>OX235273.1:32305811-32838582 GCA_944472155.2 Trichobilharzia szidati
AGATCACTGACTCACCCGGTGACAATTTGGTGAGTCCATTCCCGTTCCATCTGCTTTCACATATTCCCAGTACTTGAATTCCGTATCTTTTCATCTCGTTTGCGATCTGGGCAGCTTTGCCAATCCCGTACATGGCGCGGACGTTCCATGTCCCCACGCAGACTTTTTCTTTTGGCGCAAGGAGATTCATCGTGCTGAAGTTTTTGTAGCAACTTTGTTTACAGTGTGGAGTTGCTAGCCTCACGCCTGAGAAGGGGGTTGTTACATTAAAATATAGTTTACAGAAAAGCGACCTTGTGGGTAGCTCCCCTTAAAACCTGGAAAACAAGGAATAAATCAGTCAGAACAACACCAGCAAAAAGGAAATAATTCACAACAGGAATGGCAACAAGTGACAACAACAATAAAAATACCTTAGCAGTAGTATCACAGTCAGATACAGTTAACAAAAATGATACCAAAATCATAGACTCACAGACTTCAGCCAAAGTGGACATGTAAATCCATCAATATATACAATTATATATATTAGTTAGTGTTAGACAGTCACAGAATGTCAAGCAGATAGTTATAGTTATTATCGGTCGACAAGATTATATCCCCAGATACAGTGTTCGAAAGGCAAATAATTACAATATATTCCACAGCTTCTTGGCAATAAATTCCACAGAAACAAGAGTTTTATGTAGCTATGTGAATGTAGCGCATAATTCGAAATGCGCCTCAATGTACAATGACATATGAAAATTTTCACTCAGATAATGTGAAAAATATATGTTCCTATCAAGTCAACATACGCCCAGTTTACATATTCACAGCATTAAATGAAAGCGAGAGAAGAAATGATACAAAATGTACATAAAACGAATAGAAAAATTATAATAAACATTTCAAAAAAAGGGTAAGAATACATACGCCAACGATTTTCTGTTACAAAAATTTAAATCTCACAAAATCATGACAGCAGCAGAAACAAAATATATAACCAAAGAAAAATAATACACAACAAAAAGGAAAACATAGAAACACTCTTTCATGAAATATGAGAAATATTTACACACATGATATACAAACACAAAAAACATCGCGATAAACATTGCCGCTAATAAACTAGCCAAATAAAACCTTCAAGAGTAAGGAGTCGAAAAATGCTTATTTATGTCAACTGATAGAGTTGAAACAAGTGTCATCAAATGACACAGGAAATATTCTGAGAGCGACTGGAAAGTGTGAATTCCTGATAATCAATTGCCACACAAGATAGGCCTTTCGTTTCCGAGAGGCTGTTACCTCCACACTTCACTCACAGAAGATGTGACAGTTCCACGGAGAGACGTCACACACGCTCGACAAGCAAATCATCACAATCCACACTCCGAACAACATCAATTGAAGGTGAGAGCACCAACGAGACATGTCACCTTGATCATCACCTGTTCGTGCAGAATCAACTGAACTCCCACAACTGTCATCTCCACTATCCTCAACAGTCGTGTGAATTGATCATGATTATGTTTGCTTGCAATGAAAGGATTATTTGTGTGTGAGACGTATAGCGTCGCAGCACGACAAAACGTATTCTCACTTCACTTCAATATCATTTACACTATGATTTGGATACTAGTTGATTAATTCTTGTGATCACAGGATTTCTCCGAAATGTTCATGAACTTAGTAAACATTCACTTACTTTGAGCTAAATCGTGATGTGCCAAACGAACGCGAATTTCGTTATATTAAACTTAGTGTGTGAAGTTTGTTATTGGCAGGGTATCACAATCAATAATCATAGTAGATCACTAATTTAACAGTTAAAATATACAAAATTTAATGTGCTAGTCCATGTTGATGTAAACACAGCTTAATAAGAAAATCTGGATAGGCATTGATTGAGATTCCATGAGCTCATAAAGGAGGCATGATTGTCTAGATGGAGATACGTCAGTGATATTTCTCAGTAATTATCAGTTCAACAATGTTTTGCTGTCAGTCCGTAAATGCATCTTCTCTCGGTTGCATCAAACTTAGTACGTTATTCCTGTGAAATGAAACACATGTCATTCAATATACATGATGACTGAATTTATCTTGGCTTACAGAAAATATAAAAATAGAATTGATTTTAGGTCATAAATATATGTAGAACTTAATAAATTTAATCAGAATTCCCGTCTCAAAATGTTATTTATCCTACCCCATGAAATTCCTAGAAGTAAGAAATTGAAAAGAATCTAGTAAAGAAACCAGACTAATTGAGAGTAACATGAAAAGTCATGACATAAGGATATACGCCATGATTTGATTTGTCAATGCTTCGACGACATCTCTACAATTCAATTCATTGTTAAACACATCTCACTCAAATTCACACAAAATATCACGGTTGAGTTCGCCTCTGATTACCTAGCTGGTTGAATCGTTTTGGAGTGAGGAGTCGAAAGTTGTTTGTGTGTCAACTGGTAGAGTTATACAAAGTGTCATCAAATGACACAGGAAATATTCTGAGAGCGACTGGAAAGTGTGAATTCCTGATAATCAATTGCCACACAAGATAGGCCTTTCGTTTCCGAGAGGCTGTCACCTCCACACTTCACTCACAGAAGATGTGACAGTTCCACGGAGAGACATCACACGCGCTTGACAAGCAAATCATCACAATCCACACTCCGAACAACATCAATTGAATCTGAGAGCACCAACGAGACATGTCACCTTGATCATCACGTGTTCGTGCAGAATCACCTGAACTGCCACAACTGTCATCTCCACTATCCTCAACAGTCGTGTGAATTGATCATGATTATGTTTGCTTGCAATGAAAGGATTATTTATGTGTAGGATATATAGCGTAACATCTCTGTAAAACCTATACTCAATTGGCCTCAATTTTATTCATGCCTTATCAATTGTGACATACATTCAACGTGGTATATCATTGGTACTTTCACAGATGAATATCTTTTGCTTTCAGATATAGGTGTCCATTGGGTTTACACCAGTAAATCAAAACAATCTACGATTCTTTCCATTAATCCATATATACTAATTTGGTCATTATTGGGGTATCACATATGCACACAATCTTGTGTCACAAAATAAATCATCTGCAACCTACTAAGAATTATTTGGTAATCCAGGATGATGTGAAGACAGGATGATCATAAGGTGAAGACACATATTCAGAGAGACTTCATCGGCTCGTAAGAGCGATATGGTGTAGATGAAGATCCTTTAGTGAAAATTCGAAGTAAATATTGGTTTCACATTGGTTGCAGTCAGTCGGAAGATACGTATTGTCTAATATAATATGAATCCAGAAACTCTTTTAGCAGACTAAAATATTCGTTTGCAAATGTCATCAAATTTCTCAATACAGAATTTCGAAAATATTCGAAACAAAGAAAAATAAATTATTCGACATCTTATTTATATCTCATAAACTCCTACCGATTTGAATATAAGTATAAGCATGAAAACTTACCCCCTGACCAGCCTACCATAAAAAGAATTGAAATATTTAATTATTAGCATTCAAATAGAACAGATGAAACACCTTGATAAAGACAATATATGCATTGAGAAATAATGAAGATATGCTTTAAAAGATCTCTACAAATAATCTATTCATTATGGACATCTCACTTATATTCACCGAACAATAAAACAGTTCAATTCACCTCTGATTAATTAGATGGCTGACTCGTTTTTGAGTGAGCAGTCGGATAGTGTTTATGTGTGTCAACTGGTAGAGTTATACAAAGTGTCATCAAATGACACAGAAAATATTCTAAGAGCGATTGGAAAGTGTGAATTCCTGATAATCAATTGCCACACAAGATAGGCCTTTCGTTTCCGAGAGGCTGTTACCTCCACACTTCACTCACAGAAGATGTGACAGTTCCACGGAGAGACGTCACACACACTCGACAAGCAAATCATCACAATTCACACTCCGAACAACATCAATTGAAGGTGAGAGCACCAACGAGACATGTCACCTTGATCATCACGTGTTCGTGCAGAATCAACTGAACTCTCACAACTGTCATCTCCACTATCCTCAACAGTCGTGTGAATTGATCATGATTATGTTTGCTTGCAATGAAGGGATTATTTGTGTGTGATACGTATAGCGTCGCATCGCGACAAAACGTATTCTCACTTCACTTCAATATCATTAACACTATGATACTGGATACAAGTTGATTCATTCTTGTGAACAGAGGATTTCTGAAAATGTCTCATGAGTTCTTTTTAAATTTCACTCACCTTGGGCTTCATTTCATAAATATAAAAGATCGTGCATTTCGTTACAATAAACTTAGTATGTGAAGTTAGTTATTGGCGCGGTAACACAATCGATAATCATTGTAGATCACAAAAGTTACAATTGAAATCTAAATGTTTTATATGCTACTCCATATTGATTTTTCACCTTTTTACCGCAATATCATTGTGGTTTCAATGAAATAACTATCAGAATGATATGCAGTCTATTTTCACGCACTTTTTCACACAGAGTTCTAAATAGTTCTGTTTAACCTTCGATTTAAAGGAGGAGTGTGATTGTAAAATACTGCGCGAAAATACCCGTAGAAAACGAATCATTCATAGGATATACAAACCCCTAAAATATTATGTCCGAATTCAGCAACACGAGATAAAACCAGGAATAATACACTTGAAATGTACTACACAATCGCAAAATGAACATTGGAAATAAAGAAAGTATTATTCTGATCATCTGAATCAGACAATAAGTAATATAAAAATATAGGAAAACAATTATATTTCACGTCGACTTCCAGTTTTGATGTGGAGAGAGTATGAAAATAAGTACGGATATATACATAAAAAAATCCGTGAGATCACAAAGACATATTCTTCTAGATGGAGATACGTCAGTGATATTTCTCAGTAATTATCACTTCAACAATGTTTTGCTGTCAGTCCGTAAATGCATCTTTTCTCAGTTGCATCAAACTTCGTACGTTATTCCTGTGAAATGAAACGCATGTTGTTCAAAATCCACCAAGATTATATTTTTTTAGGATTTATAGGAATTATTCATAGAGAATAAGTGTACATTCACGATATCAATATAAACATTGAAACCTGCCATGTAGCAGTTGAGCATACCAGTTGTGTTTCCTGAAACCGTGCAAATTAGGGGAATAAGTGAACAAACGAGTTTCCCAAACAGTGACGGCATATCTCATGACATAATGATATCCTCAACAGTCGTTTGTTAGCAATCAAAGAATTATTTGCGTGTGAGTTTTATAGCATTGCCAGGCTTGAATTTCTAGTCTCACTTCATTTCCATGTTTTCTGCGTTATGTTAATGTCGACACGTTGATAGGTTCATGTTTTGTTTTAATTTCTCATTATTGGTCATGAATGTTCTACTGATTTCGCTTACCTTTAGCTGTATCGGGTTGCATGTCAACAAATTCAAATCTCGTTGTTTTAGCCGTATTGTGCGAAATTTTATTTGATTGAGTTTACACCACTCCTAAGGATGTTATATTATAAATTAAATAACTTGCAACCAACAAAGAATAATGTGGTAGATCAGGTTGTTGTGAAAAATGGATAATCATAAGGTGAAGATACATATTCTGATATACTTCGTCGGCTCATGAATGCAAGTTAGTGTAAATGAAGATCGTACTCTGAAATTTCTTGGTAATTTTCGTTTCGAGGAATTTTTCTTTTTGTCGAATACTTATTTTCTTTTGATATTTTGATATTTATTGTACTTGATTTTTTGTTTTTTCCTTATTTTTTCCTTTTTGTTACCTAAGATATCCAATTCTAAAAACGTTTTTCTCTTCGCTTCATTTTGTTTTACTTGTAGTGGCTTCATTTCTGCGTGTCCTCTTATTTTGTAACGCAACGTTTTCATTTTTCATGTCGTTGTTCAAATGCGTTACATGCACTTTTGCTTGGATGAATTGCACGTAAATTTTTTTACGTCAGTTGACGATATTGCACAAGGACTAGCCGACATCTTCGACGTGTATTTTTAACTCCTATTGGACCTCCTCTACCCCACTCTCAACACTTCCCACTTGAAAACGCGTAATTGCGTACGTTTATACAGCAAGGCTCTAGTGGGCACCAGAATAATATCCATATGTTCTTTGCAAGGATTTGATTTTTCACAGAATATCATCTTATGCTGTCATCGTTTACAGGACGATTAGTTTGTCATGGTAATTGATGACCCCTGGGGTACAGAAGTTTGATTGTATCACCCAATACTAGCCAGTGATAGTAGCCAAACTTCTAGCTGTCACATGAATTGACATAAGTAAGAAATAGTGGACAACTGGACAAAGCCACAGAGGTTTACTGTCATACGATATCGCCTTTTAACCGGAATTTCCTCATATGTAAACAAGCATGAAAAGTTGATATTGTAATGAAATGTTGTGCAATAATTCTCAAAACGATTCCAACAAAAAATGAAATGATTTGAACACTAAAACATCTGCAAACAAGTTTTTCCGAAATATAAGAACTTGAGAATGAAACAGCATTTACTGAACATAAACAGAGAAAACAAAAGAAAAAAGCCATATAGGTATAAGAAATAAATATGAGTCCGTACAGCGTAGTGCATCTATAAAAATAAAATAATGAAAGTATTAGGCTAATCGGACTCAGTAAAAAATGAGGCGCCAAGATATCCATATAATTCAGAAAAAGATGAATAAAAAAATCGGAGAAATAATAAAAAAACAGCTAATTTTCTTCAATATATGATGATACGTCACACAAATAAAGCAAACGGAAATTGAACACCGATTGATAACATAGTGATAGGTGACCTTGACGCGCTTTTAGATTAATACGCTTCATTCACGTAGCTACATAAAACTCTTGTTTCTGTGGAATTTATTGCCAAGAAGCTGTGGAATATATTGTAATTATTTGCCTTTCGAACACTGTATCTGGGGATATAATCTTGTCGACCGATAATAACTATAACTATCTGCTTGACATTCTGTGACTGTCTAACACTAACTAATATATATAATTGTATATATTGATGGATTTACATGTCCACTTTGGCTGAAGTCTGTGAGTCTATGATTTTGGTATCATTTTTGTTAACTGTATCTGACTGTGATACTACTGCTAAGGTATTTTTATTGTTGTTGTCACTTGTTGCCATTCCTGTTGTGAATTATTTCCTTTTTGCTGGTGTTGTTCTGACTGATTTATTCCTTGTTTTCCAGGTTTTAAGGGGAGCTACCCACAAGGTCACTTCTCTGTAAACTATATTTTAATGTAACAACCCCCTTCTCAGGCGTGAGGCTAGCAACTCCACACTGTAAACAAAGTTGCTACAGAAACTTCAGCACGATGAATCTCCTTGCGCCAAAAGAAAAAGTCTGCGTGGGGACATGGAACGTCCGCGCCATGTACGGGATTGGCAAAGCTGCCCAGATCGCAAACGAGATGAAAAGATACGGAATTCAAGTACTGGGAATATGTGAGAGCAGATGGAACGGGAATGGACTCACCAAATTGTCACCGGGAGAGTCAGTGATCTACTTCGGTCACACAGAAGACAACCACATGTACACCGAGGGCGTGGCTATCATGATGTCACCAACAGCAACGAAGGCCCTGATGCAATGGGAGGAGATCTCGCCCAGATTCACCTCCAAAGGAAGGAAAGTGTCAGTTATACAATGCTATGCACCCACAAACAACGCAGACTTCGAAAAGAAAGAAGAATTCTACGGACAACTACAGGCAACAATGGACAACATTCCAGTTGGTGACATCAAAATACTAATGGGAGACATGAATGCCAAACTGGGACCAGACAACACAGGAAGGGAACTCATCATGGGTAGAGAAGCTCACGGAGAAATGAATGAAAATGGAGAAATCTTCTCCGACTTCTGCGCCTTCAAAAAACTAGTGATGGGTGGCAGCGTATATAAACACAAGGATATCCACAAGGCTACATGGGTGTCACCAGATGGGCGAACCAAAAACCAAATTGACTTCATCTCAATGCTGCTCAAGGAAGTGGAGGCGCAGCCTACTTGACACGAAAGTAAGAAGAGGAGCAGACGTTGGCTCAGACCACTACCTCGTACAAGGGACAATCCAAATCGAATTAGAAGCTTTCAGAGAAGCAGGAGCTGCAGATAGACCACAAGCCAAGTTCAATACTCAATGACTGAAGGACCAGGATGCAAAGGAAATCTTCACTGCAAGCATAGGGGAAAAAGCCGAGACACAGATCAACACTAGCGAAGACATCAACGTTGAGAAGTACTGGGACAACCTGAAAGCGGTGGGGAGTCAAACCTGCATGGAAATTCTGGGCAGAAAGAAGAGACGGGACAAAATGTGGCTCATACGGACACTTGGAGACTAATAGAAGACAGAAGGATGTTGAAATAAAAGATTAACTAGTGCACTGACGAGCAACAAAAACAGGAGTTGAATGCAAGCTACAAGACACTGAACAAAAGAGTAAAGAAGAGTATAAGTGAAGACGAAAGAAAATATTATGAAGCCATGGCAAGTGAAGCAGAGCAAGCTGCAGGCGAAGGAGACCTCGCAACACTCTAACAAACAACTAGGTACCTATCGGGCAAAAGTTCGACACAAATTAAGCCAGTGAAACATGTCAATGGAAAGTCCATCACCAAAGAAGTGGAGCAAAGGAAACACTGGGCTGAACACTTCAAAATACTTCTAAATCGACCGCCACCTACAACGCGATCAACAATACCAACAACGGGAGCAGAATTACCAGTGAACATCAACCACCTGACGAGAACAGAAGTCCTGAAGGCAATCAAGATGCTAGAATCTGTAAAAGCAGCAGGACCAGATGGAATCCCAGCAGAAGCATTGAAAACGGATCCAGAGACAACAGCGGACTTGATGACGCCACTACTGGAGAAGGTGTGGAAAGAAGGCAAGGTACTCGAGGATTGGAAGAAAGGATACTTATTCAAACGGTCAAAGAAAGGAGACTTAAGTCAATGCAAGAACTGGCGCGGCATTATGGTCCTGTCCTTCCTAAGCAAAATACTAAGCCGCATCATCCTGGAGCGAATCAAACAAGCCCTGGATGAAGAAGTTCGACCGGAACAGGCTGGATTCAGGAGAAACAAGTCATGTAATGATCAAATCGCCACACTACGGAAGATCATTGAACAAAGCTTGGAATGGCAGTCACCTCTCTATCTCAACTTCATCGAATTTGAAAAGGCTTTCGACAGAGTCGATCGAGAGGTGATTTGGCAACTACTTCGCTACTACGGGTGCGACCGACAATTATACATCTCATCCAACAGTTGTATGACCATGCTGCATGCCAAGTAATCCTCAACGGGATCTTACGGAATCCTTCGAAGTGAAGACGGGAGTAAGACAAGGCTGCCTATTATCGCCAATGATTTTCTTGATTGCGATGGATTGGATAATGCGACAGACAGCGAGCAATGGGGAAACAGCCATAAAATGGACTCACAAAAACGTGGACGATCTGGACTTCATCGATGATATATGTCTGATTTCCCACAAACTGGTAGATATGCAAGTGAAAAGCAACAAGTTGGCGATAGAAAAAGCATCAAAGATGTGAAGGACTTCAGGTAAACATAGATAAAACAGAGGTGATGAAGATTCCTGGCCAACAACAACAGCAACAACAACAACTGACAACAATCAGCATAAATGGGAGGAACCTGAAAGAAACAACCTCCTTTACCTACCTGGGAAGCGTCGTTTCAACTACAGGTGGAACTGACGAGGATATCAAAGCAAGGATCGGGAAAGCAAGACAAGCTTTCAATACTCTCAAATCTGTGTGGAGGTCAACAGCACTCAACATGAAAAATAAGATCCGGATTTTCAACTCCAATGTGAAATCAGTGCTACTAAACGGATCAGAGACTTGGCCAGTGCGTCATAAAGAGCACATCAAACAAACTACAGACCTTCATTAACAGTTGTCTTCGCTCAATACTCAAGATCAGATGGCCAGAAAAGATCGGCAACAGGAATCTCCGGGAGCTAACCAACCAGAAACCGATTGTGCAACAAATAGGCAGGAAGAAATGGAGATGGATTGGCCATACTCTGAGGAAACGATCAAGTGACATCACTAGACAAGCCCTTGAGTGGAACCCGAAAAGGAATCTGCGAGTTGGTAGTCCAAGGGTGACATGGAGAAGCTCATGTGAAGAGGAGATGAAAGCATTTGGCAGACTTGGAGCCAGGCGAAAACGTTGGCAGGCAACCGAACGCAATAGAGATGCGATTCTGAAGATTTTCGTTCCTCTATTCAGGCGTATTCATTATACATTGATAATAACACAGTTCAAACCTTTAAATAGGAGAGTCGGATATTATATAAATATGTCATCTGGTTGAGTTATACAAAGTGTCATCAAATGACACAGAAAATATTCTGAGAGCGACTGGAAAGTGTGAATTCCCGATAATCAATTGCCACACAAGATAGGCCTTTCGTTTCCGAGAGGCTGTCACCTCCACACTTCACTCACAGAAGATGTGACAGTTCCACGGAGAGACATCACACGCGCTTGACAAGCAAATCATCACAATCCACACTCCGAACAACATCGATTGAAGGTGAGAGCACCAACGAGACATGTCACCTTGATCATCACGTGTTCGTGCAGAATCAACTGAACTCTCACAACTGTCATCTCCACTATCCTCAACAGTCGTGTGAATTGATCATGATTATGTTTGCTTGCAATGAAAGGATTATTTGTGTGTGAGACGTATAGCGTCGCATGGCGAGAAAACATATTCTCACTTCACTTCTATATCAATTACACTGTGATACTGGATACTAGTTGATTCATTCATGTGATCACAGGATTTTTCGGAAATGTTCATGACTTTTGGTAAACATTCACTTACCAAAATCTATAGCGTGATGTATTAAAACGAATGTGAGTTTCGTTATGTGAAACTTAGTGTATGAAGTAAGTTATTGACGCCGTATCACAATCAATAATCAAAGTAGATCACAAACATAACAGTTAAAATATACAAAATTCAATATGCTAGCACATATTGATGTGAAGACAGCTTAATAATAAAATCTGGATAGGCATTGAAGGAGATTCCATGAGCTCATAAAGGAGGCGTGATTGTCTAGATGGAGATACGTCAGTGATATTTCTCAGTAATTATCAGTTCAACAATGTTTTGCTGTCAGTCCGTAAATGCATCTTCTCTCGGTTGCATCAAACTTAGTACGTTATTCCTGTGAAATAAAACACATGTCATTCAATATAAATGATGACTGAATTCATCTTGGTTTACAGAAAATATAAAAATAGAATTGATTTCAGGTCATAAATATCTGTAGAACTTTATAAATTTATTCAGAATTTCCGTCTCAAAATCTTATTAATCCTACCCCATAAACTTCCTAGAAGTAAGAAATTTAATAGAATCTATTAACGAAACCAGACCAAATGACAGCAACATGAAAAGTCTTTTTTTTTCCAGTAATAGGCTTCAAGCTTGGTGAAGTTTGTAGTTTTACTCTATTCTCACCCGACATGATCAGCAAAGTACGACATGAAAAGTCATGACATAAGGCTATACGCCATGATTTGATTTGTCAGTGGTTCGACGACATCTCTACAATTCAATTCATTGTTAAACACATCTCACTCAAATTCAAACCAAAGTATCACGGTTGAGTTTGATTCTGATTACCTAGCTGGTTGAGTCATTGTGGAGTGAAGAGTCGAAAATTGTTTATATCTCTCTTCCGGTAGAGTAATACAAGGTGTCATCAAATGACACAGGAAATATTCTGATCACAAAGACATATTCTTCTAGATGGAGAGACGTCAGTGATATTTCTCAGTAATAATCATTTCAACAATGTTCTGCTGTCAGTCCGTAAATGCATCTTTTCTCAGTTGCATCAAACTTAGTACGTTATTCCTGTGAAATGAAACGCATGTTGTTCAAAATACATCATGATTGATTTTCTCAGGGATTATATGAATCATTCATGGAGGATAATTGTATATTCTCGAAACTGGCCCAGAATATATTAAGTTATCAAGCAGAAAACATCACATGTGAAGACAGTTCGTACCATATGTTTCATCTGCAGAAAGCCGAATTGAGACAATAAATGGACAAACAAGTTTCATAAACAGGGAAGGCTTATCTCATGACATAATGATATACGCCAAGATTTCATTTGTCAATGGTTCGACGACCTCTCTACAATTCAATTCATTGTTTAACACATCTCACTCAAATTAACACCAAAATGTCACGGTTGAGTTCGCCGCTGATTACCTAGCTGGTTGAATCGTTTTGGAGTGAGGAGTCGAAAATTGTTTGTGTGTGTGTCAACTGGTAGAGTTATACAAAGTGTCATCAAATGACACAGAAAATATTCTGAGAGCGACTGGAAAGTGTGAATTCCTGATAATCAATTGCCACACAAGATAGGCCTTTCGTTTCCGAGAGGCTGTTACCTCCACACTTCACTCACAGAAGATGTGACAGTTCCACGGAGAGACGTCACGCACACTCGACAAGCAGATCATCACAATACACACTCCGAACAACATCGATTGAAGGTGAGAGCACCAACGAGACATGTCACCTTGATCATCACGTGTTCGTGCAGAATCAACTGAACTCTCACAACTGTCATCTCCACTATCCTCAACAGTCGTGTGAATTGATCATGATTATGTTTGCTTGCAATGAAGGGATTATTGTTTTTGAGACTGACTGCTTTACATCTCTGTTAAACCTGTGCTCATTTTGGCACAGTTTCATTTATGATATATCAATTGTGGCATACATTTAACGTGGTATATCATTTGTACTTTCATAGACGAATAGCTGTTCTTTTCAGATATAGGTATCCATTTGGTTTACACCACTAAATCAAAACAATCTACGGTTCTCTTCAATAATCCACATATACTAATTTGGTCATTTTTTGGGTATCACATATGCACACAATCTTGTGTCACAAAATAAATCATCTGCAACCTACTAAGAATTATGTGGTAATCCAGGATGATGTGAAGACAGGATGATCATAAGGTGAAGACACATATTCAGAGAGACTTCATCGGCTCGTAAGAGCGATATGGTGTAGATGAAGATCCTTTAGTGAAAATTCGAAGTAAATATTGGTTTCACATTGGTTGCAGTCAGTCGGAAGATACGTATTGTCTAATATAATATGAATCCAGAAACTCTTTTAGCAGGCTAAAATATTCGTTTGCAAATGTCATCAAATTTCTCAATACAGAATTTCGAAAATATTCGAAACAAAGAAAAATAAATTATTCGACATCTTATTTATATCTCATAAACTCCTACCGATTTGAATATAAGTATAAGCATGAAACTTACGCCCTGACCAGCCTACCATAAAAAGAATTGAAATATTTAATTATTAGCATTCAAATAGAACAGATGAAACACCTTGGTAAAGACAATATACGCATTGAGAAATAATGAAGATATGATTTAAAAGATCTCTACAAATAATCTATTTATTAAAGATATCTCACTTATATTCACCGAACAATAAAACAGTTCAATTCACCTCTGATTAATTAGATGGTTGAGTCGTTTCGAAGTTAGGAGTCGAAAAATGTTTGTGTGTGTGTCAACTGGTAGAGTTATACAAAGTGTCATCAAATGACACAGAAAATATTCTGAGAGCGACTGGAAAGTGTGAATTCCTGATAATCAATTGCCACACAAGATAGGCCTTTCGTTTCCGAGAGGCTGTTACCTCCACACTTCACTCACAGAAGATGTGACAGTTCCACGGAGAGACGTCGCACACACTCGACAAGCAAATCATCACAATCCACACTCCGAACAACATCGATTGAAGGTGAGAGCACCAACGAGACATGTCACCTTGATCATCACCTGTTCATGCAGAATCAACTGAACTCTCACAACTGTCATCTCCACTATCCTCAACAGTCGTGTGAATTGATCATGATTATGTTTGCTTGCAATGAAGGGATTATTTGTGTATGAGACTTATAGTGATGCATCGCGATCAATGGTACACTCACTTTACCTGCTTATCATTTACTCTTTGTTACTGAATACCTTTTTTTTGGATATGTGCGTGATATTTAACAACAGTTATATTTTGAACTTGAAATATTTACTTACTTCCATCTTTTATGGTGCGCATGAAATCGAATTCAAATTTCGTTTGGTTGATGTTTTTTTGCAGTATTAGCGTCGATCGTCTCATCTTTTTTGTCACTCTTTGAACATTATAATTGAAGTTATCTGCAAAATGCTAAGTTTAATGTGGTATTCGCGATTAATAAGAAGTCCGTAAACTCATAATATTAAGATACATTTTCGGATTGACTTCCTCTGCTCGTAAAGCTGAGTTGGTCAAATGGATATGCGTTATTAAAATCTGCAATTATAAATTTGTTCAGACTTTTTTCCTGGGACTTCAAAATCACAAATACTGTGTTGTTTGATTTTTTTGACTCTGAGCTGTTCAAGTTATATATATATGTGTTCTATTGCTTTAATTCTTATTTTTTCAATTTTTGAAAACATTCTTGAATATTTGTTAAATCTTCGTCGAACCGAATAATAAAATGATTATTTATGAGCATCAAATGTTTTACTATCTTCTTATTCACTTACTCCACCTTTCAGCTTTATTAATAGAGATTAGAATTTACCATTGCTTATGCTTTTCTTTAATAAGTAATTAGTTTGCGATGGCGTAGATCTATTTATTTCGATTTTGATCCTCTCTTCTTCGGCGGCCTCTCCACCAATCACTTGATTGTCAAACACATCTCACTCAAATTCATACCAAAATGTCACGTTGTGTTCGCCTCTGATTACCTAGCTGGTTGAATCGTTTTGGAGTGAGGAGTCGAAAATTGTTTATGTGTGTCAACTGGTAGAGTTATACAAAGTGTCATCAAATGACACAGGAAATATTCTGAGAGCGACTGAAAAGTGTGAATTACCGATAATCAACTATCACACAAGATAGGCCTTTCGTTTCCGAGAGGCTGTTACCTCCACACTTCACTCACAGAAGATGTGACAGTTCCACCGAGAGACGTCACACACGCTCGACAAGCAAATCATCACAATCCACACTCCGAACAACATCAATTGAAGGTGAGAGCACCAACGAGACATCTCACCTTGATCATCACCTGTTCGTGTAGAATCAGATGAACTGTCACGTTTGTGGTTTCAGGGTCCTTAGAAGTTTTTTGAATAATACCTAATTATTTTCGCTTTGGCGTTGTTTTTTTTTGAGGAAAATCTGTTGATTTTTTTATTATACTTTCTCTGATATTCTGTGAATATTTAAGGAAACGTGCTGAAAATGAATTTTAATAAATTTGTTCACTTTTTTCTCGCTTGCTTTTCATAGTTATCATTTTCTGATTTTGAATTCAAACGACCCTTGCAATCATCAGACATGTGGTTTGCTTACGTCTTTCTTTAAATTATGATAAAAATGAATGCAAATTTGGTTATTTTTCAAGTTTTAATATTTAGTTATTTTCAATGACTGAATTATTTAAGTGTGTCAGGATTTGCTATTTTTCCCATTACATCTGGAGTATTTTTGTGTTTAACGTATGAAATGGATAATCTGTTGAATCTTTGTCTACGGTTTTTTTCCTTTTATAGTTTTGTTTGTATTTTAATGAGTAGAATAGACATACAACCAATAGACACCCTCGCGATTATCCGTGACTTCACGTTATGCTCTATTAGACGATTGCAGAAAGCTCTTCTGGGGAATTCCTTTGTGGAATCACTGATATACTAGGATGATTTTTGGAATATTCATAATTGAAAACACATCCATTCTACTTCAAGTGAAATGAAATTAAACACTTGTAATCGCATTGATGCATGCTTTTCTCATTTTGGTAGATCGTAAGCAAATGCATGTCGAAAGTCACGTTCCTACATACACAATGACGTGTCCACGAATGAAGAACACTCCTGTGGAACTACGGAGCTGTCGCCAAGAGAACAACTGGTTAACACATTATGATTTGACATAAACATTCAAAGCATGCAACCAAGAGTAGTGTGCTTCAACCTTGCAGTATAAGTGATGCTTTTAATTATTCCAAGGAATCTGTCGTTAGTTACAATGCCAATCATAACACGAACCATAGTTCAGGGACAGGAATTCGATGAGATTTTAAGTAATTGGAATAACTATCTAGTCCTATTTCAGTGTAGTGACGCAGACCATTTCATAACAAGCGTTTTAAATTATCTTCTTGATAGAGTGAATGAAAAATCAGCTTTGGTAATTGAATTCATTTGGACGAATCAAAGAATAACTAACAATGGATCATAATACACATGGATGTACGTTCTTGAATAGCACCTCTAAGCCAATCATATTATGCTGATAAACCTATACTTATTCAATTAATTAACAAATACGTTTTAGACCATAAATCATAGACAGATTCAGGTACAATTGACAGAAACGTTAAACGAAAAGAACGGTGAATCAATCGTTAGCACAGAAATATATTAACAAATTCCTCTATCCGGTTTTAAAACTCCGTACATATACGGCTCACCTAAAGTACACAGACAAGGTATTTACTCCATTCAACACTGACTATGATAAACTTTTCATATTATTCATTCTCAAAGTGGCTGTTATAGGTTTCGAACAAGGTGAGAAGAAACTATCAAGAAGACTCGACCTTGGTTGATTCAATCATGGATGCCACTCCGGTATTTAGAGGAGTTGACAGCCTAGACGTCCTTACTTTCACCAAACGAAGAAGACCATGTATTTCTCTATAACTGAAGCCAATTAGGTAATGCAGATGTTTTCACAACAATTCAGATCCTTCTTCCAAAGCGAATTTTCTCCTTCTTGTCATCCAATGGCGAAAACAACACAGAGAATCGCCTAGTACCATATATCCAGCAAATTTGCATGGATTCCGTTTTCAAGCCACGTACTTCAATTCCTAATTTACATCCTGCAGTTCATGCTGCATTTTCTCTCAGCAGTCGAAGTACTTTCTCTGTGTTCTTTTGAAGTTATCTCTACTCGGCCTCTTCTGCCAACTCGCTGAATTCTACCTGCAAAACTTTGAGTTTGTATGAAAAAAACATGATCAGTCCGTGAAGTTCAAATCGTACAAAGCTTCCTATCGGCCCAGAGAATCCCTATCTTCACTTCCAAGGCATCAATGAGTCTGTTGCTTTGAATAATGAATCAAGTGGCGTCATCATACATATGTTAGATGAGGTTGGTAAGGCTTAAGTGCATCCGTAGTGTTGAGATGGTAACACATTAACGTTTAGGTCAACGCCATCGTAGGCCTTTTCATAGTCACTGTAATTTAGATAGATATCTAACTGCTGTTCTATAATACCCATCTGGTTATTAAATTTGATTCACATAAACTTTGATCTAAGATTAGGCATATCCCATAATTCCTCAATTTGATCGAGTAAAAGCATTAAATGCGCTTCTGATGAAATAAGCCATCCACAGAAGCATTAAGCCATATAAATTCGATTTCATCTGTTTATCTTGGACACTAGTCCAAGTATGTCTATGAAGTTAAATTTGCTGCTTCAGACTATCAGGGAATCTGTATACTTTTAAACAAACCCAGACTTTTAAACCCACCCGCAAATTCACCTTATAAGATATTCGGGTGGTGGTTCAGTGATCACACGTTTCTAACTTATCTGAAACCATCTCATCTTCAAGATGTTTTTGGCAAATTAGCAATATCTGAATATATATTGCTTACAAAGACCTTTGAAAGGAATTATCCATAATTTTTTTGACATTTCAACTCACGTAGAATAACTAAAATTTAAAAATCGCAGAAATAAATTATTTTCACCAAAAGCTTCTTTTTGATATCTCATATTCTCAAATTTTCATGACGTAATTGATCCTCTTGAAATGATGCTTCAAAATCCCTTTGAAACTATAGATTCACTGAAATATTCACTCGATTTACACGGTGCAATCAAGAGGGTGTATCAAGGAGGCTGATCTCATCTCGTCTCATGTTGAAGGTTTAAAGACTACTGGTTCAAAACAGTGTCCTAATATTGACACTGGATTGTCATCTTGCGTCTACAGCTGAAGGAACAAACACAACTTGAATGCATGGCCTGCTTGAAATTCACTAGTCAGACTGGCCAATGAGGTCAAAATTAGACTTGTGTAATGCACCACTTTAAGGTGTAGCGTAATAATTTGAAGATAGACTTGAGCGACTACAGCTGAAGCAGGCTAAATGTAAAATTGTAGATATCGCCGGAAAGGTCAGTGGTGAGACAAAGAATTATATGGAATTCACTTTGCGATTCACTAAAATCTTCTCTTCACAAAAGACCATTGATGGTATCTGCAAACCTTCGTCGCAGAATGACATGAAGCTATAAATGGACTGTACGATGAGTTTTTTTGTTCCTTTATGTTTACATAGGATTTCAAGCTACAGGCTTGAAGTTTCAGAAGACCAACACTTGAAAATCAGAAGACCAATTTATTGGATCAAAGTTGACTTATAAAGTACCTGGGAGTACATCACTACGTAAGGAAATCTTTATGATTCATTAATGTTCAAGAAGACGTTGCTGGTAAATAAGTCGGCTTAAGTATTTCTGGTTGTAGAATGAGAACTTCTGAACTGCAGGAATAGAGGAAAATAGTAGAACAAATACGACTCACGTAGCTGAATTAAAGCTAGGAAAAATAACAGATGTACCAGTAAATAAGATATGCTAAGTCATTATATTTTTATTACGAGTACTAAAATTATTATTATAATCTCAATTACTTCACACTTGGAAAGTTCCTAATATCAAATAAATTATAATTATATTTCAATAGTTTATACAAAATGATAAGATTTTGTTAAGTTGATAATATTTCGAGCACAATTACTGATCGGGATAACAGGCACTGTGTGCAAACTATTGAAATAAAATTATAATTTATTTCACGTATTCCACAAAGGACAACATTTATACTGACAACAGTTGACAATATATAAGGAAGATAAATAAATATATAAGTGGAGAAGTCGTAAGAAATAAAAATTATATATCACTGAAATTCAGGAAAAATAGAAAGAACAAAGTGTTATGAGATTATTCTCAGTGAATACGATTTAAAAACCTCATAATAAAACGAAGCAAACAGTAAACTCTTCGCCAAAATTATTATCAGTGGCATTGAGTGAATTTCAGTGGGTGCTGTGTGAAAATTCCTAGATCAGTGTTTCAGTTTTCAACGTAATTTAACTTCTGAATTTCGTATGATTCAATCAACCAAGTTTGTGCTTCCTTCTTCCACCCAGATTCACGAAACACTCTAGTTTGAACGCGAAGATGGAGCCGATCGAGGGTGAACATGTGTATAGACTGGGACCACATCATCCGGAGTATCTGACCTCAGGTCTACCTCCTGTATATTTACCTTTAATGTTGACTAAAAGACGGCATGAAGAATGGCTAAATCAAAACATTCTGAATAATTTTCATTCTGTCTCAGTTATTCAGGGAATCAGTCACAGGATTCATTAAGTTTAAAATAACATGTGGCGTACAAATAAATCTGAAAGACTGTTTACTAAATAATAAATTTCTTCTCAGTTTTCAGGCTACTGCTCTCCTTACCTGCTTCATCTGAAATTAGAAGTATTCACACAAAAATACCAAAGAGAAATCCAAATTAACTCGCAACGTTTGTGCAGAATTGACGAGTATAGTGCATTTGAATAGCCTGAATATTTTAGTAAATTTATGTCGAGAAGAATTCGAAGCAAATTTTAACTACTGAGTCATTTAGTGTGTGACAAGAATGGCGTAGAATCAGGACAGAAATTATTTCTGGCGTACCGACAGTTAAATTCAGGGGGTGATATACGAATTGTCAAATATGTTTGGTTTCATTTGAGGCTCTTCGACCTTCTTCTTAGTAAGGACGGTTAGAATGTGTGCACAACGTATTCTTGCGAAAAATGATGTTGCACTGACACGACCAGTTTAGGCAACAGAGTGTTGGCGTGGCCAGTTATGAGCAGTTTTACTAAAACTACACGACCATTGTCAAATGGATTTTGCGAATCAATCAGTTTGTAAGACGCCTAGTTCACATAGAACTTGTTAACTTCGATGTCCTCGCATATACCAGAAGAAGTAGATAATTATTCATCATTTCTCTAATACTGGCAGCAATGCATTGAAGCATTCGATCCATATCAGTGTTTAATAAATATTCTTATGGTGAAATTGAGGGCAACACATTTAAGCAAACAATGTCGTTTTCAATTACATTTCGTCAAGCTTAACTCCAAAATGCATAAGTTTACAAATAAGTATTAAAATAAACACTATTTACGGTGTTTTGTCAATAGGATTATAAGGTTGTGCTTATAGATTGTGCAATTGTTCATAGTAATACTAATAATAATATTGATTCTACCAGTAATAAAGATGAAAACGTGGAGCGATCTGTGATGACAGTAGTAATGAAAACCAGCATCACTGAACAGCCAAATGTTCAGGTAGAATTAGTCGTTAAATTCTAAGAAGGAAAACTCGACCGATTAAGCAGTGCTAGATTGCACGGGGAGTAAACGAACTATGTTTTAATGAAGATATGATAAGACTAAGGGACGATAAGGTGAGGGTTGAAAATATGAGTAGGGTGGTGGTGACATCACTAGTTCGTTAGGTCTTAATAGGCCAAGGAAGTGATAACGACCCAACCGACTTCTTTTGAACTCATTGTTGAGGCTTATTAGCTCGAATTCCTATCGTCTCAGCCATGTACAATAGCGGAATACGAAGTCTTTTGAAGAGATTCGGTGGGATGCGATGAATCACATTGAATGATTTCGTTTTCTTCACTAGATGGCTACTGTCAACTTAATGCGACAAAACAGAGCTACAGATGGCTTTTGTCTATCCTTTGCCAAACCACGATGGAAGATGTTCAGTAACACGTTTGCTGAGCTCTCTTGTAGTATGCTCAACGTAACAGCCACCTCAGGTTCAGTTGGACTGTTAAATACACACGCATGTGTACGGATAAATCCCATTTGCATTATGAAACCATGAATATATTAAAATTCCTTTTCATGTGATAATCCGCACATATCTTTCTTACTCTGATTGTAAGACACTTGCAGTATTTCTTTTATATTTAACCTAACTAACAAAGCGTGCATTGCACTGTGAATGTGCTTTTTCCATATACGCTTCTCCCAAGTGACCTATCTTCTCACCTTTTTAGAAGGATGTACAGCAAATGCAGTTTCTTTTCCTTTTTCTCTCCACAGGTAAACGTAAGCGAAGGGTTGGAGTTAATTAATTTCATAAACAATTTCTTTGTGCTTGCATTTTCCCTAATTGAGATAAATGCACCTTCGACATAACATATCCAACTCATTGATGATGTCTTTCAATCTCCCATTCTCAAGTCTTGCGAATAAGAATGCAGCGACGATTATTGCTAATGATGAACTCATATCAACAAAGCAAGTTTTATCTTCAATGTAAGGAATGTGTGAATTAACCAGTACTACGCACACTGCTAAAAACAACGCAAAACACGACAAGAAGAAGGAATTTTACTGACAACTACAAACAGTTACGGACAACATCCCAAATGGTGAAATCAAAATCTTGATGGACGTTATGAATAACAAATTGAGAGCAGATAACACAGGAAGAGAACTCATTATGGGTCGAGAATGAGAACGGAGAATTATTCGCAGACTTCTGCTCTTTCAACAATTTGGTTATCGGAGAGAGCGTGTGGAGACAGAAGGATAAACACTAAGTAAAATGGATTTCACTTGATGGACATACTTCAAACCAGATATTTTTCATTTCTATACAGCTCAAGGAAGTTCGAATTCAGCTTGTGTGTTTGACCCAAAGTCAAGAAGGGTAGCAGATGTTGGGCTTAGACCATCATCTAGTTCAAGGAACCTTCAAGGTGAAGCTGAAATCCTTCAGAATAACTTGAGACAGGCAACTGTAATTCAGATTCAACATTTGGAAATAAAAATGAAGGACAAAACTACAAGGGATGCCATCGCTACAGATCTGATCGGAGCAATGTTGGAGACACTACGTGGCATCACTGAGGAAACCTGTGTCGAAGAACATTGGAACTCTCAGAAAGCGATATTTAAGTAAAATTGTACAACTGTTCTAGGATGAAGAAAAAGACACGATAAGGGATGGCTCTCGATGGGCACCTGCCTGGGCACTAATCGAGGAGAGGAGGATGGTGAAAGAGAATATGACTCAATGAAAAGACGGAAACCAGGAGGATAAGCTGAATTCAACGTACACTGCACCTATAAAGACGTGAAGAAGAGAGAGACAAAGACAATTCTTCGACCCATTGCCTGGCAACTGAAGCAGAGCAGGCCACAGGCCACATGCTTATAGACTGGGACCACATCATCCGGAGTATCTGACCTCAGGTCTACCTCCCGTATATTTACCTTTAATGTTGACTAAAAGACGGCATGAAGAATGGCTAAATGAAAACATTCTGAATAATTTTCATTCTGTCTCAGTTATTCAGGGAATCAGTCACAGGATTCATTACGTTTAAAATAACATGTGGCGTACAAATAAATCTGAAAGACTGTTTACTAAATACTAAATTTCTTCTCAGTTTTCAGGCTACTGCTCTCCTTACCTGCTTCATCTGAAATTAGAAGTATTCACACAAAAATACCAAAGAGAAATCCAAATTAACTCGCAACGTTTGTGCAGAATTGACGAGTATAGTGCATTTGAATAGTCTGAATATTTTAGTAAATTTATGTCGAGAAGAATTCGAAGCAAACTTTAACTACTGAGTCATTTAGTGTGTGACAAGAATGGCGTAGAATCAGGACAGAAATTATTTCTCGCGTACTGACAGTTAAATTCAGGGGGTGATATACGAATTGTCAAATATGTTTGGTTTCATTTGAGGCTCTTCGATCTTCTTCTTAGTAAGGACGGTTAGAATGTGTGCACAACGTATTCTTGCGAAAAATGATGTTGCACTGACACAACCAGTATAGGCAACAGAGTGTTGGCGTGGCCAGTTATGAGCAGTTTTACTAAAACTACACGACCATTGTCAAATGGATTTTGCGAACCAATCAGTTTGTAAGACGCCTAGTTCACATAGAACTTGTTAACTTCGATGTCCTCGCATATACCAGAAGAAGTAGATAATTATTCATCATTTCTCTAATACTGGCAGCAATGCATTGAAGCATTCGATCCGTATCAGTGTTTAATAAATATTCTTATGGTGAAATTGAGGGCAACACATTTAATCAAACAATGTCGTTTTCAATTACATTTCGTCAAGCTTAACTCCAAAATGCATAAGTTTAAAAGTAAGTATTAAAATAAACACTATTTACGGTGTTTTGTCAATAGGATTATAAGGCGGTGCTTATAGATTGTGCAATTTTTCATAGTAATACTAATAATAATATTGATTCTACCAGTAATAAAGATGAAAACGTGGAGCGATCTCTGATGACAGTAGTAATGAAAACCAGCATCACTGAACAGCCAAATGTACAGGTAGAAATAGTCGTTAAACACTAAGAAGAAAAACTCGACCGATTAAGCAGTGCTAGATTGCACGGGGAGTAAGCGAACTATGTTTTAATGAAGATATGATAAGACTAAGGCACGATAAGGTGAGGGTTGAAAAGATGAGTAGGGTGGTGTTGACATCACTAGTTCGTTAGGTCTTAATAGGCCAAGGAAGTGATAATGACCCAACCGACTTCTTTTGAACTCATTGTTGAGGCTTATTAGCTCGAATTCCTATCGTCTCAGCCATGTACAATAGCGGAATACGAAGTCTTTTGAAGAGATTCGGTGGGATGCAATGAATCACATTGAATGATTTCGTTTTCTTCACTAGATGGCTACTGTCAACTTAATGCGACAAAACGGAGCTACAGATGGCTTTTGTCTATCCTTTGCCAAACCACGATGGAAGATGTTCAGTAACACGTTTGCTGAGCTCTCTTGTAGTATGCTCAACGTAACAGCCACCTCAGGTTCAGTTGGACTGTTAAATACACACGCATGTGTACGGATAAATCCCATTTGCATTATGAAACCATGAATATATTAAAATTCCTTTTCATGTGATAATCCGCACATATCTTTCTTACTCTGATTGTAAGACACTTGCAGTATTTCTTTTATATTTAACCTAACTAACAAAGCGTGCATTGCACTGTGAATGTGCTTTTTCCATATACGCTTCTCCCAAGTGACCTATCTTCTCACCTTTTTAGAAGGATGTACAGCAAATGCAGTTTCTTTTCCTTTTTCTCTCCACAGGTAAACGTAAGCGAAGGGTTGGAGTTAATTAATTTCATAAACAATTTCTTTGTGCTTGCATTTTCCCTAATTGAGATAAATGCACCTTCGACATAACATATCCAACTCATTGATGATGTCTTTCAATCTCCCATTCTCAAGTCTTGCGAATAAGAATGCAACGACGATTATTGCTAATGATGAACTCATATCAACAAAGCAAGTTTTATCTTCAATGTAAGGAATGTGTGAATTAACCAGTGCTACGCACACTGCTAAAAACAACGCAAAACACGACAAGAAGAAGGAATTTTACTGACAACTACAAACAGTTACGGACAACATCCCAAATGGTGAAATCAAAATCTTGATGGACGTTATGAATAACAAATTGAGAGCAGATAACACAGGAAGAGAACTCATTATGGGTCGAGAATGAGAACGGAGAATTATTCGCAGACTTCTGCTCCTTCAACGATTTGGTTATCGGAGAGAGCGTGTGGAGACAGAAGGATAAACACTAAGTAAAATGGATTTCACCTGATGGACATACTTCAAACCAGATATTTTTCATTTCTATGCAGCTCAAGGAAGTTCGAATTCAGCTTGTGTGTTTGACCCAAAGTCAAGAAGGGTAGCAGATGTTGGGCTTAGACCATCATCTAGTTCAAGGAACCTTCAAGGTGAAGCTGAAATCCTTCAGAATAACTTGAGACAGGCAACTGTAATTCAGATTCAACATTTGGAAATAAAAATGAAGGACAAAACTACAAGGGATGCCATCGCTACAGATCTGATCGGAGCAATGTTGGAGACACTACGTGGCATCACTGAGGAAACTTGTGTCGAAGAACATTGGAACTCTCAGGAAGCGATATTTAAGTAAAATTGTACAACTGTTCTAGGATGAAGAAAAAGATACGATAAGGGATGGCTCTCGATGGGCACCTGCCTGGACGCTAATAGAGGAGAGGAGGATGGTGAAAGAGAATATGACTCAATGAAAAGACGGAAACCAGGAGGATAAGCTGCATTCAACGTACACTGCACCTATAAAGACGTGAAGAAGAGAGAGACAAAGACAATTCTTCGACCCATTGCCTGGCAACTGAAGCAGAGCAGGCCACAGGCCACATGCTTATAGACTGGGACCACATCATCCGGAGTATCTGACCTCAGGTCTACCTCCTGTATATTTACCTTTAATGTTGACTAAAAGTCGGCATGAAGAAAGGCCAAATCAAAACATTCTGAATAATTTTCATTCTGTCTCAGTTATTCAGGGAATCAGTCACAGGATTCATTAAGTTTAAAATAACATGTGGCGTACAAATAAATCTGAAAGACTGTTTACTAAATAATAAATTTCTTCTCAGTTTTCAGGCTACTGCTTTCCTTACCTGCTTCATCTAAAATTAGAAGTATTCACACAAAAATACCAAAGAGAAATCCAAATTAACTCGCAACTTTTGTGCGGAATTGACGAGTATAGTGCATTTGAACAGCCTCAATATTTTAATAAATTTATGTTGAGAAGAATTCGAAGCAAACTTTAACTACTGAGTCATTTAGTGTGTGACAAGAATGGCGTAGAATCAGGACAGAAATTATTTCTGGCGTTACGGGGGGTGATATACGAATTGTCAAATATGTTTGGTTTCATTTGAGGCTCTTCGATCTTCTTCTTAGTAAGGACGGTTAGAATGTGTGCACAACGTATTCTTGCGAAAAATGATGTTGCACTGACACGACCAGTTTAGGCAACAGAGTGTTGGCGTGGCCAGTTATGGGCAGTTTTACTAAAACTACACGACCATTGTCAAATGGATTTTGCGAATCAATCAGTTTGTAAGACGCCTAGTTCACATAGAACTTGTTAACTTCGACGGCCTTGCTTATACCAGAAGAAGTAGATAATTATTCATCATTTCTCTAATACTGGCAGCAATGCATTGAAGCATTCGATCAATATCAGTGTATAATAAATATTTCCATGGTGAAATTGAGAGCAACACATTTAAGCAAACAATGTCGTTTTCAATTACATTTCATCAGGCTTAACTCCAATATGCATAAGTTTTCCGAATAGTATATTTTAGTAACTTTAATAGCTGATTATAAACCTTTTTAATTGTTCTCTCAGAATAATTCTGGATTTTTTGTGTTAGTAATTTGAATCTGTTGAATTTCTTTAGGAATCTTCATTGAATAATTGTCGTTGTTGTCTTCTTTATGTAGCTAATCCCATTTAATTTCCTTTTTTCCTGATATATGAAAATGCTCAAATACAATTTTTTTATCTCATAACAAAAATGCACTATTTCTTTGACACCTTAATTAACCGATGGAGAAATTATTGACAATAGACAGTGCGGATAACTATTTCAACCTACTAATGAACTACTTTGTAAAATACCAATCATAAGCAAAGCGATTTGTGAATGGTGCTTTGCTTAAATAAACTTTTAGGTCAGATTACTGGAACATTTCATGGGACAATCTGAGGAGTGTTTCGAATTGTTTGCAGTTACACTAAATTCTTCTGACACTCATGATACTGTTCATGTGATATTGACATCCTCTTTCCAAATGAAACTGAAATTATACAGTTTGCAATCTAAAATGAAGGGTAGCAGATGGACAACACTTTATAACTCCTGAAGCGTATGGGTACGATGGCAATAACATTTTGACTGAGTCTCGTAAGATGCCAGGTAGTAATTCGGAATCCGAAATGGTTCCTTCGGACTGACATTTTATATTGTTTTTATCGGCTTATGAAAAGAGGGAAAATCCTATCGTGAAATTCATGCTCAGATTGGTATTATCATCATAGTATCTAATGTTCTAGGTTCAACAATCAGTAGTAGATTAATTGGTTCTTGGGAGAGACAATTTCAGGTAAACCGGGCAGTCTACTTGATCAAACTTTTAGTCCTTGACAGATTCTGGAACAAATCACTACTTACCAAAGTTTACTAATTGTTATATTTCTTCACTTGAAGGAGGTATTCGACTGTTTCGACTAATTGTTGTTATGGCAATGTCTAGTCGTGAAAGGCGTATGTGGCACTTATCGAGAGGCTCTACTGGAATCCATACATTCCTATTAGGGCCCAAGCACAATGGTCATCTGAAGTGACACAACCAGTGAAATCCACTAGGTGTGCCTATTATCACCACTTCGCATTCGTTTGATTATAAATTTACTATTGAAATCGAATCCAGGTGTCTTTAGAGGCTCAGGATTTACTTGCTTTCAGGCAACACTCTCGCTAAATTAGACTATGAGGATGATATTTTACTTCTGGGTGAAAATTCTAGCTGATTTAGAGACTTTCAATCACTTTCAGCCGAAATCTCGGTATGTTTGTCATGTGATTTGTCGCTCTCTGTGTAAGAATAGGCTGCGGTATTAATCTGTACGGACTCTTAGTTCAAATTTAAAGAATGATATTTTCGAGCCTGTTGAGCCCATTACACAGTTTGGCAGTTGCACCAGGTCTAAATGACTGATTGCTTACTGAATCTATGCATGGGTAAAAGGTTCGCGTCGCACTTGTAAACTCATATCATTTTTGATCTAGAAGCAATATCAGGCTGTCGATCGACATAAGGTTACACTGCATAGTAGTTTACTATATCCTTTCTTGTGGTCGTGAAACTTGGCCAATGGCACTAAAACATGCTAATATACTAGCTATTTTGGACTATTTATGGTTGTATTTTTTTCTCCTTTGTAAGGTGGTATAATATGGTGAGTAGTATTGATGTCAGGTGTGCAGTGTTAGATGAGGATTCATGCCTATCGATGAAACTGTGAAACTGCACCTACCAAGAAGCCTAGAACACGTATTCCTAATGCTGAGCCACTGTCTTATTCGTCCAGCTATACTAATTGACGCAGCGTCACGCTTATTCATTTCATCAATACATTCCAGTTCACTGTATTTCTTTTGAATTTCTTACCCTATCTTGGCACGCCATTCAGAGTATGGCGAATTGAACTGCTGAACTTCTACATAAATTTTCAAAATCAAAACCCAGTAAAACATTACAGATTTAGGATTCCAACGAATTTAAACATGGCACTTACCCTGTGCATCTGAAGAGTGGCCGGTTTGTAAACACACATATAAAGTAAGAGTAAAAATAAAAAATAGGGAAAAATTTACTTTCAATGATCATCTTAAAGAATACTAGGTGATTCGATTTCAAAAGAAACTACGTTGATTACACTGAAATTCTTCTGGGAAAATCATGTTTAGGCAGAAAGTCGCGAAGAAAAATATAACTAACTTCTATATAGATTGGAAACGTCACACCGAAAACATATTCTTGATTCAACAAAGACTAATCAGAGATATCAGAGTTAAACATTCTCTCGATAAACACAGTTTTTCATTCAGGAAAATTAATGCATTTCTCAAGATACTTTTATATTTATTTCCAGTAATAAAATGATATAAAAAGCCAATCAATTCATCGCGAAACAACGGAAGATGACAAAACCCGTTGATTAGGGAAATAACAGAGTATGCTGCCACATAAAAGCCGAAGCTCACGGAAATTGAAAAAAAAATTAAAATAAACGACATTCAGTAAATCATATAAGTACTCGAAGATAAGAAAAACGTTTACAAATATCATGATAAATAAAATAAACAGTGTTCATAGAACAGCAAAGAACAGCCGAAAGTCATCTAGCGCTGTCACAATAGTTAACAAGCTCATTCTTGCACTCCCACTTTCTATAATTATATTTGATTAAAATTACGCTTGACCACCTCATAAAAGCACATCAGTTGAGCAGTGGTGACTCGTGGTGATTACATTACGGTATCTTTGTAGTCACTTATTAGGTTGTGTTACTGAGCGTGACAATTAGGAGCTGTTTCGATTGAATTCTGCTGTTACTCAGGTTAATCTATTATCACCACTCATCAAATCAATACTAGGTGTGGCTTGCTGGGTCAGATAGCAGGCATTCCGCCACTTGGTTATGGGTTCCAGTCGCGTTTCACCTGTGAAACTGAATCACTTCATCAGGCCATATATGGAAAGGTTGATTAATGTTTTATTCTATGGTAGTGTGAGTGATATTTCACTTGCGCAAATACACTCTTATATATTTAATATGAATAGGCAGGATAGGGCGACATTCTACATTCATTTCTGAGCGCTTAATATCAATTGAAAATTTATACATACCCTTTGCTGGTGAATAAATCGAAAATATTAGGTCAAGTCACTGTAACTCAAGATCGTATACTGGTAGAGATTATTAATGTAAACACTGACGACGAAGCAAAACTTACCAGAAATGAATATTCTGGTCTTCAACATAGTGTCGCACTGCTGCTTACATCAAGACACTGATGCTATACATTGCTGCTAAATGTTCAAGCGTCTTTGGTAGCTGGCTTAGTTGCTATTAATAGCACGAAATATGTGCGTGAATATCCTGATGGAAAAATGTATCTATTCTTTTGGTTTCCTTCTTAATTACCACAGA
Organism: Trichobilharzia szidati; assembly: GCA_944472155.2. NCBI lineage: Eukaryota > Metazoa > Platyhelminthes > Trematoda > Strigeidida > Schistosomatidae > Trichobilharzia > Trichobilharzia szidati. Next base: position 32,335,753 of record OX235273.1, read on the forward strand.
TACTGTTAATTCCTTTCCGACCTGTTCATTCTCAATCATTCCTTTGTTCAACATTATACTACTTGCCATTAGTAAGTAGTATGATTGTATATGTCAATTTATAAGAGCGACATTTGCTTACAACTGCAGTTAAATTACTTGTTCTATTATCATTCTATTAATGTATAGTTCTTAATTTTCTTCGCCTTAAACATTATTTGCTGACCTTACCCTATAGTGTACGCTTTACTATTGAATGTTGTTTGTTCATATTTGTTTATTCTTTGCTTGGCATTCGCGGGCCGTTTGAACCGACACGTGGATCGACCTTGACACAGCATTGCTGATTTTACTTATTGACTGCACAGTGGTTGTGCATTTGACGGCATTTAGCCACAGACACCTCATATTTTGACATTTGTACATTATATATCTATTTTTATGTAATAAAGTACCGTATTTTAGAATATCCTGTATTTCGGACTTTACGCGTCACTCTACGTGTGGTTAAATCTATAGTTTGGATTATCGTTTCGGATTTCTTTCGGGAGAAATTCACAGACACATTCTTTAATGTTTTTACTTCCAATTCCTTTAATCAATTTGTTTTCTATAAATTCCTTACACGTTTTCAATGTGCGCTTCAGCGTGCGTAGTCCCATAGCTGCATGATCGCCATTCATTTTTACGTCTCTGCGCATCTCATGCGTCGGTGGCATAGCGGTTAGGACGCTCGCCGACCATGCACATGATGCGAGGTTCGATCCCCGGCTGACGCACTCCCTTACCTCGCTAAGCCAGAAATAATGCTGGTGAAGAGGAAAGGTTGGGCATGAGGCAAGCAACCCCATCCTGTAATATAATCACTGCTACAGAAACTTCAAGCCTCTAGCTTGAAGCCCTATGTTCCATAGTGGAACGTGAAGGAAAATCAGTGTATCTCCTAATTGTTTCTTGACATATAAAAAGTAAATATTTCTTCTACTAAAGGGTAAGCATGATTTGCAGGAACCTTCTTCTTCTTATCATTATAAAGGATTAAAAGAGAACCTTCATATTGCAATAATACTTTTAATAAACTTGTTGAAATGTGTGCTTCTTATAACATATTACTCAGGTTATTTTAATCAAATATGAGTATAAAACTTGGGCACTGTGGTAGAGTGTAACTCAGATTCAGATTTCAGATTTATTGGTTGAGGATAGAAGGCTTGGAGCCTATGTTAATCCTTTTCTAGTAAATTTCTGTGGTTGTCCAAACCCTTCTTGAACGAATCAACTGAGGTTGCAGACACCACTTCTTCTGGGAGTCGGTTCCAAGAGTTTATGACTCGGTGTGAGAACCAGTACTCAACAGCAATATGATTTCTTCTTGGCTTTTGAACTCTCCTGCTATGTCCTCTAAGGTGTTCCGACCTGGTGGGAAGGAAAAGAGAAAATAGGTCAGGTCCGTAGTCATTATTTAAAATTTTAAACATTGTGATTAAATCTCCTCTCTGCCTACTGTATGACAAGGAGAAGAGATTTAAACTGTCTAGTCTTTCTTCGTATGATAATTTACTCATGCCATGAATCATACGTGTTGCTTTCCTTTGAACCCTTTCTAGAATAAGTGAGTCCTCTTTTAGACAAGGGCTGGCGGCCTGGATTCAGTTTTCCAGTCTTGACCTCACCAGAGATGTATATAAGGAGGTGAACATATCTCTGGTGATTCTAGTGAAGGCTCTACGAATTGCCCATAATGACCTGAAACTACGTGCAAACACCGCGCGACAGTGTGCTGTAGTTTTTAAGTCGTGGCTAACTATGACACCTAAGTCCAAGTGAGTCTGAACTGATGGAAGTTTAATTCCCTCTAGTTCATAAGAGCTCGTGCTTGCTTGTCCAATGCGCATGGTTGCACATTTTGCCACATTTATCGGGAGCATTCATTCTATGGACCACTCTGACAATTTGTTGAGGTCCTCTTGCAACGTGGACGTGTCACTGTTGCCCTTCAGCTCTCTCCAAAATTTTAAGTCATCTGCGTATAAGACCATAGGGGAGTTCGTGAGTAGAGATAACTCATTGGTATACAAAATAAATAGGAGAGGTCCAAGTACCGTGCCTTGTGGCACTCCGCTGCGTACTGCTGTCCAAGAGGAGAGTTTCGAGTTGATCCTAACCCTCTGCCTCCTATCTATGAGGAATTCCCTGAGCCAGTTTAGTAAGCTGCCTTTGATACCAAGACTTTCCAACTTCATGAGTAGTCTTTTGTGAGGTACTTTATCAAAGGCTTTGCTGAAGTCTATGAAGACGACGTCAACGGGTCTTCTGTTGTCCCTGGATTTGACCCAGCTTTCTCTTGCAGTGAGAAGATTTGACAGGCATGAGAGGTTCCTTCGGAAGCCATGCTGTGCTCTTGATAATAAGCTTCTATTTTCTAGATATGCCATTATGCTTTTCTTGATGATTCTCTCCAGTGTCTTAATTAAAGTGCTGGTGAGACTGATAGGCCTGTAATTTGAAGGGCTTTCTCTTGATCCTCCTTTGTGGGTGGGGGTTATTATGGCGTCTTTCCAGTCACGCGGTAACACTCCATTTTTGAGAGAAAGCTTGAAGATCGTAGTCAAAGGGCCGGCTATGTGGGCTGATAACTCCATGAGAAGCCTTGGGTGAAGATTATCAGGACCCATTGATTTCCCTGCATCTAGTTTCCTTAGGCAGTTGAGCACGATGCCTTGGTCGATGTCAACGGAATCTATCCCATGTTCTTCTGATGCAGCCAGAGCTGATCCTATAGGCAGTGACGACTCCTGAGTGAAGACTTGGGAGAAGTAGTTTGCCATTGCTTCTGCTTTTTCTTGGTCTTCTTCGATTGTATCATTGTCAATAGTCAGGTTTGGGACACCATTGGATGTTTTATTCCTGAAGTTCATGTACGAGAAAATTTTCTTAGGTTGTGCCTTTGCATTTTGAGCCAGGTGTGCTTCGAATTTCATCCTTGATTGGCGGATTCCTGCAATAGCTTTATTTCTAGCAGTGTTATATAATTGCCTGGTCTCAGAAGTCTCAAGTGTGGCAAACAAGTTCCAACATTTGTGTTTACGTCTTAGTAACTTACGAATCTCTCGGTTTATCCAAGGAGGGCAGTGTTTCCGACCCTTTGGGACAGAACAAGTGATGAAAGGTTCAGTTAATTGGGCGTAAAGTTGTTTAAATTGGTTCCATGCGGCTTCTACTTGAGACTCTGGGTTGATGTACCAGTTTACTGAGTTGGCTGCTGAGACGACTGCATTTATATCAGCTTTCCAAACGTTTGGTCGAGATGGGGTTTTGGTCCTTGCTGACGTTACTGTGAACTTGAAAGTGAGCACAGCATGGTCACTTCTTCCTAAAGGAGGAAGATGTTGTATGAGATCTACATCCTCACTATGGGAGAACACTAGGTCCAGAGTTGAGGAGGAGTGCTGTGAGTCATAGCGCGTGGGCTTGATGATATGTTGGACTAGAGCTAACGATATACTAGATTCCAGCAGTTTATAATCAAAGGAGTTGACTGAGGATGGAGTTGTTAGGCTCGTCCAGTCAACTGTTGGGGCACTGAAGTCGCCAACTACCAGACTTCGACATTTCGAGGTCCAGGAGCCTAGCTTCTCTATCAGGAAGTCATCTGCACTGCAGTTAGGACTGCGGTACATAGCAATGAGGTCAATGTCTTGGCCTATGCATTTAAGTCTGCAGCGTAGAAGTTCGCACGACTCACTTTCGTGAGCGAGTGCTTCGATACTACGCACGGTTAAGCATTTCTTGAGGTAGATGACTACGCCACCTCCTTTGCGGTTTGTCGGTCCACCCTATGCACTTCGAAGTTTGGCAGGTTAACTTCGCTGTCAGTGACATCGGGTGTGAGCCATGTCTCTGTGATAATAATTACATCCGGGTTTCCGGAGTCTATCATGTTAACCAGCTCAGTCCGTTTATTTAACAGGCTGCGGGCGTTTGTGTAGCAAACTGTTAATTCAGTTTGGTGCTTCCCCGGCCTACCCACAGAGGTTTCGGGATCATTAAACTGTGAACTTGAACAACCCGAAAACCCTTAATCTTAAGGTTCTTTTCGCCGTCTCGGCGTCGTTCGCTTGATTCTAGGGCCCCAGACTGTCTTTTGACACGGTCTGCCAGGCTTAAGTCGGACATATATGCCTGATCCTTTAAGTATATGAGAGTTGCTTAGAATAGCATCCCTCTCTTATTTAGAGTTTAGTACGACTTTGATGAGACGTACAGGCTGACTTACTGTAGGGTCAGGCTTTTGGCCTATTCTATATACGCTATGTATAGTAATGCCTGATACTGTTTGTGGCAGTAGCTTGTCTAAAAGGGGCTTAACCAAGTTAAGGTCATGCTCAAATCTAGTCTTGGGTTCGGGGGCCAGTGACTCTTCCACTTTGTGGAGAATGAGCGACCTGTCAGAGAGATCAGGTTTGCTTGCCGTGGCTTTCTTGCTCTGCGGCGTGAATGTCCTTCTGTCCTTCGTGGGCAGTGTGGCCAATGTATTGTCCTTGTCTCGCTTTTTGCGAGAGATTACGATACGCCATTCATTGGCGTTCTCCTCACTGGTCGTAGCAGGATTTATCTGACTGCTACTCACCGGTGTGGATGAGGCTTGATCCACTAGTACCTGGGTGACTTGAGTTGCAGGTTTACGACCCCTGGTACGCCTCTTCTCTGTGGCAGTCTTTCCGTTACTGTCACTAGAGGGCTTATCCAGTACCGTGGGGGCAGCCTGGGTGTCTGGAATGTGGTGAGTGCTCTTCTGTGCTGAAGGGCACTCAGTCATTGACAAAGACTCATTAGGAACATGTACTGTTTTGTCGATGACGCTAGTCGCATCTTCGGTGTCTGAGAAGTAGTCAGTCTTCTCCTGTGATGGAAGACCCTTGCAATCCATGAGCTTTAAAGCCCCGCTAAGAGTGGCAATGGCTTCTGTAATACGGAGTTTGGTAGTACTACAACAGTCATTGCACAACCAGTTTGCTAGAGGTTTGCAGCAGCGTTTGTATGCTGCAGGAGTTAGGTTTGTGCACATACTGTGAAACCATCTCTTGCAGTTATCACATTGCATTCCCTCATCCATTGGGAATTGGCACATAACCCTTCCGCAGCGGTTTTTTGATGGCATACTGTCTAGAACGGACTGGCGAAGAAATTTAAACATAACTTAGATGTATATAGACCTTTATAAATCAGCGATAAAAATCAATGAGTGCACAAAAATATATATATAACTATTATGTTATAAGACACAATTTCCTATAATTTAAATAGACTCAGATCTGAAAAGTAAACTAACTTTGATCAGAATAAACTGATTTAAAGTTAATCTGTAGACTTTTGGAGCGTATAACACAACAAAAGCCAAAACTAAACAAGAGCGTGTAAAATTCACTCCCTTTTCAAAGTTCGCGCGGTAGCGGATAAGATATTATTTTGATAAATCACACAGTGTTACACAGTAATATTAACTGATGACGTTTCGAGCACATATTAATACTCATAATCAAATATTGAATAGCTGTACGTGAAGTAAATTCACAGAGTACGGGTCTCGGGTAGTAAATGGTTCGCTACCATTAGTAACGCTGAAGGCAAAATTATTAGGAATACCAAAATGAAAGTTTTGGGAACTCACTTGCTTCATCGACTGGAAGAAAAGAGAATTTGAAATATTCCTGGTGATTAAGCTGCAAGTTTCCAATTCTCAAATGTACACAAAATATACAACGATATTTTGTTTTTCTGAGTTACAGATAAAAATAAATTCATTTAAAATTCAGTAATAAGCTTTTCACGAATCTGATAAAGACTAGTTGATTTTTCTTATAACTTTCTCTCTTTTAGACTAAAATAAACGTGGAAGTCTTACTCAAATCACTAACATAAATCACCCTGCTTCAGGATGGACTCCACATGTGAGTACTTACCTCCAGCCAGACAGTTTTTATGTGATGCCTTTAACTACTTAATGAGTGGTGTTTGGTAGCCAAAGTGAAGTATCCTACACAACGAACGGCTGCTTCGCTCGTTTGGGGGGGCAGGCCCATCATTTGTTTACCCCATCTGAATCATCTCAGAAAGGTGGAGCATTCCAAACCACCCGAAATTTAGATAGCTAAATGGACAGATTGGTGATACGTTGAACCAAATTCTGTGGTGAAATTCCACCGCGATATGTGTGAGTTAATTTTGAAATTGAGAATATTCTTGCCAAGCTTATAAACACGTAATATTTTTTGAAGGCATTCGCGATCCAATCTATTTATTTATTTGTGGCTGACAGGTAGGATTCTTCCAAATTTCACTCCTGCTTAGTAGACAAATAAATAATTTATCCAAGAACCAAAAGTAATTAAAACAGGTGTCTGCAAAGCCAGAATCAATCTCCACTATTTCGTTAGGCTTCCGAATTACTCGACAAGAAGTGAGAAAATTGGAACTTCTTAAACTTGCAAAATAATCACAGTTGACACACAATAAAGCAATAAAAGAACCTACAAACATCTATCAGAAGCCTTGCTTCTATGTATACTCGTTGGTGCAGTATCAGCTGCACTTGCACAATTCTGGTCTTCACCACCCTCAGTAGCCCTATAAAGAAATCATCATGATGATTAATTACAACAAATGAATGCATTGCTTCAGTGTGCTCCTTATACTGTGACATGCTGACTGAATGCATTCCGAGTCGGCTTTCATACGATGCTTAGATTACTACAGTTACTCTGATGTTTTAATTCTGGTGCATACGGAAGTGCCGACAAACTAATTACCCTCAGAAAACATAACTTCACACACACCTGACATTCTTAAGGGCAGTTAGTGTCTAACCATCAGTAACATGTGTTTTAATTATTTCAGCTCTGTTTTAGTAGGAAAATATGAGGTGTGCATTCTAAATTTAAGAAAATCACAATTAAACAACTTGAAATTTCCGTCCCCTGACTGGAGAAACCATTAGTACCATGTCAGTCAATTTGTGTGACTCTCTGGGTCATCAGAAGTCCTTATCTGGCTGGTTAATTATTTACTTACGTATTTCTTGAGTGTGAGGCAAAACATGAATGCAGAGATTCTTCTAATAAAATTTGCAAATTAAGGAGGTCATTTGCACTAATTATTACTAAGAATATTTTTATGAAAGTTCCTTTTTCTCTGTCATCTATTTAGATGTTCAATTTATTTCACTAAGCAGAGATACATTTAACAGCTTATTATTATAAAATATGGGCATATTCCATTTTCATAACAGGCATTTTCTAAACTTCCTCTTCGTTCTGAAATCTTTATCAAGTATTCTCTCAACAGCTATTGTACTTATTCATAGCCGAATGCTGCCTATACAACCCATCAATCTTTCTGATGTGATTACAGTTACTTTCGGGTATCATATTACTTGCTCACAAATAGACAGTCTTAGGAGTATTATTGACAACCTAAATTGTTCTGATCAAATGATAAATACAGGAGTTAGTTAGAGATTGTAAAGTGTTTAGGAAACTTTCATCTTAAGAACACTGTGAGTTTGAACTGATCACATTAACTGCCAATACTCATGCATTCCGCATTATATTGAAAAACTGATTACGCTCCACATCGAAGAACCCTCAGTTTTCTTTGCCGCCTTGATGTGAGGTAAACTAAATTCCAGTTCTACTCATTTAGTAAAGAGTTATGAGTGAAATATGAATGATATTCCAGTCGATAAACAAACTTTAATACAGTATCGATTTCTAAATCTACTTTAAATCATATTTACTTCACCCAGTCAGATACTCCCATTTTTTACTTATCCGTGAATTTCAGGTGGTGTGCAGATAGTTAAAATGAACCAGATAAATTACAGTCATGTTTTCATGATCCTAACTCTGTCATTGATGAATTGGCGACCTCGGAATCAACGAAGTAAAATGAAGAGTTTAATATGAAGTACCTGCCACTTTGTGCAGGTTTCAACTTACGTGTCAATTCTACAATTCAAGCCACGTGGAAATTTGGTAAATGCATTAAATTGTGACTTATACATAAAATGTGTTGTTCAGTCTTTCTTTCAGTATCGCTACTCATATTGATGCTTCGAAATATCATTGTACTTTTAATGCAGTATGCTTCTACTATTAGTGGCTATGTGTAATGCTCATGGTGTCTTTTTCCCTTTATTTTGTATGCTATATTATTAATGTGAAATGCTGAATATTGAAAGGTTTGTAGGTAGAACTCCTACCTACACAATCCTGATTGATAAATCTCGAAAACAACTTCATCATACATTTCCAGGTGTCTGAATGTTGCTTCATAAAACGTTGCAGCATACCTCATAGACTGAAGTTTGCTTTCATGAGTGCATCATTCATTCAGACACAACACCTAGCGTTCTGATGAAGGGATGATAGCCTGATAACATTGATTTATGACGAGGTCAACATTTCAGAAACCAAAATATGATGAAGTCGTAGACTTAACACGATTTGCTTAACTAACTTTGACATACTAGAACGAGATGTGTATGAAAATACAATTATGTATATAAATTATGAGTATCTCATTTTATAGAAATGTTCCTTTAGAATATTTTTAAATCTAACATGAGTACAGAGATTAGTAATCACACCTACCACAAACATACACGAAAATGATACTTCACTATTTTCCAGTTTGTAGGTAAACTAAATAAAATTTTGAAACTTGGATTAACCAACCTCTCAGTCACCATCACATGCATTTCGGAGCTTTTCATTTCTTGAAATGATTACTCATCCAACTGCGAAAATCATTAGGAGTTCGGATTCTATGATAAATTATGAATAGTTCATAAGCACTTGAAATGCGTGTCCTGTGGTTAATTCTCATTTATGGCGACATTATCCCCGCTCCAATGAAATCCTGCTTCACTTGAATAAGTATGTGTTTTACAGTATCATGGATATGCATCAAAGTGTGAGACGAAATTACTACTTCCAGTTTATTGTCGATCGTCATTTCAAAGGAGAGACGTTAACGTTTATCCATACGTTTTAATTCCTCCTTTTTGGAATTATCAAACTTTTGCTAATATCAACAAGGGAGCCTTTTCATTTTTACAGAATGTTTCTTTCACCAATGTGTAATTTAGGATTTTGTCACCAACATAGTTTAGACATTTTGTAGTGCCGCATAGGACCACTCACTAATACTTTGCATGTTTTACGTAAAAATCTCTTCCACCAATTCAGAAACGAGAATTTCTGAATACTGGTTAGATTTAGGGCTTATCACCTTCACAGAAATATTCCATGAAACCTGGTAAAAGTGATCTTAATAAAGTCAGTTGATTAACAGCTGTTAATCTTTCTTGTGCAGACCTCACTTACGTGCAACATCTTCATAAATGTAGACGTATATAAATGAAGGGGATTAGTGTTTGAATAATAACACTTGACGGTGTATTGCTGTTGAAAAGAAGAGACTCCTAATAGCACATCCACATACATTTAAGATAGACTTCATTGGTTTATTAACACAAACATTCACAGGTGGAGAACATACAGTTAAATTTCATACTAATTTTCAAACTAAGAAGGATAAATCAACAGCCCTTCACCAAAAATAAAACACGCATTTCAACGAAGAAAATGATCCCCACAATAAATTCATTTTCCCAGCAGTACAGCAATACTTAAATATGGATTAAAATAGACAGTATCAAGTACGTTTCGTTATGTGTGTTACAATTTGACAGTGAGTAGAAATATCACAGTGTGGCAGTATTAGTCTATATCATTCGTTATGAATCACAAATATATTAGGGATATGGATGAAAACATGCTAGCGCTGTGTAAAACAGCCATTAGGTTAATAGCCGGCAGGAAGTTAAAGTACTTTTAGAAGTGCAACTTTGTTCGGTTAAATATTATAAAACAAAGAGTTAAGATGTGTGAACTAACGCCAGTAAAATTAGTAGCATGAATTGAAATATGGTGAAAGATAAAATAACATGGAATAAAGATGGGTGAGGGAATTTCTTGGATAGTGAGGTCAAACTAGGATCAAGGAAATGAAAAGCAGCGTACACATTGTGTTATCAGCCAATGGTAAGTAAGCAACAATTAGTGCGAAGTTAAACGAGAGAAAATAATAAAGAATGGTAAAGAAACAGTTTACATTTCTCCTTTAATATCAGGTCGATTTTCCTCAATCTCCATTCTGGTTCGACGCTTAAAATGCACAACATACTTTTGAACATCCTCACTCTACTTCAGGTAGTTTGTTAGTTCGCCGTTCTGGGTCGATGGTGGCTTCAGGAGAACATTCCCACAGTCACTTACAACCAGCCCTACAACTACACACAAACTTTCCTTTTCTATTCATATTCTATCCAACATTTCACCGTCAGGCAAGTTACTTATCCACTTCCATTCCTGCTGCACATGGAATTCTGGCATGTGGTGTCACCTGAATGTCTCCTCGGTGCTTATTCAGCATACTGCTGAAATAATATATCTGATGACCGATAATGACCACGAATCTGATTGATAGTTAGAGGGAAAACAGAAGTTGACATTTCAAAAATCAATGAAACGGAATAATCTATATGTCCATATATTTATCAGTATTTCTATACATGGACTTACTTTCCACTTTATCTATGAGGTGATCATTTTCAATTTTTAAGTATCCTACCATCTTTTGGCAAAATGAAATAAATTATTCAAACATGTATTCCTGTCTTCATAAATGATCAGGGTTAGCCTTAGCATAACTTCACTTTGGCTGACTCATTATTTTACGCATCTCATTTCATTGCACTAGAAGAAACTATGCGTTAAAATGTTCCTAGTTGGTTAGCCAATAAATATTGAAAATTGAAAAATGGAGCAAGTGTTCATCCACTTTGTCATTTGTTAAAATTGCACGAAGTGAAATTAAGTGATACAGGAAAATACTCACACTACCTGGAAATCTGAATTCATAATAGTCACTCTCTACATGGGCTTGTTCTTCTTTCTCATGAAGGTGTGAGCCATGCAATTTTCTCACGGAAAATGTGAGAATTTAACACAACGAAAAAAAATGACGGATGGTATAAAGTGAATGGATATTCAAACCCATCGACTCCACCTCTGAATGAAGTCTGCTTATCATGGAAACCTACCGTGAGTAGAAATGATTTTATATTCATAAGAAAGACGGAGAAGCATAGACTTAACTGATTCAGAAGTGTGAAAAGATGAAAATGGTACGCTTTTATAGAAACGTACTTTTACATGGGTTTGTTACTGAAAATATAATCATCATGAATTCTTTTGCAGAGTGCTGAATCTATCATGTTCTCGTTGCTATCTAGCCTCAACCAGTCTCTTTAAGATTATCTGACCTAATGATTTTCTTGGGGTCTACAGGAGCAGAATTCCATGAAAGTTTTTGCACTGACACAAATCATCTTGATTTGTCACTTTCCCAAGGTAGTATTCATTTGACTGTCTGGGCGTCTCCTCATCCCCGCACACCTTCTATACTAGTGTTGTTATAATTTGAGTTGACAGGTGAAGGAGTCATCAGAATCTCCGAAATGTGATTCTTGAGTGCGCAGCATAAAAATGCTGCATATCACAGCAGAAAACTTGGCAACATACTGATTGAAAGATGACTACTTTCTACATTCATCGCTCTTTCACATGTGTGTTGTGCACTCTGACAAAGTGAATGCAAAAAATGTAATAAACTTCAGACTGAAGATGACTCATGCCTTGGAACTTAGTAGATTTCAATCGATATCAGTGCGTAGGTAGGCAGAATGTGTCTAAGAATTGGTCGGTGGACATACCATATTCATGGAAATGTGAGCAAATGGAAGTTAATTTAAAGAGGAAATCACTGAGCAAGATTAGAAAGCGCAAACCGAATTGATTTATACTCAAATATTTCATTTCGGTTTGCAGGAATCTGAGTTGCAGGTTTTCCTCAGCAAAGCTGCAAAGTTATCATGAATCAAAAACCTTATCTTTATTAAGAACCTAGATAGATACATGGTGTACACTATTGGGTTCAAAATCTCAGATTCCACATATTAAACACATATTTTACTGCAAAGAAAAGGTGCAAACTTAGAGTGACAGATAAGGAGGATATGATCTTGTGATTCTTTCGATATAGTGCATCCTTTTCCTTTCATATAAATAGATGATTTTGGATGTGATATACGTCAATGACGCTTTTCCTTTAAAATAAATCACACAGATTTACTCAGATCAGGGAATAATTCTTGAAACACCCATCTAGTCGTCAATATTAAATTTTCATGATATGAATTTCCAGTAAGAGATAAACAAAAGATGCCATAAATCAGTCTGCTACAGTTCAAAATACAAAAGATATCAGACATTAATCAACGAACAAGGTCTTGAATGCTACAGGCATTCCAAATCTCAAACAATATAGACTGAGGTTCATTGTTCAGGACACATAAAAATTATTGGAGTCACTAAACACTCTGCATTAGTAAACTGGAACAAAATATTACTAGAGATACGTGGTATCCATAATTTTCATAAGAGGCATTGAAAATTCTGATATGACTTCCATGTCACAGTTTTTTCAACAGATGATATAATATCGTCTGATGTGACAATTTCTTGAGGCTACAAATCTTAACAAATGATTGCCTGCTTGACCTTGAGTTCTACTTAAAGGATATCTACGTATCGGATTGGAATATGACAAAGAAATATTCATCTGAATTCTACAGCGCTGAAATGACACAACTGGAGTCCAAAAGAGAGAATGATAAAAATGATCCTAGGCTGGAAAATATTCACACACAAGCCCGCAGTAAACCAACCTCATAAGTCTTAAAAATGATAAGCCGACTCAAAATGCAGCCTTATTACAGCATAAGTCGCGGCCGAACAACATCGATAATCATTTATTGCTCATAATCACACAACTTCCTAACTTCTTTTATATAATTCCAATATTTCCATCGCTTGATTTGATTGGTAGTAGTATTTTCCATATTCCGATTCCACGTGTTGGGTGTAGATTCGATGAACCAAGTAGGATTTAATAATCAACCTCTCTCTCCACCTACCTAGATTGCGTTTTAGAATTTAAACCTCTCCCACTCTATTGTGTGGTTGCGTGTCATTGCATGCAGTAAAACTGCTGAAGTTTTTTCTAAATTAATTATCTTCTTGGCGTCAATCATTCTTTCCTTAGCTAAATTCTTATGTTCCGACAATCTGACTACCCCAACCTACTAGTCTAACCTAGTAGTGTCATCAAAATAACTCGAGAATCAGCATCAAGAAAATCAAAATCCAAACAAATTAAAAAGGCAACAAACTAGAAGAAAACAACACAATAAATGAAGAATTTTACGCAAACGTTTCATCCTCTATTGACAGAATAACATGGGTGATCAACATCTCATCAAGGGAAATAAGCTGTAGTGAGGTATAAGTACTTGAGAAAGGACTAAACTTCCACGTGGCAGTTAGTAAATTTAAAGCAGAGGATGTCATTCCTAACACAGAAGTAGCGCTAAGTTCAATAGATAAGACGACAGTAGAAGAGGTTCGAGCACAATGTGTGTTAACCCTGAAAAATCAAAAGAAAGCAAAATCAAACTCAACGAAATCGAGAAGACTATCTCCAATTAGTCTAAAACAGCATAAAAGCATCGTCAACGCAAAAGCTAATAAAAAATTCTACAGTAGTTTTTAATTAATCTGACTATATCAAGAAAGTTATTGAACATATTGAGACGGGACCATATAAGGAAATTGAGAAGCCTGCGGATAGAATAATGAATCATGTTTACAGATCTATAGAGGATTTGATAAGCTAAATGGTTTAATTTAATGCCTAAAATTAACAATGCTAGTAGAATATATAGCACTATTAAAATACATAAGCCAGGTTACTCCATGCGACCAATAGTAGATTTCAGGAATACCCTACTTATGAATTATCAAAACACTTAGCTCTAATACTATTATGTCTCATAAGAAATCTTTCAAACTATAGACTAACTAATTAAATTAATTAACTAAAAGACATTCAACTAGAAAAATAATGACACAATGGTTAGTTTCGATATAACTGCTCTTTATATTAATATACCAATCAGTACGGCCTTAGAAACATATCCTGAACTTACTCATAGGACACAGCTGTCCAATGAGGAAATTACGTCAGTTATGCCTAATATCTACTATCTTTAAATTCCAAGGCAAAATATATAGACAAACAGAAGGTGTAGCAATAGGATCACCAATATCACCAATAGTAGCAGATATCTATATGAACAGCCGGGAACATATTGCTCTTAATACATTTAATCGTACTTCAAAAATATGGTGGAGATATAGGGATGACACATTCACAGTGTTATGAACAGAAAATATCTTTAGCTTCTTGACACACATAAACTCACTAGTGGAGGGAATAAAATTCATATTTCAATCGGAAAGTGAACAAGAAGAATTAGCAATGTAAGATTGCAAAATAAAGCGAATAGAAGAAGGTAAACTTCATACTAGCGTTTATAAAAACCAACGCATTCTAATAGGCATTTAGAATTTAATTCATCTCATCCGTTGTCTGTAAAAGTAGACTTAGTTAAATGTCTAACAAACCAAGCAGTAGCACTAAGCAGTACAAGAAAAGACCTAAATGAGGAAATAAAAGAGATAGAGGAAGCGTTGATATCAAATAATCATCCTATAAAATTCATTACCAAGATCAGAAAGGGCCCAAAGCAAAATAAAAATAATTGTGTAACTGATAATGAAAACAAAAATAAGAGAGAATATGAGGCATTTACACTGGTTTTACCATATGAGCAGGGGACATCTGAGACCCTAAGTAGGATTCCATCATGGGTACATTATGGGCAACACAGTGCGCAAATTCTATTTTTATAAACCTACGTAGGATTGTTAATACAGCAGGAATTAGAATAGCGTTTAAGCCAACAATCTCACTCAGCGAAAGGCTCTGTGGGTTAGAGAACCCAGTTGACTCAATTAGATAAAAAACTATGATTTACAAAATACCTTGCAGTGACTGTGAGGTCAGATACATAGGTCAAACTAGTAGGTCGAGTTAGTCAGATTGTCAGAAATAGCTCAGCAATTTTACTGCATGCATTGACACACAACCACACAATAGGGTGGGAGAGGTTGAAATTCTAAAACGTAATCTAGGTAGGTGGAGAAAGAGGTTGATTACTGAATCCTGCTTGGTTCATCGAATCTACACCCAACACGTGGAATCGGAATGACTCATCACTCATACCGGAAATATGGAAAATACTACTATCAATCAAATCAAGCGATGGAAATATTGGAATTATATAAAAGAATTAGAAGTTGTGTGAATACCTTGATATGATTTTAAGCAGTAATAAATTGTCCTCGAAACGCCATCCGTATATATTACTGTATAACACTGTGACACCTGCAGTCACTTATATGACTAATAAACACAGACTGGTAAATATTATACTTAAATTCAGATTGGCATATTATGATGATAAAATCGACAATCTAAACGACATTATTATTTTCTGTCTGATCGTCTATACAGGAAACATTAGCAAGTCTAATATAATCATAGGGCTTCAAGTTTTCGTACTAGATGCTGTCAAATCTATTACGTCAGGAGGACGTCGTCAACACTGCGATACACTCAAAAGAATTAAGGTTATTCATTTAACCTATTTATTGTATACCAACCTGACAGACAGTACAGCTCCCTATATGAAAATCAATAGTTTGTGAGCGTTATTCTCAAAGGAAAGAAAGTTATGTGAAGTGACTTCGACAATCAATAATGAGAACTGAAAACACATCAATAAGCTAAGTAACAGCCTCTGTTTAGCCTCCTCACCACGCAGAAAAGTGCTAGAAATCTGTGCTCCAAATGCTTTAATACAAAAATTTGACTGATTATAAAGAGAATATCATTGGATTTCCAAATCACCACGGCATTTGATCATTTTGGATGTTGCAAGCAGTAGAATCTGGGACACGCGTTCTGTCCTATTCGCTATCTACATGCTTCCTACCTAAGTTCAAATATGAATCCAAACAATCACTTAACTAATAATGGCACATCCAATGCAGATACACCTACGAGAATCAAAACAATCAATGAAAAATGTCATCATAAGTCTATTATATCCTGCAACACAAAATCTTACTATTTAACCTCAAATTCACTTGTAGGTGACCAAGGAACACCACATTAAAATTGTTACACATTCACTCTGTAAATCCATGAAAGTAATGGCAAACAGACAGACTGATTTCCTGTTGCTAAACTCCACCGATGAGAATCATATGTCACAAAATATTCAACAAATTTATTTCCTTGTTACTTCATATTTCATACCTTTAAGAAAAATGAAATAATCTTTGGACTTGTGGCATAGCTTCCACTGAAAAGAAGATATTTTAGATCGCATTTAGTCTCTAAACATTCTATCAACGTATTCTGCCAGCTTACATCTCCGTCAATCATAAAACTTGTGTGCCTCATGACATGAAGATTAACACTAATAAAAAACATGTATGTGAAAATCTCTGCCATAGTAATTCTTCAGGATTTTTGAAAAACATTTTGTAATTACAACATGAATTAAGCTTACATTTTACAACTTCAGATAGACATTCAATTAAAAGTTAACTGGAAGAGCATCGAAACTTACTTGGGTTACTTTCAGTGTTGACCACAAGGGCGAATAAGCAGAAAATAAGACAGAGTAACATCGCTGGTCCTGTAAAGTCGAGGCAAAATAATGTGAGCATTATGTACTTCTTTGACTATTTATACTAAGTCTGAAATGATATATAAAAAATAATCAGCTTAAACAATTCTTACAACTGAATGTAGAAAAAAATATTTACTGCATCTAGATATGCCTTCAGTAATAAAAAATCAGCGATATTGCGCAAAAAGCACAAACTATGAATAAAAACATTTCATACATTTGTACAGTTTCAGATATCTGAATTTTCAACTTCAACGATAATATTGAAAAACTTTTTATATAGAAAGAAGATTTCACTAATCTGTCATGATCAAATAGAAAAAAATCATTCTGATATCTCGAAAAACATCTTTTTTTAGAAGTTACTTTTTTGAGAGATTTAGGCATTTCTATTTAGAGTATTAAACATCGATTTGAGAATAGAATTTTAACATTCTGTACCTCTTTTAAGAACTACTTTTATTCTGTATAAAATTGTTCAATATATCACTCACTGTGTTCTACCAAGTAAAGATACTCTCGTAGAATGTAAAACCTCCTGTTCAATTAGGTAGTATTGTGTTGTTGATTCTCCATTGTAGGATTCATTCACAGTAAGAAATTCTTAGCGAGACTAGCTATTTACCGATCACTTTATCAATTTTGTTTTTAATAGGATCTCATTTGAGGATGAACGCAATGCTCGGCATTCATAATGTGAGCTGAAGCAAAGCTGTGATTATCCTTTTTTTCAAATGCTTAAGCACATAGGATGATGTTAGGAAATTCGGTTATGAACATGCCTAACTATACACCTAATTTAACTGACTTCTCGAGAGCACTCAAATCGATAGGGGGATGTCTTAGTTTCCAAACGTAAATTTGGAGTGATCTTGAGTTATTGTAACTCTTCCGTTCCAAATTCTCTCTTCACTGCATTTCCAATGCATCCTGTTATTATTTCTTAAATCTGTACATAGTTTAAAGAAGTAAACAATCAGAGTGCCCTTAGAGACCTTCATTAGTAACAGAGAATAAACTTGAAATTTCGAAAAAGAAAGTAGAATAAAGCCACAAAATTTAATGTATATTTCATGTTCAAGTTTATTCTTTATAAAATTGTTCAATTTATCACTCATTGTATTGTATCAAGTAAGAATACTGTCGTTGAATATTAAACCTTGTATTCGATTTGTAAGCATTGTGTTGTTGATTATCCATTGTAGAATTCATTCACAACTAGAAATTGTTAGCTGTGTATGTTGTTTACCGATTACTTTATCAATTTGCTTTGTGGTAGTATCTACTTTGAAGATGAATGCAATGATCAGCATCTATTATGTAAGCCAAAACAAAACTGTGATTATTCGTTTTTGGTTAACTGCTTAAGCGCATAGGATGATGTTAGGAAATCCTCTGATCAACATGCGCAATTATACATTCAATTTAACTGACTTCTCGAGAGCACTTAAACCGAGAGGGGAGATTCTTAGTTTTCAAACGTGAATTTGAGGTGATCTTGAAGAGATAGTGTAACTCTTCCCCTTTAAATGCTCTGATAAGTGCATTCTCAAAGCATCCAGTTATTATTTCATAAATGTACTCAGAGCTTAAAGAAGTTCACAATCAGAATGCCTTTAGAGACCTTCATTAGTAACAGAGAAGAAACTTGAACTTGAGAATTGTCAAGCAGAAAAAGCCACAAAATTTATTGCAATATGCACAGCTCAGGTCAGTTTTCAGATCTAGATTAGGGAACTCTTTGCAATACGACTGAAATGCTCATTCTTTTATTGCATCCGGAATGCACTTAGGGCTGGTTCATCTAATGCTTTGAAATATACATCACTTTGTTATTAGTTACATCAATCAGAACAATACTCTGATCTATACCACCCCACTGTTTCATTGCTTTCAGTTTATTTGAATAGTACATAAGTCGGTGAACGAGTTTGAGGATTACCATAGATGCAGAAATGTATCTGTTGAGACGATGGCAATCAAGAAGTGCTTTTTGAAATGATATTTTCTGTAGACAAAATAATGGTCAAAATAATTTTGCTAAAGTGACCGATTCCAACCACACGCCTTCTCTCTTTAGAGAGGAGACCTCAGACTTTGTTGAGTGTTTTTCTTTAAACGATTTAGAATTAGGTATTTGCTTTGTGACTATCAGCTGCAAAGTCTAAGTGAATTCAGGTAGGGAAGACAGTACAAGTAGATGTATTAGTGAAGAAAACCTTGACAGAATAAAGAGAGTGTTAAGAATAATTAAAAACGACAAGCATTCCTAGTCTTCTACAATCCCAAAATCAATCACTTCATAGTTAAAACCGCAGGTGTACTTACAGCGAACATACAAGGAATAAACTTGTTAACTCAAATATTGTGAGAATATGGACGAAATCAATAAACCGGAATTGGTTTTGAATGGAGAAATAATCGTCTTGTGTCACGTTATCATAACCACTTAAAAATAACCCCACTAGACCGTTGTCTTAATTGGATTATGTATTACATTCCAATTCCTCGGATAAATATTTGAGTATTGGATGCGAAATAAACATTGATGCCATGGGTAATAAACTTCATGAAAGTGAAATCAAGCAGTGACAGTGGATCCCAATGTGCATCCCTCTTCAAAGTAGATTCTGTCACAAACCGGAATGATAAAATGATCGGTAAACAGCGCCTCTCGAAAACAATTTCTAACTGTGAATGAATTCGACAATGGAAAATCGACGACAGAACGCTAACGAATTGAATAGGAGGTTTTACATTCAACGAGAGTATTTTTACTTGATACAACACAATGAGTGATATATTGAACAATTTTATAAAGAATAAAGGTAGTTCTAACAGAAGTACAGAATGTCTCAATTCTATTCTCAAATCGATGTTTCGTATTCTCAATAGAAATGCATGAATCTCTCAAAAAGGTTACTAATATTAGATGATAATTTTTTTGAGATATAAGAATGATGATATTTTGTCTGTATGATCACGAGAGATTAGTGAAATCTTCTGTCTATATCATATGCTCTTTCAAAATCACCGTTTAAGTTGTAACTTCAGATATCTTAAACTGTACAAATCTATGGAATTTTTGTTATTTATATTAAATTGGTTTGGATTATTTTACAAATACTTAATGCTCACATTATTTTGCCTCTATTTAACAGAACTGTCGATTTCACTCTTTATTATTTTCCACTTATTCGCCCTTGTGGTCAATACAGAAAGTATTTTGACTCAGATGAATACTTTAAATGGTTTCGCCTTGCACTAACACTAAGGAGCGCTTTCGAATTGCTGTCATTAACAAGATGTTAGAGTGAAGATGACGGTGAATAGTGCTCTTTGTGTATAATGTACACAGTTAATTGCTTGAATCTGTTGAACATTCATCGAAGGCAACCTCATTTTGAATGCATGTTTGTGATGTTTCTGAATCTGCAACTGTTAAGTTTCTTTTCTCCACCTCGAAATTTTTGTTTACTTTGGCCGCTTCTACATAAGTTAATATTTTTATCGGCTGGAATATGAATGTTGAGTTTTGAAAATTCACACAGATAAACCACTTCAGGCTGTCGTCCTAATGGTAGGTTTTCCATAACGATGAAAATTAAAGTTGCTGCTGTGTGATAATTATAGTCACAACATAATTGATGATTCACTAAAGAAAACGAGCAATTCATGTAGATGTTTAAACATTGTGATTGCATCTGATGTATACAAAGATAAACTACACGATTTGAATGACACGTCAAAACAGATACTTAAAAAAAACGACTGATAAAGATGTGTTACGAGTACTCTGCACCACATCATGATTAAATATGAATACTTGAGGGAATGCCAGCGGTTCATTCTGTTCACATCTGAAAAATACTTGGAAGGCTTCATTAATTTCCCATGCACAAACACCTGACACAACATCAATTATTGTACACCATTATGTTCAGAACACCTTAAAAACATCTAATGAGCAGGTTAATTTACAACACATATATACTTATAGCCTTAAGAGTACAATATTAAATACTGATATGCTGTTTCTGGAGTTGGCTTCGTCAAGGAGATTGATTAGGATGGATATTGTAAGAGATGTTTATGGTCAAACTGTTCATCAAATGAGCATCAAAATTTTAGAAAGAGCTATTTCAAAAAAAAATCTTAGAGTCATGGTTTTCAGATGAGGCTGACAATTAGGTCGTGGCAATACTTGATAAGCTTTTAAAATTATTCTCTTGAAGTCAAGACGGTGGCTTAAAGTGATGCGATGAAGCACATGCTTTTCGGCATTCAGTTTCCATCAGTAATCAAAATCAAAAAACGATTATTCGAAGAATGAGTTAAAAAGAGAACTCTGACAGGAATAAATCTATGTATATAATTAGGAAAGAGAAAGCAGTCATGACGTTCATAAAATCCAGACGAATTTGGCCACATAAATGTTAAAAGAAGTAGCGCGCCAAATCAGGTGCAACAATATTGCTACCTTAACAGCAACCTTATATTTACGCCTTTTCTTCAAAAACCAAACCAGGTTCGATACTTAGAAATTGTGTTTTTGGAATGGATAGTGAATACCACTTCCGTTTCTGAGTTTTGACTGAAGGCACCCTTTTAGCTTAATGATTCCGAAGAATCTTGATGAAGGACATTTTGCTGGGCGATAGCCACTGGTTCTGTACGGTTGCCTATCTCATGTCAGTTAGTTATTATGCCTCTCTTACCAACATTTGTATCTATATTTCTCTGCATTTCCAAAGTCACTCTGTTTAAGGGAAGTCTAAGGAAACATGAGACTCTTGTAATTACGATAGGCAACATATTTCAAATGATATAACTTATGATCGTGTTTCACTCTGTCGTATTTCCAAGAAACAGTGAATCGTAAATGAAGTCAACTAAATCAGAATTTCATTTGACTACGCGTATTATTGCTCTAAATACAAACTGATTACAGAAAATATTTGAAGTGCAAGTGAATTATTTATACTTAACCATACAAATATTACAGACTTACGCAGATGAATGAGTAGTGTTTTCATGAAACACAATGTACTGTCACCGCCGTTATAAATAACCTCCACGAATATGTATCATTTCAGCGTACGTTTATGATAGCAGGTTGAGCCAATCTCGGTAATGCTACAAAATCCAACATTGTTGAAATGAAATATTTATTTTCATGGAATTAAATACGCATTATGTGATATACAGAATTTTATGTTTACACCCACCTCATTTCAGTAAGTCAATAATGAATTACCGGTTTAATCACACAATGATGTTTCAGATGTCCACCCAGTTATAAATCAATATCACGAGGAGATTAGTCTATCATTATAATGGCTATTTAAAAACGTGAAATTTTCTGTCTGAATGACTGATTCGTTCATGAAAACGCCCTTCAACTACCAAGGTTTGTTGCAGAAACTTGTATAAAACGTGTTAAACTTCAGTGTTCAGACAATTAGGGGGCTGTGATGAAGGCGTATTCTAGATCAATGAATCAGTAGCTCAGCACAAAACGTTTTCCTGTACTCATCAGTTTACACTTATCATGTGTCATCTAAAAATAAAATAAAGACACCCCATTCTCACTCTTGATAGCCACAACGAAAAGAAAGATACCAAAGACAATGTCAGATGAATTTCAAAGCATCACTTCCTGTGGCTACACTGTAAAGAAGACTGGACAAACCAATCCCCATATAAGTCATAATGTAATGCATTTACCATACTTCCATACTGACTGCATTGTAGACTTGACAAGAAAGTTGAAATACGTACAAAACACGAGGTGATTTTATCGAAGGATTCATTTGCTTTGTTGATTACTAGATCACGCTACCCTAAGAACAATAGCTTTAGGTTCACGAGGTCGCGAATTCAATTTATCACCTCCAAATGTAATCACCGGTCGGCCATCTGAATTTTAGAACTATGTAGAAATATCTGAGTGTGTCAGATTTGTGTAGATCAAAAGTAGATTTAGCAGTGTATACTGTGCTGAGGTTTGTCAATCGAGTGGGATGTCAATCACCTTACAGTACTCACTAAACAGTTGGCTTATTACTCTCCAAGAAATGAACATAGCTGAAATTTCGTTTTTCTCATAGCAAACTGTCATAAGAAGTGAGAGGTATTTTGATGTTGAGAGGAATCGGTCTTTCAATTTTATGCTCATTCTATTTCTTTATCAGATAATTTCATCGGATTATCCTTCTATTGTTCTTCTTATGAGCAGTCCCATAAACACTGTGGAATTCCCGACTGATTCCTGAACTCATCATTAGATCAAAACAGTACAGGATGTTCAGATTATTTCTCAAACACTCCAGTGGTAAGCAGGCGGAAAGAAAAGCCATGGGTGACTGCAGTCACAACACATCGATTAAAGGACTATGTAGGGTGAAATCGGATGTGAATACGAAAATTGGCTGGTGAAAAATACATCATTTAAACTGGTTAACGTAGAGAAAGTGTTTGAAATGTGGCGTGAAAATGGGATGTACAGCAATTTGTAGAGAATAACGTGTTACTGAAATCTCTGCGTTCTGTAACAGCACAAGCTTCTAAAGAGTTGATGGGCGAGATTAAACTGTCTGAAACACATTCCTGATAATATATTTAAAACAAATGATTCACTTCATATTCAAATTTTATTCAATAGAATTCTAAATTCGCCTTTCTTTGTGTCACATTCAGCAACACGGAAATAAACACATAACCGTTCCGAAACTTATTTCTGTGACTCTGATGATCACGTGAATTAAATGAGATAATATTAGTATCACGTATCACGTATAGAATGGAAATTTCTTACTGATGTAAAATATTTAATTCTTTAAAGGCTTGATAAAAATCTCTTGCTGCTCAATTCAGAGTGGGCTGGAATAATTAAAAAGCTTGTGTTATTGGTGCTGAAACACTGGGTGATTCTAGGAGTGGTGGGAAGACGCAAGCTAATATTTTTGGAGGTGATTAGTTCATTGATATCTCAATATCCATTGGCGTTTCAGCAGTGGACTATCTCCGACATAATTTAATAATAAATCGTCCAAGTAGCTAACCAGAATTAGCGTGAGACTTTCTTAGCTGAGTGAAACACGTCACAACACTGAAGAGCACAGTCCAAAATTAGCTAAGCAACTTACAGTGTTTAGATTTGGCTATTAAGAACTACTGGCTGATTTGGTTGCTGTCTAATTCTGAATCTCAGTTAGTAGTAAATAGCACAATACAATAAATTCATAAAATCTAAGTCAGATTCTCCTACATGAATTGCATCCTGAAACAGACTGATTTATGATACTCAGTCGGCTAAGCCTTTCATAAAATTCGCTTTCAACCGAATGTGAAAGTAAAACATTCTAAACGAAATCAGTTGGCCTACGAAACGTTCATTTAAAAGGCATATTTCAGAATTTCGAATGAGAGTAGTTCTAACTGTAACTAACAGTAATCTGAATGCATTTGGAATTTTCCTCACATTTAAGGCGTTGAAACTAACTCATCAATTCATAGAATTATTTTCAAAATAATTTTGTTCTCCAGGTACAATTGCAAGTGGGTTTTAAATAATCTAATTTTAGTACTTCAAGTTATTTTGCTTCATTGTTATCCACAACAGCAATTGTCTTGAAAATAAGCATACTGATTAACATAAATTGTATTCAAATAATAACGGCGTTTTGAAAAAATCAAAAGAAACTTTTTCCGAACGTTCCGTTGTGTAGGTTACAGCCTCTTCAGCATAATTACTCGGATTTTATTAACTACCAAAATATATATTTAATTGAAATTTAGATTTTCCTGTCCATTGATTGAACCAAAGTGCTTGGTCTCAGGTTGACATGTCGGCTTCTTGTGCAGATGCTTCGACGATATCTGGGCACGTAATTCGACGTTAATTGGTAGTCACCATCCATCAATCTACCAAAATACATAGTTAAGAGCTACCTTGAAGTGAACTCACTTGAAGGTCACTCGTCGGTAGATCTTGTACCAATACAAAAATGTAAGCAGTTATCACATTTGTAATAAATATAAATTATCAAGTGCCTGTTTGCGAGTGACTGATCTTTTTCCGTATTTGGTAGACCCTGCTGGTAACGACGTCTCACAAGAACTTCAGGTAACTTCCTGAATAGAGCATGCGCCACATATATATCGGAAACATTTATTTCCCGATACGAATTTAAAATATGCGACAAAGGTTAACAAAGCAGGATTTAATGAATTCATCAAATCTCGGTAGAACTCATCAGCTGAATACTCTACATACATGGATATTTATACTTTTGAAACTACATTGGGAGATATAAGACTGATAAACAAATAAACGTCATTGAATTAGTCTTCAGAAAGACAGGTGCGAACGTTTCCAGGTCATGTTCAAATAGATAAGGGGAGAGGGAGTTTGAGTGATTAAAATTAAATGAAATGCATTACGCTTCAATTACATCACTTAGATAAACAATTAGTCATTAGAGAATATAACATGAATCGCAAACAGAGTAATATCAGTAGTAATAGATATAATAACAATAAGTGAGTTAAGATAATGCTACTGATAAATGATAGTTTTAAATGAATCAAGAATGATAATAATAGTAATAATAGGTAGAATAATAAGTAAAACGTATTACCATGGTAGATTCATGTACACAGAGACCTGGTTTATGAACTCGAATTGCGCAAGCGTCTGCAATTACAAGCTTGGTTCTGTTTCTTTTCCTTGCTGTCAATAGTGAAGGACTTGACAGCGTCGATATCATGTCCATAGTACACAAGATGTTATTGAGCTTTTTTGTACTTTGAATTAAGCTGTTTCCAATCACTTTGACAAACGCTCCATTATGCGAATAGACCTTCGCCTTTCTGTACAACCTGTGTTTTCGATTCCACAAACACACTCAAATTGACAAACACAGTTTGAAGTGTCGAGGATTGTTGATTTGCACTCAACGAATTGCTGAAGTACCTGGTCGTTGGTGTTAAGACAAACACGTTTTGCAGCATTACAAGCTATCTTGATAGCTTTATCGGGTCTTCGTTTGACCACCTCTTGTACTTCATCTCTTTCGAGTGACAAATTGATGTAGACAGATTTCTTCGGGACTGTTTACATAGTTTTTCCGTGCTCTATTCAACAGTGTTCTCACTAAGTTATTTTTATACTGGATTGGAACAAAGCTGTTGAAATTCATGTACTGTCTTGTCCAAGAAGACTTTCTAAATATAGATCTTTTGATTGTGCCATCAGACATTTTCGCTAGAAAAACGTTTAGGAGTTTAATGGTATCGTTTTCCTCGTGTTATAATGTGAGAATGAGATTCGAGTGGCATGAGTTGAATTTTACCAACATGTCTTCATCTCTTGATCTGCTTCCACAGACAATAAAAATGTCATCAACATATCTTAGGTATACATCCGTTTCTTGGATATGCATATATATATATATATAGAATAGCCAAAATTTGAAATTCATGGGCATCGGATGGCGTCACAAAGGCTGAGTCCTCAACAAGCTCGCTTTATAACCAGAAAGTCGTGGCTTCGAACCCAAGTGGATGCGTACCGCTAGAAAGTCTCAAACTGGGACGAAACAGCTATCCAGTACTTCGAGGCTTTCCAACGGTTCTCTAACTGATGTCAACTCGTGTTCAAACCTGTAATATCAAATTGTCATTGGTTCATGTTTGTTTGAATGTGTATATGTATGATGTTTCCTTTGTGGAAAATAAATCAGTTCGCATGTGAAAAACACGACAATAATTTACAGGGGTCACAACATAGGACTGAGTAAGTTTTTCTTTTTCTCGTCGGTCTCCCTTCATAGAATCTGCCATATAGGTGATAAGTCTATCCGTTCTCTCCCATTTATTTTACTCGATGTGGTTAAAATATGCAAGACTTTCAGAGGTCAATCTTTCTTTATGTGAATGAAGGTGCTTTTCACAGAATTTCAACAGTGTTTAAATAGATGTTGCGCACACCTTCCATAGCATGCATTTCTACAGCTGATGTTTTTTCGAGACTTTTAACTTGCTCATTTGTGCTGCCCTTCAACTATCTACTCCTTTACCATATATAGCAAGCCTCAAATTTTGAAAATATTTTCGTGTAAGCAGAGTTGCTTTGTGTCATTCATGGAAATATATCTTTGACACTAACCAAAGCTTTCTCTACAGAATCAAAGGGCTTGAAATAGGCGGAACAGCTTGAACAGTCTGTTTTACGTACCACGTCGCTCTGGCTATCGAGCACTACTGGTTGATGTGAGTGACATCCAACTACTCATATCTCAATCAGTAGTAAGAATCAGAATTGATTAAAATAACTAGTTACTTGTCAAACGACTTTAACCAAGTTTTACAAATGAACCACACAGCACTCCTTTTGTCTCACAACAGCTCATTCACGAATTGATTCTGATCATGTGAATAAAAATATTAATGACGCATTCTGCTCGAAACGTTTTTTCAGTGTTACTAGAACACGGAATTGCCTAAACACGGATTGCCTAAATAATAAGAAATCGATTCATGGTATATAATTACGTTAACTGACATCAAATCCCTCCATGACTCTTTCCCTCACATGAAAGTGGTTTTTAATGTACATGGGAAAACGAACAAGCTAAGACTAAAATGCTCGTCATGCTTAACATTTGTATACTTTGATTCTATTCCTGTAAAATATTGAGTTACAAATAGGAGACTCGTTTAGACTTTCCACCAATAATTTTAAGCTTATTTCTCGTGTTACTTCAAATGGCTCAGTAAAGTATATCATAAATGCCCAGAGCAACTCCTCTAACCTTGGTGATATTCAAGGCTGCCTATCACTTTAAATGTTCTGTCAGTCCTGTTTCATTATCAATGTTTCCATTAGAAATCCATCTGAAAATACAATGAAGTGAGTTCATTTTTTCGATTTATTCAGAAGAAAATGGTATCTAATTATTCCTATGCAGTCAGAAATCAAGATAGAATTTCGTCCTATTCTGTACATACACAATTATTTATTGCGAACATATTTCGACCAATGAAATATTACGCAAACTAAGAAAATGAGAAGGCATAATTTATCCGAAACGTGTAGTGTATTTGCGCAACGCATTTCAGACAAACTGATCACACACGAACTTGTCATTTACCACTATGGGTAAAATTTATTTTGGTCAAGTCTCACAGTGCAATACAGTAATATTTCAGTAATATATATTGGATTGATATGATTATGAGCAATAAATGGTGCTCGAAACGTCATCATTAAATATTACTGTATAACACTGTGAGACTTTATCAAAATAAATTTTACCCATAATGGAATTATAATCTACCACAGTGCACAAACTTGTCATTTACTTTTACACAGATCAAAAAGCATCAATAAATACAATATAAGTTCAATTGTCAAAAGTTCAAGGTAATACATAAGAGGTAGGAAAATCACGTAAAAACATTGGATTAGAAGAAGAAGAAAAAGAAGGGTGACAATGTTTCTAAGTAAATTCAGCCCTCGTTCTACAGTTGGATTACCAAAGCATGTTCAGAGGAATGACCAGTAGTAGTTTATTTGTTTATCAACCTTATATATCTGAGTGTATTTCCAATAGTGCATATATCCCTGTATGTGGAGTATTCAGCTGAAGAGTTCTGCGAAAATTTGATGAATTAATTAAATCCTGCTTTGTTAACCTTTGTTGCTTGTCTTAAATGACTAGTGATTCTTTTAACACAAAATAGATTTAAGCCCTTTTGTATCTAAGGTTTCAATGAATTTACGTGTGTGACTCAAACTTGTTTCAGAGATATGTTTAAGCCATTACTGAAATTAACCTAAGATGTGCATTGCCACAGATTATGTTGGGCATCTTTTTTCAGGATTAATTAGGGTAGGTACCAAGACAATGTCAAACCTATATGGCATCCTGTGTTCGCTAATACAACAGGATTCATTCACTTTATAATATCCTCATCTAACACTAACTCAGAATAGCATGGGCATATATTTTTTGATCACAGCTTGATTCCACACCGTATTTTTTGGTACAGGTATGGAATTTTCAGTATGTGATATCGGTAGCCCAAATTTTGCAGTCCGACCATTGATATCAGGTGTGCGTCGGCAGGGGATCAAACCCCGGACCATGTGCATGGTCGGCGAGAGTTCTAACCACTGTGCCACCGACGCACAATGATCTTAGCTCAGAGAGCCTTTCCTAGTGTTCATTGCTTTCAAATTTATTCCTTGTCGATTTTTTTTAGTTCGACTTTGTACTACTTAAGACTACTAAGTAGTGCTAAACTTTTCGAAATTTTTCTCTAAGTAATAATATTCTGCTTTCTATATAGCAGTTATCCCCTTATTATAAACGGTATCTGCTGCATATGGTTTCCTTAAATTCCCTCTCTCTTCAACATAGTTTATTTAGATCCGTTTATTCTCTAACTGGCCTTCGAGCGACATAAATCTGACCGCCTTTGGCAGAGCTTTGCCTTTCTTTTCTATTGACGAATATTGACTGTGCATTTCAAGGCATTCATCCACATACCCCTCAAAATTTGCAGTTTGTTCATTATATTTCATTATTTTAGGTAAAGTGTAGTACCGTACTTCAGATAAATCCTGTGGTTTCGATTTTACCCGTAACTCAAACGGTTAGTTAATTAATCGCTCACAATTATCGATTAGGATCTCTAAAAAGATAGCAACACCCAACTTAATTTCATCTAAGTACAATTTTAGTTCACCTTAAAAGGAATTCGTGAAACCATATACACTTGTAAAATAATCCGACACCGAAGTGATAACGGGACTTGTTTGACTCAGAGTCAAGTCATCATTTTGTGTGAGACTATAAAGCGATTCCTCATAACCCAAAATGACAGCATTAAACCTTTGGTGAGAGGAAAGTGTCTCTGTTATTTCCCATCATCAAACTGTTGATAATTCCAATCCTTCTGTTATGATATCCCTTATCTATGGATGGAATAATGTAGGAACTTGCAAGTGTTCGGTGTAAACGAAGACCATACTGTTCTCTATTACAAATGGAGACTGCTGCACAAGTTGTATTTATCTATAGGCAACAGGTTTACATAAATTTGTGTTTGTGACTATTACGGTGATCAGTAACTTACACTTGTGTTAGCAGACAAATCGAAAGATAATTGACAGAAATGTTCAGTAAGGTAGGCCTTCAGAATCTGCATATTTTATGGTAAGTGGTGTTGTGGTGGTGTGATACAGACAGTGTGTGCCAACAGATTATGATTCTCACATTTTTCCACAGTTCAATACAGTATTAGCAACATAATACGATATATCTATTTGAAAGTTCTGTTTGTTGCTGGAGTCAGAATATTATTCTCACAGTTCAATACTGCGTCAGCAACAGAATACTAGATACACATATTTGGACATTATATTTGCTGTTAAGGATAGATTACATTTCACGCAACTCAGTACTGCGTTAGCGACAGAAAACCATGTATATGTGAACATTATATTACATGTTGTTCAATGTAAACGAAAATATATAAATATAAACAGAGGTTTGATTAATTAAAAATATAGCTTCGTTTCCAGGTCTTGCCCTCTGTTGTTACAGTGTGATAGATTGAATCCAATCAGACAGAGAACCTGTTACCGTGAGGTGTAAGCAAAAAGACATGATAGTGAATGTTTGAGCAATATGAGTTAACAAGCAATGAATTAGAAATGAGTAAAACAAGGGTAGTCAAATATTTCGGTAACCTGGATTCAATGTTGAGTATGATGTGTCTGACTTGTGGTGGAAGCCCATAAGATGTCAATCTTTTGGATGAACTTTGTGTGAATTAGCATTACACAATGACTATCTACTTAGATAATGTTCTTGCATTTTCTTGTCATTGCTATTATGATCACTCTGATTATCATATTTTTGAGTGATAACTCGAACAACCACACAAGTACTATATGTCTGTGCTGAATTAGAAATTACACAAAGAACGTATCTGCCTAACGGCTTACCCTAAATATCAAGGAAATATTAAAATTTAAGTTTATGCCTTTCATCATCATGAAAAGCGGAAGAAATGGACACTGTAGCGGAACCAAATACGTCGACGGCTCAGGCTGTGAACCACATCTCCACAGCTTAGTTTAATGAGAACTCGCTGAAAACAATCAGATTGTACTATAATAAACAAAGCGATGCACATATCGATTGAGAGCTGATAAACTGACAGCAGTCACAGAACCCCTCAAGTCTACAGATGCTTAGTTGCAGTTTGCTACTCTCAACAGATCACACACACATCACACCATTAGAGATGGAAAACGTGATGTTACTTGTTTCAGGACGAACACGTTACACCTCAGTCAATTAGGTAAAATCAAATGGTCCGTGATGTTCAACTTCATTAGGTTTATGATCTACATTCACCACCAGCCAATTTTATCCTTACCATGATTACCCATTTTCACGCTCAATTTTAACTAACGTTCTTGGACAGCACTTCCACTTAGAGCTCGTTGATGTCCATCCTGTAGTCAGTTGTCAGTCAAAAGTTATTAGTAATCATAATTCATAAACGAGCATTCCAAAATCGATTGTAACACATAAGTGGGTAAAAAGTTCATTTATGTTAACTACTCTTCAGTTTGGTATAATTATCACTGAACAGAGTCTATCTACAGTGCTATTTTCTGATAAATTCCGAGGGTTACTGACTATTACCAGGAAGTTTAATGTGTATATGCTAAACAGCAATGTGTGAATAATGACGAATAACTTTATAATAACAATTTTATTTAAGGTAATTATTATTATTTTGTCCCGACTCATAGGTAAGATAGGCACAAATATTTATGTTTGACCTATATGAAACAAATTTATGTAGGCCTTATTACTGAAGGAATCAAGAAAGTTAAATTGGCTCGAATTCCATGGTAGTTAGGTAGTCTATATAAAATATCACCCTCAACCTTATCAAAGGTAAATGCTTTGGTTGTCTGAAGGGAATGCAAGAGGAATCGCTTTTGGCAGCCAACGTCATCCCACCTAGGACAGATAGTCAAATGAAGTCTGTACTAATACTGCATGACTGGAATTAGTAATGTGCTATAGAATTTTAGCTACTGGCTGTATGGCGAAGGATGTCGAACTCGGGTAGGATCAGAAGAGCAAGGTTGATATTCATTAAGAAGACGTAATTTATCTAAAATTTGTAACGTACTTGTGCGACATATTTCGTTCATTCTCAGCACACACGTACTTATCATACACATGTATGTAGAAGGCAAAAGAAAATAAATGATCAAAACATAGTTCAAACATTCAACAGGTTAAGCTCACAGATTCATTAAATGATTAAAAATTGATTTACCTTGCAAATGAAAACGGAAAACTCGATAGTTGATAGAGCAGGAATGAAAGATACTTTTTACATCCACCAAATAAAAATATTTTTGGTTCAAAAGTCGAGAGAGAAAGTTTGAATCTTGTATACTTTCCAAAGGAATTCTATAAGATTTCTGTGGAGACGTCAGATGGGTTTGGAAAATCGTGAGACAAGTCCTACCGTACGAATGGGTACGTTAATGAGTGAACTACAGTCTGGCCGTTGCTTTGATAACGTGTTTATCACGAGTGGAACCACAGATTTGACAGCTGGTGTATGTGCTTGGTCAAAAATACTAATAGTGTATGGTTACCATGTGAGGGACCAAGAGTGAAGGCGTCCTACTCTGAATCCCGTCCAGATGTAAATACAATATCTCATGATTGGCTGTGCAAGCCTACTTATTCCTTTTGGAGTTTAACTAAACTATGTGATCGGCTAGGTCAATTGGGTCTGGTGCTGCACCAGAGGTAAGTGTTGACCGGATATGTACTTTTGGTATGAGCTTGAGGATATTCAGTTGTTCACAGACAAACTAAGGTTTTGCTGGAGAAACGCAAATGCTATAGCAGGTGTCACACTGCGAGTGCTTGTCTCTCATTCATTTCTCTAGTTACTGGACTGTATGTAAAAGAATTCATGACAATGTGCATGTATGCGGTTCATAGGACATGTGTATCAATACACTGTACATCCTAATATATGTACTAGTTTGTGTTCTTACATATGTACCGTAGACATCTATCAACTTGAAGTCACCTTGGAAATCCAATACACTCGATATAAGAAAATAGATTAAGATATTCAACACTAATGTCAAGTCAATAAGTTCCCCTGCATGCTCCAAATACATCATGATATGTATTGTAACTTTATTATTGGATAAAATTTGAGTTTACTATTTTTGTTGTAACTCTAATGATAGTAGGATTGTGGATTCGTTCTATGACTATTTCGATACAACTATTATATACGTCCCCAAAATTCTGTAACAGAAACTTCAGCGCACGACAATAATATGCTACTGGTCCGATGGACTACTCTTCCTAACAGTTAGAAGAAGCACATGACTGAATGAGAGGGCCAGATTTATTGTTCGATACTAACAGAAACAACGTTATAAATTACAGCCAACTGTGTAGTTGTTTTATATAAGCAATATATTACTGTCTTAGGAAACAAACTTAGCCGTATTATTATAATTAATTATCCTTTGAGATCCTAGTGGAACACATTGCTTTACAAGCCTATCTCCATTCCACTCGGTTCGCTCTTATCACTTCCAGCGGAATTCAGGCCTGCACACAAGCAGTCATAACAGCTTCTCATGATCTTCTCTGTCACTTTCAGATACACACATAACTCCGTGTTTCTCAATGGGATTATATTAGAGAGCCTTTAGGAGAATATTATTTGAATGTCCCTTCAGCGAATATCCAATCCACTGACATATACTTCTGCATATTTTCAAGTTTTAGTTCGCATGTATTTGATTGATTAATATTTTGATAACTAGTTGACGTCACTTTTAGAACCAATGGAAACCCAGAAAATACTGGATAGTGGTTTCGCCCTAGTTTTGAAATATTTAGTAGAGCGCCCCTACCAGGATTCACACCCGGGCTTGGGACCGGTTGGAAAACTAGCGAGCTAGTTAACTAGGCGAGGTTGATGTAAACAATGATCCTTATTAATTTTTGTTCTTGTCTGACAAACTTAATTTGCACATATACAAAGTACTTATATATAATGACTGTTGTACAGTTAGGTGAACGAATTCGCCGAAAAGAGACTCTTTGCTGAACTGTTTGTTCTTATGTTTTGTATCGTAGTCGCAAACATGAAGCAGCAGTGGCGGAAAACAGTAATTATTTTTGCAACCTCAATTCACGTGGAATACTTCTACAGAGATTCTATCCCTATATCTAACCACAGCGATGGGCACTTTTACCCACCCCTCAATAGCCACCGAAAGTTTTAACCAGAAAATGTAAAATCTCCTGATTAATCGTAGGTCTTCCTCATACTTATACTGTTTCAACTGTTCCAGTGGTTCAAGTTGTTTTGGGCATGCAATTAAGCGGCTTCATCTGTAGGTTCGAGAACGTTTACCACTTTGATGCGGTTATGGTGTAGTGAAATGCATGAAACATTTATTACCATCACACTTAGTGGATACATTATATCGAACTAACGCTAACAAAGTCTTGAGAGTTATGAACCCAGTTGTGAATTCGTTGTCCTCACGCCATGCTTAACGGTAATTTAATAGATGATACTAAGAAACAGAAAAACGGAATCAGAGACATATAAATAGCCATGTTTTCACGATCAACTTGGTCTTCACCAGTGTTCCTTCTATATATATATATATATATATAATGAACTGATAAATGAGTGTGTACAGATAGGTATTACAGTGTCTTCTTGAAAGGACTTATTCTAACACACACCATGAACGTACTCTCTTTTCCACAATAAGATGCATTGGCATAACGTCCGCGCTGGGTGTAATCCTATCAAAACTCTTCCCAGCGTCATTTTAGCAGCAGATTGTTCTTGTATGAACCGTAGGTAGGTTTCCATAGGATTCTAGATTCATACAAACTGCTTCGAAAAGCTGATATTTAGTCAGGCTTTTTATTAAGAATCACGCAAATATCTCAGGCTTTTCCAACAACACTATGCAATCAGATATTTTCACTGAGAGTTGAAATTACAGATTCAGCAGCACATTTCCATTGGATTCGATTCTCTGCCATCACTTTCATTTGTGTCAACGACTCCCTACAGTTTCTAATTCCCTTACCCCATGGCCTCCTCCATGATACTCTCAGTCATGCGATGACACGACTCTCATTCGGAACCCTTAGAGTGCTAAAATGACCAAAACACAAATCGTTGCAGGAAAGCTTGAGATAGAAAATTGTTTGTTGCTTGTGACTGCTTTCATTAATCATCAATTTGAATATCATTCAGCCATGTTATCTAAAAATGTCCCCCAGCTTTACACAAGGGTCTCAATTATTCGAAGACTGGTCACTTGTCTTCTCAGGTTTGGTAAGTTGCAAGAAGTAACAGGATCTTTTTCTTCTATTTGGTCTAAATCAACAAGAGGTACCAATATCTCAATTTATGTTGGTGTCTAACATGAAGATTGAACCGCGTGTCGTGCTGCATTGCACAGACAACAGCAGTAATAAAAGTAGAGGCATCAAAGAGGTCTCCTTGTCATTCACGCACCATGAAACCAATTAATTCAGTGCGACAAAATATACTACTCAAATCAAGTGTTAGTACGAAGATTCTCTTTGGATAATAATTCAGAGTTGATGAAAGAGAAATGTATGCATAAATCTAGAATATTAATGCCAGTAAACGTTACGTTTGCTTTGACTTTCAGAATTTTCACTAAGTTTGATAGTCTCATAGTTCAAACAGAAAATATTTACTTTGTAATGTTTCTAGTTACCATTCTCACATGTCATTTCGTTTTGTGCTTCTTCTGTCTTCCTTACACGTGTTATGTATTATGTCACAAGGATCTCTTATTTCCTCCCTTCGCAAAGCGATCCACACCCCCTCTCATCAGCATTCTTGGAGAATACATTCCACACCATAAAACAAAGACAGGATCTTGTTAGCAGCATACGCCACATTACTTAGGAGATTTTAGCTGGCTGTAGACTACTGAAGACAATTTTACTATGAATATGAATGTGCTATGTACCTAGTTGGTGTTCACGTCACCTAAATCTGGGTAACAAGCACATTTGTGGTCTCCATTAGTCTTCAACTACCCATATGAACCAGTAGTATCTATCGCATCGCACAATCCCCACTACTTCTCACGTTTTTATCTGCATTAGCTCTGTATATCTTCATTTATTTAGAACATTATTGATGAACTTGATGGGAAAATAAACCACTCCGTATAAAATGTATCAGTCTTAATTAGTATCCAACCCAGTAATTTCACAAAAACTGCAGACTTATTGGGATAAAAGTCCTTTAAATACAAGTTATATTTGCAAAAATCTTACCGATATTTGTCTCTTGATCTTGATCACTTTTCTGAAGATATTCTGACTAGTTTCACCAAAGAAATGTGGGGAATACTTACTTCACTACTGCTGAAAAAGCCAAGTATGTAAACTCTGTAAAACTAATCAGTACCTTGAATTTGTAGCTGAATTTCTAATTCATTTAGTGATGACGCCAAAATGGATTGCAAATCAAAACTATTTACATATTGAAATTACATCCAGTTGACAACTGAATGCAGGGAGAAAATCTCTATGCTTCTATAAACTTACTACAAAGAACTTCAAGTACGTTTTACAGATCGACAAGACATTGCTTTCTTTGTCTCAATAGCATGCTACTTGTTTACTCTGCATTCTGACTTTTCCATGTACACATTCATTCTCGTGACAGTGGCATTTAAATTTTATTGTTGGTTATTCTCCAAATAGTTTAGAGCATATTAATATATGTGTAAAACTTTGGCACTGTGGTAGTAAGTAATTGCATATTAGTTTGTTTATTAGATATATCACACAGTGAAAGTGCATAATTTACTGTATGACGTTTCGAACAAAATTTGTTGTTCATAATCATATCAATCATATCACAATTGATATGATTTTGAACAATAAATTTTGTTCGAAACGTCATCCAGTAAATGATACTGTTTCACTGTGTGATATATCTGATGAACAAACTAATATGGAATTAGTTACTACCACAGGACCTTACGAAACTTATGTCGAAGAACATTAACTACTTATAAGTAGTATATTTAAGAAGACTCAAAACATCTTATTCTTATAGGTCTGAAAGAAACATTGCACACGGACATTGCTATAATTCAAAGAATTGTCAATCTATTTTTTTTTAAACCAATACATCAAGTGGGTTAAGGTCTGCTGAGTTCACGGATCTTACTGATTACGTTCAACGTTTTTCTGATACCGACAGAATTAAGTGAGGAATGTTGTACTTTGATCAATCATTGCTTATAAGTTTAACTTATCTGTTTGACAATATACTATGATAACCCTGATGAAGTGTTGTACAGAATAAGTTTTCTTCATAAATTGGTTATACGTCTTTATCGCGGTTACATATTACAACACTATCGTCAACATACATCAAAATATAAATAACCGCATTGGTCGAGTCATTCCTTAAGATTATTAAGGCTGTTTATGTTGGGGCATAGAAAGAATCCATACTGCAATGTATGTTATTGATAAAGAATAAGAAAATGAAGAAAACAAGCTGTTATGAATTCCATAGATGACTTATCCATTCACTGTTTAACCGCGAAAAACACAATTGCTTAAGGAATTCTCGCATTACATAAATTACCTCATGATCCTGAAACAGTAGATGGCCACCTCTGCTAATACAAACGCTGTGATAACTAGTGTGAACATGCCTAGCACACCCTTAGTCCAATCATCACGAATATGTAAGTGACCAGATTTGAAGATCAATTGTCCAACCATAACTGACACCTGTGTAGGCAGGAAATAAATAAGAAAATGACAAAAGAATAAATAAGTAGCAAATAAGAATAGATTGTTAGATATCTATCAACTCTAAATACAAATTGAGAATTAGTTTCACTAATTAGTTTTGGCCACAACATGTACTTTTAATTTTGGTCTGTTGATGATAAATGGAATTCAGGCAGATAACGAGTCAGTCAGTCAGTCAGTCACTGTCTAATATCCACAATTCAAACACTTCATATAAACGGACACAAAGCATTGATGAAGTTCGAACAAGTCATTGTTACATGGATAGAAATAACCCACAGAACTGTGGTGATGCATTAGCTGATCGTATGCACTCATGTATGTTTCTATCGAAGCCCTACATATATGGGTAGGTCCCAACAGTTTGAACAGACGTGAAGGTGTGATGTTAGCTGATGCATGGTAAATCCTGATTAATAAATAAAAGATGGATTGTATCACTAATTAATCATATCTGTCTATATCTTCTTATGAAGAGGTTGGGAAATGCTGAACAACTGTTTACCCATACACACATACACACACCACTGCATACTGCATATACACATATACTTTCAGATTCAGTTATCTACGACCACGAACTTCTAGTTGAACGTAATCTGACAAAAAGAACACTCTGTTTAAAGTGTTTAACGAAGGTAGACTAAAATTTGTAAGTCTGAGGTCAACTTTTGATAACAACTCATACAATTTTGATTAGTTGGAGTTCATCATGAGCTGACATCAGTTATTATACGTGTTGATATTTGTTTCATGACTCACATGATTGGAGAATTTTTAAAAACACCAAAATGTCCTTTTTATAAATATGAACCTCTGTTATGTGAATTTTTATTAATTTTCTTGAAGAAGTTCAGAGCAGTGTGCCGAACAAAACGTTGGAATTACTCGTTCAGCAAAAATACAGGTTTCGAGAGAGAGTGTAATCATGGTGTATAAGACAATATGAATACTTCAGAAAATAAACCAACAAATAGGGTAGAGTAGACAAAAGTTCAAGGTTGATATTGACGACAATAATAATGATTGTAAAATAATAACGATGATGTGATGTAAACTAAAAAGTACTACTGGTGAATGATCGTGAAATAATAGGAATAATGAATATAATGAAGTGGAATGAACAGGATTTTGTAAATACGATAACAAGTTAGAAAAGCACCGCTTAAACCCATGGTAACAAAATCATAAAAAAGGTCATAAAATCATAAGAAGTCAAAAAATGGACGTTTGTCAATGAAACAGAGGAATAGAAGAAGAAGAAAAGAAAATTTTGATAAGAGTTTAAAGTGTTGTCCTTATTGTAGGCCAAGGTAAACAAAGTGGTTGAACATACGTCTTCTGTATACAAAGAGTCGGT
The DNA here is from genome assembly GCA_944472155.2 of Trichobilharzia szidati. Lineage (NCBI taxonomy): Eukaryota > Metazoa > Platyhelminthes > Trematoda > Strigeidida > Schistosomatidae > Trichobilharzia > Trichobilharzia szidati. Next base: position 32,374,820 of record OX235273.1, read on the forward strand.
CTTCTGGTATTGATTTCAACCACTTCAGCTACTGATAGAAGACGTAGTCGAGCTCCCCTAGATAGATTACCAGGAACGCGGTAAATAATTGGGAATGCCTGGTCAAGTTTTATCGAGTGTCCAATATCTACCAAATGGGCTAAGACTGCACTATTTACGCATTTGGTTACCTATTTACTCAACCATACAGATATATGTTCACGTGCACTCATGGATAAAGCCCTCTGAGTACGGTCAATCTAACTAGCTCCACATGATCAGTTGAATTCATAGATACACATTGATGAGGCCATCTTTGGTAATTTATCCTTGACTCATTGTGTTGTTATTGGATTATTTGAGAAGTTGAACACCAGTTTAGCTACAAGAAATGTTCTCTCTACTGCTCTGTTAAGTCAACATTTTAGAATATCAACTGCGATTTCTCCTTTGCAACTTAACTGAAGGTACAAAGATTTCTTATCTGCGGTATCTATCTTTACCTTATCTCAAGGTATTGACATATACTTTTTAGGAAGTTTAGGATAAGATACTGCTTTTGAGAACGTCAGTGTGTATTTATCAATTTACTTGCTCGTGTGGAGCAAGGTATATCGGCTGTACGCAACATCAAGTCCACAAAAGTACTCTGGAACACTGTCTAGTTTGTTTAACCAGGGAAGAAAGGAGGAATAGCAGCAGCTCTATCGTCGAACACATTGTCACCTCCTGGCATCGAAGACCCTCGCATGAATGCTTCCCAGGGCTACACAGAGTCCCTCAACTTCGTACAAAGAGACTTCGCACACGCCATCTTCACATAGCTGAAGCATTAGCTATTCGAGATCTGAAACCGAACCTCTGCATTCAAAGGTGATACATACATTCGCTCACCCCACCGTGGCCAGAGTAAATTTCTTACTATAACTTTGCTTCTTTTTATTGCTTTACTGCGTAAGTTCAATATTATTATTGTTATTACTACTATTATTTTATTGTCATCATTATTGCCATCATCCATATTTTATTACCACTCTGTTACTTTATATTAATAACATTGGTTTTTCACACAGATTTTATGTATAAACACTTTATCGCCTTTCCAATAGTTACTGTCCATTCTACACGAGCTTTCTGATAAGTCTTTTCTCACACTTATTATGTCATGCAGACTTCTGCTTCTTTTCTAACTTACCATTAGTCATCCTTTATAACACCTTACATTGTGTAATACATTTTTCGAGGACAAAGTTTACCTGTATCTAATTGGTCTAAAGAGTTCTTTGTTAAATATAATAAAGATCCTATAACTCATAGAATGAATCTTCGAAAAGAAAATTTTCTTCACTGTTTATGCCTTTTTCTTATCCTTCAGAAGCATTGGAAAGTTGATCTCGAGATCGCAAAAGATTTGGGGTAGACTGTGCAGAGCGAGAAGATGAGCATACATCGCTCGATAAGCAGACTCTGGAAGATCTTGATTTAGTGGACGACTTACGTCTAATGTCACATAATCCAGAAGACTTTCAGGAGAAAGTCAGAATTGGAAGCAGCAAGGATAGGACTTCAACTGAAAAAGAAAAGTTAATGCAGGCAACGACAGCAAGCACCAATCACATCCTTCGTTTATCTAGGTAGCATGGTTTCAACCTCGGGCGGTTACATGGATGACGATGTTAATACCAGAATCGAAAAGGCGACGCAGACCTTCATCCAGCTAAAATCAGTGTATAAATCTTCCGAATTCATCACAAATTAAAAAAATATTTGGTTTTTCTTCTGTGTGGTTCAAACATTTGGTGTGTGCATCACGGGAAGCACTTCTAACGGGCCGCAGACTTCCGTCAACAGCTTCCTTCACTCCATACTGAAGATCGAATGGCCAGAAGCAATTACCAACAAGAAACTATGAGAATAAACATGTACAACAGCATTGCAGAAAATGGATATGGATAAGTCCCACGCGAAGAGGAATGTCAAATGAAATCGCACATCAAACCATAGGGTGTAATCCGAATGGGGAAGGATGAGTGGGTCATGAGTTTGAGAATGACAGAAGGGAGATAGTGCAGAGAGGAGATGAGAGACTGTAGGCAGTCAAGAGGCCAGCTAAAGAGGACCGCAGAAAATGAGGCAAAGTGGAGGTGAACTATTGAATTCCTACGTTACATTCAAAACCGAAAGGAAGAATAGTATTGATATAATAATAAGCTGTGCATCTTATTGCTTTGTTGATAAGCAAGGAATCTTCGGTTTTGCAATAAGCTCATGACTGCGAGAGTCATTGATGCTCGATGTGAAGAAATGAAAATCTTGGTCAGACGATGGTAAAAAATCAGTGGTTTGGCTGATGTGGAGATTTTCAAGGTGAAAATATGAATACCAGCCTTACAATTCAAAAAGTTGAAACGAAATAGATTGCAGGAAGAGGACCTTTCATTAAAACGGTAGGCCATACCAGTCAGTTTGTTGACACTGAAAATAATTTACCCACCAGAAAGACTTCCATAGACATTCCTATTCCAGCGTTGATAAAAGTGACCTAAAATTGAAATGAACCGTCAAAGTAAGGACAGTGTGAATAGGACAAAGTTGAACAATAATCGAATGAAATGAAAGTTGTACTCATTTTCCGGATGGAAAGTAACACTCTTCATTTAGCTGCGAAAATAATCAGCAGTATGTTTCAATCATCTTTTTCTGTGCTTACGAGTTTCATTAGCGATGAGATTAGCTGTAATAACCAACTTTTCCTTTGTTATGGAGTGCATGATGGCTATTAAATTATGCGAGGGATAATGCCTCGACTAGGAATACAAATACATGAGTGGCAGACACAGTGCCAACAAAATAGCTAATAACCTACTGTTCACCGAAAATGCAGAATCAGGTTGCGCTGACGGCAGTTTCGGTTTCCTCAGCAGAACAGGCCCATCAGCATTCGAACTCAGGATTTTCACGTTATGAAACGGGCTCATAGGGGATAAAACGGAACATTAATTCCATTTTCTGCCGGTTGGAGATATATACAATGCAAACACCAGCCAAGGTTATCGGTTGGCAACTATTGTCACTCCTGACTTGGTGAACCTCACTGGAATCTAATTCTAGAGAGACGTTGAAATTCAAGAGCCATCATATCGGACTTCATTGGTTGAATGATATGCTAGCCCGCTTTGCACCCGCAAGTTCCTGGGTTCGAATCCTGGTAGGTGCGTAATGATGTAGAGCCTATAACTAGTGTACTCCCTGAGTTTCCATTGTTGTTAAGAACAACGTCAGATTTTGATGAAGCCTGTAATCAGTCAAATCCCTGCGACCTAAACCTTGAATATATGCAGACGTATACGTAGATGGATTGGATATTCGCTTTAAAACGTTCAAGCCATATTCCACTTAATTCTCTCCAATAATATCCGAATCAGAAACACCGAGTCAGGTGCCAATTTGACATTTGAAAAGAGAAGATCATGAAAAGCCATTTTCATCGATTGTGTATAGTCCTAGATTTCACTGAAAGAGATAAGAGAGAAACGAGTGGACAAGAGAAGAGACTGTGTAGTTTCGAAGATTAGAACCGTAATGCTGAGGAGTTACAAATAAGAAGGAGGGAACAACTGGCATGTACTCACAGATTTCCAGAGGTTATCGAATCATGTCAGATCATGAAGATGTAATCCTCCAAAACTAAGATAGAAATTCCGCTAAGCACGCACCAGTTGAAAACAGATAGATTTGCCAGAAGACGTCAGATCTGATCCCATCTGCTCTGCTGTGCTCATCTCTTCTCAGATCACCTCAGCTCCACACCAAGCAAGCGATACAAACAAGTCTCCTATTCTCACAAATTCTCACATATATACAAGGAAGCATGGACGACGCGTGAAATGCTGACAAACACGTAATCATGAATCACTTCGATCACCTTACTCCCAAACTACCTGCCTACTTGTTATATCTGCTGAGCTGCTAATTTGTATAACGGTAATGAACTCGACTGGTACGTTAATACGCCTATTTGTCCGTTGTACCTTCCGATTCACTGAGCCACGCAAATATCAAAAGACAAGAGCTGGCCTGTCAATGTAAAATACTGTACATTTATTATTAGGAAAACTACACATGATATTTATACATTTTTAACACAATAAAGTCGGCTCACAGTCGTGAGAAATGATTGATCGCACAATATGTGTCACAATATGCGTGAGAAAGGGTGATATACTATTTTATGCGGGATCCTATCACTACCTAACTCACTCACTCCCTCCCTCCTCTCTTTCTCACACACAGACACTCGAATTTCCGTCATGTCAACCTCACCTAGGCTGTCTGGTGACATACAATTTCTCTATTCACCTAATTCAAATGTCATCGAAAGCAATGCACTTCACTGTCATCTTCATCTTCATACTGTCGTGGTGTGATACAGACAATCTGTGCCAACGGAATGTTATTCTCACATGTTCCCACAGTTCAATTCGACATTAGCAACAGAATACGATGTATCTATTTGAACATGCTATTTTTTCCGTTTGATGTAAACCGAAATCACACGCTCAGTGATTGGTCAACGAATATAAACTGAACATATATAAACAGCGGTCTGATCAATGAAAATATACCTTGGCTTCAGTGTCTTACCTCCTGCTGTTAGAAAACGATCATCATTGAAGATCGTTGTAATGACTATTCATATTAATTTTATAATTACTGCAATTTTTGTAAGTATAGTGGAGGCGGTAGTGGTGGTGTGCGATATTTGCATGCGAATACCACCCATCACATTCATTTTCCTCATGTGCCATTGACTGAGCCAATCTGTCTACGAAGAATTGACTAGGTTTCGTAGAATGAATCCTGAATGGCACGACCTCGAATCGCTCGCTCCTTCATTCTCTCAACCACTCACTCACTCACTCACTCACTTGCTTACTTACTGTGGTGTGCCAGGCATTGATTAGCCAGCAGCAATACTATACTATATACACATGACAGAACGAAACCATCATTGTATAAATGCAGCTGCAGCGTGAATGATGTTTCGATTTTATTCATCCAGGAAGCATTTCACCCATTACATCAATCAATCAATCAATCAACCAACAATCAATCAATCAATCAATTCAACTGTTCTTACTTCTACTCACTCATCATCTTCACACATTATCTTGTCAAATATTTCTCCACATCAATGTGAATCTTCATTGTACATCTTCATTGCCTACAAGTTGATGCATAACTACGATGAATTCAAGAGACAGAGAGAGGGGAGACAGGGTTTGAAACAGAGACAGGGAATAGGAAGGATGTGGTGAGTGTGTGAATAGCTTGTCGATGAATGTGAGATGTAGAGAGGAAGCGATAGAGCAGTCAATGTGTGTGTATGTGTGTGTGTGTGAATGTGAGATTGATTCACAGCTCAGGAATGCATCCGATTTATACTAGAATTAATAAGACTGTCTGTTCCCAGATTTCGCTGAGAATTTTCGCACAGCGAGCTAGCCAGCTATCTCGCTTTGTCCGCCGAATAACGCCGACTAAGCAAAGTTTGCATTTAAGAATTGCAGAATGCAAAGTGCTTTCCAATTTATGCATGTCAGTCAACCAGTCAATCAATCAATTGAAGCTATTCCAAAGTGGGGATCAAGACACATGCATCGACCCACCAACCAAATGAATAACCAACGAGCTGACGAACTAATCAACCAACGGACGGAGGGACGGACGAACCAACCAACCAATCAACAAACCAGATGTAATGACGGACTGAGTCGCAAATACAAGGATGACTTATTTATTCATCACATAGTGAATAGGTGAAAGGGAAAAACGAATTGCCAGGCAGGCGAGTGGGCGAGCAGAGCGAGCGAGCGATTCAGCCACCTGGCGAACAAGTCATCGATCTTCCAAACGAGTGAGCGGTCGATCGTTCGAGTGAGCATATCAATCGAACCATTTCACATTACGCGTACTCATTGATTCTACTGATTGATTACTGATCAGCTGACTTCGAGTGTGACCACGGGTTCGCTCGACTCAGGTTAACTTCGAGGAGTATAAAAAGCACGGTGTATGTGAGTAGTCAGCTTCAAGTTGACAGTAAACAGTTCTTCACAGTAAACGACAATGCAGATGTTCACTGTATGTTAGAATACTCTGGTTGTATAATATTGTATGCCTTCCTTCCTGATGGGCATTTTCATTTCAGCTCGTCTTAGTTGTACTCGTTGCATCACTGGGATTCGAAATGGGAGGTAAGTCTTCCTCCTGCGTCTCCTCCTGCTCCTCTTCCTACTCCACGTCATCATCAACATCAACGTCATGACCATGATCACTCGTTGACATAAATAAGAGAAGAGATAGACAATGCAGACAGACAAATAACACATTCACTCAGTAGAAATGATGTCATTACATGCTACCTTAGTTGATGAGACAATGAATGAAGGAGTGACTGAGTTGGTGATAGAGTGAGTCAGTGGGTCAGTGGTAGTGAGTGAGTGAGTGAGTGAGTGGATGTATGAAGCAAGTAATGACTGAGTATTTAATTGTGGTGTTTTGTTGTTTTGTGATTTCAGTTATTGCAGGTCCAGTTCCAGAACCAGCAGCAGCAAACAGTGGTTGTCCTGGCTGTCCTGGTGGATGCCCTAAATGCCGTGGAGGGTGTTGTGGATGCCGTGGATGCCGAGGTGGAAATTGTCCAGGTGGCTGCTGTAAAGGCTGCCGAAGACATTAAACATTAACGCAGCAGACATCAATTGACTAATTAAACAGAACACCTCATTATTCAAACAAGCTTTCCTGCGTGAAGAAAATGCTGTCATCATTGATCTGAAGACGGTGGACAATGTGTACTTTTAGATAGATATCCTCTGTACAACTTACTAATAATAAATACACTTGCATTATCCAAATCACACCTTTCAGACTTCTTCTTTTTCAGTCAATTGTCTGTCAATCAGCGAAGCTCTGATTCTCCCCTCCCCTCCCCTCGCGCTCACCGAAATTAGCATCGAACCATCTTGTGTAAATTCCTCTGTGTTTCAACCAGATACTTCGTTGCTTCATCGGTTGGTCATTTAGTCAGTGAGACAGTTTGTCAGGCTGTTGGTCAGTCGAGTAGGCGTGCAGTCAGCCAGTGTGAGAGAGAGAGAGTGAGAAAGCCAGTAAGTGGCTAAGTAAGGGAGGGGGAGTGAGTAAGTAAATGAGTGAGTGAGTCATGGAGGGAGTTGGTCAGCTAGGCAGTGAATGATGTGGCGTGTTGATTTCTGCCAGTTGAATTGAGGCATGAATCTCTGCTGAATGGAATTTAAAGCATACGAAAATATGATTCAGATATTCGGTCAAATAAACCAGCATCCATCAAAAATGGTCATTCAGCCATTCGCTAGTCAGGCAGGCGGGCAGTCAGTCAGTAAGCACGTAAGCACGTAATCAAGTCAGTAAAACAGTAATTGAGTAAGCCAGAAAGCAAGCAAGCAAGTGATTATGCAAGTAACTACGTAATTAAATGTCCAGATTTTTAACAGAGCACTTATTTCACTGAGTAATGATTGAGTGAATTAAGTAGGTGCTTGTTTAGTTGAACACGTCTTCAGCGAGCGATGTCCACGTGAACACACTCTTCATTATTGCTTGTTTAGAGGCTGACGGTATTGACGTTCACGGATAGTACGAAGTATACTAACGCAAGATCTAATACCCACAACTTTCATAGTATTCGTTCCGCGTAGACCGAAGACAAAGCAAAACACCCCAATGGATCGTCCAAATTACGAGATATATTTCGGGACGAAATCTGAGTGCGAGATGATTGCTTAGCTGGCTGGCTAGGGATCGTGCACGAACGTGACACGACGGACTGTTAAATGACGGACTGTTCACAGTTCAAGAACGCTGCTGATGAATGTGTGTTAACTGACTCGAGTAATGCTGTTTCGGATGGACCATGTGCAAGAATTAATTTCCACCCAAATGAAAACCAGCTCTCAAAGAAAGTAGTCATTGACAGTATTGAGTCAGTAATCTGAACATTTTGGAGAGTGGATCTATAACTGTAGGCCTAGTGTAAATAGCTCATTTTTAAGAAACTCTGAAATTTATGGATTTATTTTTCCTTTTAGATGAAGAATGAAACTGATTTGAAAAGTACATTATGAATCTTAAGAATTACAAATTCTTCAGGATATCTACTGAAATGCGACATTTCTCAGAAAATGCCAAGCCTGTAGATTCTAGTAAATTTTGGGAAAGAAACGTACAATTTTAATAACCAGCATATATCGATGTTTGTGCAGTCGAAGGAATAAGGCTATCGAAATCTTGACAGTATAACCTGTCACTGCTCAAATTTCAGCATAAGTATGCAGTTATACGAATAAACTGGATTCATATGTCGTCACTGATACGAATTTATAACAACACTGGACTGTACTCCTCCACTGAATAAATATTATTTTACTCAGTGATTTAAAACTTTTCATATGATATTTGCCTAAGAAGTATTCAGACAGAATTTCAAGCAGCATGTGTACTGGATTTCACAGCACACTTTTATCTAGGCACTAAGTGGATAGAAATGATATTTGATAGGATTAAGTTTTGAAGAAAATCGGATGTACTTTTCTAATGATTGCCATTAAAATAATGAGAAACTATTCATTTGTGGTACATAAACCGATCCATTTACCACTTAACTAGTTAAGAACTTATCAAAAAGACCAGATCAGCTCCATTCATAACAGTCGTCACAAGACGGTTGAAAAGAACAACACTGTCTGTGTCTATAGTTTTTATGCCGATCCAGTAGAAACTAATTTCTTAATGAATAACCCACCTTCTCTTCTCCTTACAGCACCGTTCTCGACCGAAAATTCAGTTCAGCAAAATATGTTACAATTCAGGCTAGTTTCCTCAAAAAAGCAAAAGAAGTACTTTCAGTGCCAATACTGTCACTACCCAGGAACACTATTTCTATTTTAACTTCAGTGTTCGTTTACATTCAGTGCATTTATTCAAACGTTCGTCAGTTTGTTGGTATTACATTTGAACATTTATTCATGGATGTAAGTTGTTAGGCATCCCGAAAATGCAGATGAACTGTCGTGTTAAAATGTTTTAGACGTTCGTGGTTGTAGAGGTCTTACATTTAGTTCGGGGAATCCATCCAATTCGATGCCTAAATTTTGAATTTACCTAATAGATCATCGAATGTGTTTTGCCCACTTATGACCAATCAAAGGTGAACTGACACTGTAGTCATCAAATCTCATACGATGTAAGTAAACCTCGGGAATTATACATTATGAAAAGAAAACACGTAGTTCAGAGAAGAGTATCTTTTCGGCGAATTCATTTTCTTAGCTGTACAGTAGGAAATATATAATTGTTATTTTGCATGTATGTGAACATTTAGTTTGTCAGTCAAAAATATAATTGGTTGTGGTTATTTCAAATAGATAGGTGAAGACTGTCAATTGGAGTTACGTAATACAAAATCGGTAAAGATGATTGGATGTTTATGAAATTAGGGTAGTACGAAATGTGATGAGTTGGCATAAACAGTTGTTAGAAAGAAGTTATTTAATAATATGAATAGTTTGATGATTGAGTTTTACTCCGGATACGCATAGGAACAAAGTAGAGAATACGAAATCAAGTAAAAGTTCTAAATGAATAGAAGAATTAAAAGCAATTGAAAAAACAGGCAAACAAACAAAATAATGTCATCAAAATCAACAAAGTTGTTACCATGATAGTAGAACTAGTTGAGTAATTCTCTTTTGTAAGCACAGCTTCGATTTTTATATGTGAATGGCCATAGCTTCAGCTATTACTTTTAAGGAGGCGTTTGTTGTGATGAAATGATCAGTGTTAACCAGGAGTTCAGTTATCGCAATCATTAATGCACCACTATCGCCTTTTCACAACCATGCTAGATAATGCTCTTAAATCCACTTGGACAGCGTGCGCGTCGACAGACCGATGTACCAGGCTCCACAGCAGCAGATGAACTCCTGTAGACACAAATAAGTGGTCAGATGGGGGATCTTGTCCTTCATTTACACAAATGTTTTTGAAAACTCATCACATTTGTTACTATCCTAATTCCACTAACGCCAAATTATCTTGACCGATTTTGTATTTTTGACTGACAAACTAAATGTACATATATATAAAAAACAACAAAAATATAATTGAGACTGCATAGATACGAAAATGAAGTCACCGAAAAGATACACTTCACTTAACTCCGTGTTGAAATGTCATTAAAATTTCTGTCATGCCAACATCACCAAGGACTGCACTGCATTGCACTGCACTGCACTGTCATCAGCATCATCTCACTACTCACAGTGACCACTAGCACTGTCACCATGCCGTCACTGCAGACTGAGTAGATCAATCAGTCAACCAACTGTTGAGGATTACAAGCAACAAGCAAGATGTAATTAATAATAAGATTACTAAGCAAAAGTGTAGTAATAATAATAATAACAACAACAGTAATAACGATAATATATTACCACTAATAAGTTTATCTATAAAAATAGAAATCACAGTGTTGGTTTTCATATTTCTTTCAACGGTAATGTGCTAATGATGACAAGGTTGCGCACGTCAATCACATAATATTAATAAATCACTACCACTACAACTACAACTACCACTGACACTGCCACTGACACTGCCATTGGAACAGCAGAAGGCGAGACACGGAAGCCAAGGTCTATTTTCTTCAAGTGATTGAACAACTATTCATATCTATACAGTTTATATTCTTCAACCAATCAGTCACTGAGCGTGTGATTTTCGTTTACTAAACTAAACGACACAAAACAGAATGTTCGAATACACATATAGTATTCTGTTGCTAATGCACTCACTATTCAAGTGTGGGAATAATATTCATACAATAACCTTATAATTCGAATGTAGGCTGTTTTATTACATGCTTTTATTCAGTGATGATTTCTATCTCAATATATTTGAACTTACTCATTATTTATATTGTTCCACTTTGATGTTTTCAGTGCAAAGTAAATTTGGTCTGTAAATTTCACTCGACTACGCTATCTGATGTTTCACCATTTACAGATTTTTGTGTCTCATGTACATTTATTTAATTGTTTGGTAACAGGCTGTTACTCCTGAGATGGATCAGTAAACATTCCTGTGGATAAACACTGCTGATGAGTAATTGTAGCACACCAGATAGAAGTTATCAGATGTATCCTCTTCACTTATATGTGGGACACTGATTCATATGATAAATGATCATTGTCGAATTATGATCATTATTCACTGTTGGCCAATGACTGACCACAGGAAGGGCATCGAAGAGTTCTGAATAGAAATGGTACTCAGCAACATCAAGTGGTTTGAGTGTCAGGATGAACACTCACTTGTAACGATGACTGGTAGTGAACGTAGATCACGAACTGTAAGCATGTGAACATTATGGGCCATTAAATTTTACTTAAGTGACTGATGTGCTACTTATTCAACTGTCAATATCAAACAATCATTCATGCAAGAAAATGGGGTATGAATATCATGTTCACTGATCATTTCATCACAACAAACGCCTCCTTAAAAGTAATAGCTGAAGCTATGGCCATTCACATATAAAAATCGAAGCTGTGCTTACAAAAGAGAATTACTCAACTAGTTCTACTATCATGGTAACAACTTTGTTGATTTTGATGACATTATTTTGTTTGTTTGCCTGTTTTTTCAATTGCTTTTAATTCTTCTATTCATTTAGAACTTTTACTTGATTTCGTATTCTCTACTTTGTTCCTATGCGTATCCGGAGTAAAACTCAATCATCAAACTATTCATATTATTAAATAACTTCTTTCTAACAACTGTTTATGCCAACTCATCACATTTCGTACTACCCTAATTTCATAAACATCCAATCATCTTTACCGATTTTGTATTACGTAACTCCAATTGACAGTCTTCACCTATCTATTTGAAATAACCACAACCAATTATATTTTTGACTGACAAACTAAATGTTCACATACATGCAAAATAACAATTATATATTTCCTACTGTACAGCTAAGAAAATGAATTCGCCGAAAAGATACTCTTCTCTGAACTACGTGTTTTCTTTTCATAATGTATAATTCCCGAGGTTTACTTACATCGTATGAGATTTGATGACTACAGTGTCAGTTCACCTTTGATTGGTCATAAGTGGGCAAAACACATTCGATGATCTATTAGGTAAATTCAAAATTTAGGCATCGAATTGGGTGGATTTCTCACACACGCCCCGAACTAAATGTAAGACCTCTACAACCACGAACGTCTAAAACATTTTAACACGACAGTTCATCTGCATTTTCGGGATGCCTAACAACTTACATCCATGAATAAATGTTCAAATGTAATACCAACAAACTGACGAACGTTTGAATAAATGCACTGAATGTAAACGAACACTGAAGTTAAAATAGAAATAGTGTTCCTGGGTAGTGACAGTATTGGCACTGAAAGTACTTCTTTTGCTTTTTTGAGGAAACTAGCCTGAATTGTAACATATTTTGCTGAACTGAATTTTCGGTCGAGAACGGTGCTGTAAGGAGAAGAGAAGGTGGGTTATTCATTAAGAAATTAGTTTCTACTGGATCGGCATAAAAACTATAGACACAGACAGTGTTGTTCTTTTCAACCGTCTTGTGACGACTGTTATGAATGGAGCTGATCTGGTCTTTTTGATAAGTTCTTAACTAGTTAAGTGGTAAATGGATCGGTTTATGTACCACAAATGAATAGTTTCTCATTATTTTAATGGCAATCATTAGAAAAGTACATCCGATTTTCTTCAAAACTTAATCCTATCAAATATCATTTCTATCCACTTAGTGCCTAGATAAAAGTGTGCCGTGAAATCCAGTACACATGCTGCTTGAAATTCTGTCTGAATACTTCTTAGGCAAATATCATATGAAAAGTTTTAAATCACTGAGTAAAATAATATTTATTCAGTGGAGGAGTACAGTCCAGTGTTGTTATAAATTCGTATCAGTGACGACATATGAATCCAGTTTATTCGTATAACTGCATACTTATGCTGAAATTTGAGCAGTGACAGGTTATAATGTCAAGATTTCGATAGCCTTATTCCTTCGACTGCACAAACATCGATATATGCTGGTTATTAAAATTGTACGTTTCTTTCCCAAAATTTACTAGAATCTACAGGCTTGGCATTTTCTGAGAAATGTCGCATTTCAGTAGATATCCTGAAGAATTTGTAATTCTTAAGATTCATAATGTACTTTTCAAATCAGTTTCATTCTTCATCTAAAAGGAAAAATAAATCCATAAATTTCAGAGTTTCTTAAAAATGAGCTATTTACACTAGGCCTACAGTTATAGATCCACTCTCCAAAATGTTCAGATTACTGACTCAATACTGTCAATGACTACTTTCTTTGAGAGCTGGTTTTCATTTGGGTGGAAATTAATTCTTGCACATGGTCCATCCGAAACAGCATTACTCGAGTCAGTTAACACACATTCATCAGCAGCGTTCTTGAACTGTGAACAGTCCGTCATTTAACAGTCCGTCGTGTCACGTTCGTGCACGATCCCTAGCCAGCTAAGCAATCATCTCGCACTCAGATTTCGTCCCGAAATATATCTCGTAATTTGGACGATCCATTGGGGTGTTTTGCTTTGTCTTCGGTCTACGCGGAACGAATACTATGAAAGTTGTGGGTATTAGATCTTGCGTTAGTATACTTCGTACTATCCGTGAACGTCAATACCGTCAGCCTCTAAACAAGCAATAATGAAGAGTGTGTTCACGTGGACATCGCTCGCTGAAGACGTGTTCAACTAAACAAGCACCTACTTAATTCACTCAATCATTACTCAGTGAAATAAGTGCTCTGTTAAAAATCTGGACATTTAATTACGTAGTTACTTGCATAAACACCTGCTCGCTGCCTTATTCAAATACTGTTTTACTGAATCGCTTAGGTGGTTAAGTGCCTACTGACTGACTGACTGCCCGCCTGCCTGCCTGACTAGCGAATGGCTGAATGACCATTTTTGATGGATGCTGGTTTATTTGACCGAATATATCAATCATATTTTCGTATGCTTTAAATTCCATTCAGCAGAGATTCATGCCTCAATTCAACTGGCAGAAATCAACACGCAACATCATTCACTGACCTCCTGACCAACCCACTACATGACTCACTCACTCATTTACTTACTCACTCCCCCTCCCTTACTTAGCCACCTACTGGCTTTCTCACTCCCTCTCTCCCACTCACATTGGCTGACTGCACGCCTACTCGACTGGCCAACAGCCTGACGAACTGTCTCACTGACACAACCGATGAAGCAACGAAGTATCTGGTTGAAACACAGAGGAACTTACACAAGATGGTTGGATGCTAATTTCGGTGAGCGCGAGGGGAGGGGAGGGGAGTGGAGAATCAGAGCTTCGCTGATTGACAGACAATTGACTGAAAAAGAAGAAGTCTGAAAGGTGTGATTTGGATAATGCAAGTGTATTTATTATTAGTAAGTTGTACAGAGGAGATCTATCTAAAAGTACACATTGTCCACCGTCTTCAAATCAATGATGACAGTATTTTCTTCACGCAGGAAAGCTTGTTTGAATAATGAGGTGTTCTGTTTAATTAGTCAATTGATGTCTGCTGCGTTAATGTTTAATGTCTTCGGCAGCCTTTACAGCAGCCACCTGGACAATTTCCACCTCGGCATCCACGGCATCCACAACACCCTCCACGGCATTTAGGGCATCCACCAGGACAGCCAGGACAACCACTGTTTGCTGCTGCTGGTTCTGGAACTGGACCTGCAATAACTGAAATCACAATACAACAAAACACCACAATTAAATACTCAGTCATTACTTGCTTCATACATCCACTCACTCACTCACTCACTCACTGACCCACTGACCCACTGACTCACTCTATCACCAACTCAGTCACTCCTTCATTCATTGTCTCATCAACTAAGGTAGCATGTAATGACATCATTTCTACTGAGTGAATGTGTTATTTGTCTGTCTGCATTGTCTATCTCTTCTCTTATTTATGTCAACGAGTGATCATGGTCATGACGTTGATGTTGATGATGACGTGGAGTAGGAAGAGGAGCAGGAGGAGACGCAGGAGGAAGACTTACCTCCCATTTCGAATCCCAGTGATGCAACGAGTACAACTAAGACGAGCTGAAATGAAAATGCCCATCAGGAAGGAAGGCATACAATATTATACAACTAGAGTATTCTAACATACAGTGAACATCTGCATTGTCGTTTACTGTCAACTTGAAGCTACCTACTCACATACACCGTGCTTTTTATACTCCTCGAAGTTAACCTCGAAGTCGAGCGAACCCGTGGTCACACTCGAAGTCAGCTGATCAGTAATCAATCAGTAGAATCAATGAGTACGCGTAATGTGAAATGGTTCGATTGATATGCTCACTCGAACGATCGACCGCTCACTCGTTTGGAAGATCGATGACTTGTTCACCAGGTGGCTGAATCGCTCACTCGCCTGCCTGGCAGTTCGTTTTTCCCTTTCACCTATTCACTATGTGATGAATTAATAAGTCATCCTTGTATTTGCGACTCAGTCCGTCATTACATCTGGTTTGTTGATTGGTTGGTTGGTTCGTCCGTCCCTCCGTCCGTTGGTTGATTAGTTCGTCAGCTCGTTGGTTATTCAATTAGTTGGTGGGTCGATGCATGTGTCTTGATCCCCACTTTGGAATAGCTACAATTGATTGATTGATTGACTGGTTGACTGACATGCATAAATTGGAAAGCACTTTGCATTCTGCAATTCTTAAATGCAAACTCTGCTTAGTCGGCGTTATTCGGCGGACAAAGCGAGATAGCTGGCTAGCTCGCTGTGCGAAAATTCTCAGCGAAATCTGGGAACAGACAGTCTAATTAATCCTAGTATAAATCAGATGCATTCCTGAGCTGTGAATCAAACTCACATTCACACACACACACATACACACACATCGACTGCTCTATCGCTTCCTCTCTACATCTCACATTCATCGACAAGCTATTCACACACTCACCACATCCTTCCTATTCTCTGTCTCTGTTTCAAACCCCGTCTCCCCTCTCTATGTCTCTTGAATTCATCGCAGTTATGCATCAACTTGTAGGCACTGAAGATGCACAATGAAGACTCACATTGATGTGGAGAAATATTTGACAAGATAATGTGTGAGTAGAAGTTAGAACAGTTGAATTGATTGGTTGATTGATTGATTGATGATGTAATGGGTGAAATGCTTCCTGGATGAATAAAATCGAAACATCATTCACGCTGCTGCTGTTGCTGCAGCTGCATTTATACAATGATGGTTTCGTTCTGTCATGTGTGTATAGTATAGTATTGCTGCTGGCTAATCAATGCCTGGCACACCACAGAAAGTAGACAAGTGAGTGAGTGACTGACTGAATGAACGAGCGAGCGATTCGAGGTCCTGCCATTCAGTATCAACGTATGCATAGATGCACATATCCTGATATGGATGTGTATGTGTGTTTGTATATACATTTATGATATATCTATCTTTCTTTACATATGCATGAGCGTAGGGTATTTAAATAAACAGGATATTTCTTACTCTTTTGTAGTTAGTTAGTGGATCTTAAGTAGAATCGGTCCGAAGTGAGTACTAGTCACATTCGGTTTCATAGGCAGGATGACAAGACACGAGGAAGAAGAGAGATTCTATGTAGTAGAAATTAGTCGTGTTGTAGGAGAATAGTGTGCGAAATTCACACCAGAGATCGGGAATTCGCGAAGATCGAGATACAACTACCCTTTAAATACATTTCCCATTCATTCATTCAAAAATATCATTAATAATAACAATAACGGTAATAATCAGACAGCGGGCCTGGTAATGATGCGTTAATTAATTAATTAACATATTTATTAATTAATTAATTAATTCAATCAATTTTTCCGTTGGATAAATTTGTATAAGGCATTACGAAGACAAATCTCTCGAGATGATATCATTTCGTAGTTTCTTTTTAACCACTTCACAACTCACATTGTTAACAATAATAAAATTAGGGTCATGACAATTACTCAGTTAAATAAAACAAAAGTATTTATGAATGACCAATCATATTTAATAGGTCATGTAGTCCATGGTAGTCGGAGATTGAAGTCTATTGTTTCTTGTACACACAGTTTAGGCTGTATTATATTAATCCAACGTGCTTCCATCACCTTCAATAACCTTGAATTGGAGTTGTCAATGGAAGTGAACATTGAACGTTTGTTTTATTGGAACTGGCAACCATTGGCGGGCAATTGAAGGCGCGAATGGAACGATCGCTTGCAAGTTGAAGGAAGACTGGATTTAAATACGAATAAAAGTACTTTATAACTTCATTTGTACTTAAAATTTGTTTGCAGACTTTGTAGTTTTCTTCACTTTAATTGCCAAACAATATAATTTAGTTCAAGGAATACTGGTGTTTTGGATTTAAAGTTGAAGGAAATACATAGTGTTTATCGGTTCAATCGCTTAAGTCTTCATTACGATAGGAACTTAGGGCTAAGTTCCTTGACAGTTTTTATTCGTTTGTTCGTCGTCTGGATTGCAAGCTGGGAGAGTTTTTATTCGTCTCTAAGTCTTCGTGGGCGCCTTCTGGAAACCGGGTGTACTTACTAGATCTGCAGCCAGCTTCTCTTTGGACAAGGATTATCAACGCAATTTGGATTCTTTGGTGACGTTGGATAATGCCTGGGTCAAGAAAGGGATGTGGCACCATGGAAGCAGACAAAATAGTAAGTAACGATGAGTTGCCTGTTAATTGTAATGATATGTGTGATGCTCAGCATGTTAAGTTTGATGTTCACGCTTCACCGTTAAGGGATAGTAAGGGTTTAAGATTGCCTAAGTTTGAACCGCGATACTTCGATGGAAACCCAGCTGACTACCCACAGTTCATGAAAGAGTTTGAGGTCATGCTGAGTGGTTTTGTATTAAATGATGAAATGAAGTTAATGTATTTGTTGAGATATTGCACTGGTGTAGCTGCAAGAGCCATACAGTGCTGCAAGTTTATGCCCTCGAACGAAGGATATACCGAGGCAATGAAGATACTACGTCAAAGGTTTGGAAAACCATTTATGATATCCCGTAGTATTTTCGAGACAGTGAAAGGTAACGGATCACAGTTAAACGATAATCCAGAGGAACTTGCAGAGTTCTTGGATAATTTGATGGTATATAGAAATACACTCATGTCTTTTAACTGCGTAGATGAATTGAACTCAAGTTCCGTGCTTGAGACTGTTGCTAAGAGATTACCTGTTCGTCTACAAAGGAAGTTTGTAAAGGTTTGTTCACGTCTTGAGGAGGAAGGTTTAGAGCCCAGGTTGGATGACATTGTGAGCCTGGTGAAAGACAGTGTCAACCAAGCTTTGAGCAAGTTTGCTAGTATACTGCATCCCTCCCCCGGAATAGAGAAATCAGAGAGTGAAATGCAATCATTGATGACGAAGGGGTCTCAGCGTAGTGGATATCGAGAAAGCTGTATAGTGTCTAGTAAACCTAATGATTGTGACAGCTTTAGTGAGACGTCCCCAACGGATAAGTTACAAGCTGCGAGACAAACACGGTTGTGCTTCGTCCGTTTGCAAGAAGTGCATACAAAGGTGAACTGTGAAGCAACGAGCAAGTTTAGTTGCAAGCTAAATGTGAAGTCAGCGTCATCGTGTTGTGACTCCGAATTGTGTAACGCTAATGGTGCGGTGAAGAAGCCTGTGGTCGTAACTGGTAATCCATTGTTGAAAAGAGTGTCTCAGACGACACCGCAGTTTGTGCATAAGAATAGGGTTACAGTTTCAGTATCCAGTTCTGACTCCACAAGTTTACAAGGTATTACTAGTCAGAGTAAAGGAATAAAACCTTTAAAGATTCATGAAGAAGAACGTGAGTCATCTACGGCTGTTATTAAGGAGTTTGAAAATGATGAAGTCTATCATACAGACGGCGGTAAGGTGGGTATTTGTGACAATGGTCACGATAGTTCACATTTGTCTGTGGCTGATCATGACGAGATTAGCGGAATGCCTACTACTACTGAGTTGAACGAAGGTTCTGTACAACTTGAAAGTGAAGTAGAATTAAAGGCAGATGCGGTTGCTGCAGATATGAATAATCGTGAGACCGTCAATGTAAATGATCCGAGTGTAGCCCAACTATCGACAGATGTTAAAGCTGAACTGGAGCCAATAATAAAAGATAGCAGTGGTGATAATCCTGTGGTTAGACAACCTCCTAAAGGTCTAACAACAACAGCTTCTGATACACCGCTAAGTTCTTCAACTGGTGTCAGCCAGTCGTCGTTGGTGTCGTCATATGCAGTAAAAGAGTCGTCCATGAACCCACGTGTCTTATCCAGTGATTATGCTAGTGTCGGTCCGTTCGAAGGGACTAAAGTTAATGGCCAGTTTAGTGACGATAGGCCAACTGTGTACAAGAGGGTAATCGTTAGACTGACTTGCACGAATAAAGGCATTTCAGGTTTCAAACTACTATTTGAATGTTATTATCTTTGGTGCAAATTACTCTGTACATTCGCTTGGTTGGTCAGATACGTCGTATGTTTGTTAGTCATCTACCTTCCACGATACAATGTCATGGGCGTGTTACCATTCAGAGTCGAGGATATAGATGATGGAAGGAGGTCAGCAAATGAGCTCAACGACGATTTTCCAACTTAAGGGCGTAAATCTGAGAAGGGTTGTAGGCGTACTGCTGTAAGTCCTACAATTCTTCAAGGGTAGTACGTCGAAGAGCAGTCCATCGTACTTGGTGTATTATTTTGTACATATGTTCATGTTGTATATAATGAATTGGTATCATCCCTCTTCTATCTGTTGATTAATTTTGTTTGTGTCCGGACGTCTTCCACTTGGATCGTCAACCTGAGAAGAAATGTAGGCGTACTGCTGTAAGTCCTACAGTTCTTCAAGGGTAGCTCGTCAAGGCAGAATCCGCAATATTTGATGTATTGATTGTACATATGTTTGTGTTGAGTAATTCAGTGGGTTCCGATTCATCTGATTGTCGGTTAATTTTATAGTTGTCGCATTGTGTGAATCATCTTGTAATGTTTTTGTAAGTACTTCTGAATTCGCTTCTAAACTTGTGAACGAATCGAGTAGAGTCAGAGTCAGCGTACGCGATTGGATACGCCGGGGAGAGGATTGGGCTAGAGTGGAATGAAGCAATCGATACTTTGTGAACGAGATCAGTGGTGGTATTGTCGTCAGAGAGCGTAGACCCCATGCGCCGGGGAGAGCGTGTCGGTGTGATGTGGTATGTTTGCTGTGTGTTGGGCTTTTTTGTCTTGCTTTTCCAATTTTAGCCTAGTCCCGATTGGCCCAGGTTCCCGCATTGGCAGTTCAGTTCAAGGTTACCGCCGCTGTGGAAAAAAGGGATGGACCCTTTTTTGCCGGGGAGTGTCAATGGAAGTGAACATTGAACGTTTGTTTTATTGGAACTGGCAACCATTGGCGGGCAATTGAAGGCGCGAATGGAACGATCGCTTGCAAGTTGAAGGAAGACTGGATTTAAATACGAATAAAAGTACTTTATAACTTCATTTGTACTTAAAATTTGTTTGCAGACTTTGTAGTTTTCTTCACTTTAATTGCCAAACAATATAATTTAGTTCAAGGAATACTGGTGTTTTGGATTTAAAGTTGAAGGAAATACATAGTGTTTATCGGTTCAATCGCTTAAGTCTTCATTACGATAGGAACTTAGGGCTAATTTCCTTGACAGGAGTTATGTGAAATAATTGTGAAACAGTCATTAATATTGATTTTGTGACTTGACATTAATAAGTGTTTTGCAATGGATAATGCTGGATTTCTATTCAGATTACTCGCATAGGGATTTTCTATATGATTTAGTAGCCATTTGGGAACATGTTCTTTCCGACGACATTGGAACATTCTGTTGGTTCTACATATATAGGTGTCACCGCAGCTGCAGGTGAACTTGTAGATACAGTTTGAAGTAGAGTCCACAGAATTTCGTCCTTTGGCAAGTGAGAAAACGAGATGCGTCGTAGAATGTGCGTTTGATGGCTGACCGAAGTCTTTGAGCTGTCAGCTGCATAATCTGGTCACCCTTGAATGGTAGGTTAATGAAGATAGCTTCTTTGGTACAGAAGCCGTCTTTTCGAGATGTGCTCTTTCTTTAACGTGACAAGTGATAAATTTTTCCGGATAACCATTAGCTAATAAGACTGAATGTATATGTCGAAACTCATCCATCACTGTGTCACTCGTGCATATTATTCGGGACCTTGACAACAAATATTTCACTAGGGAACGTTTATACTAGAAAGGAAAAAACTGGTCAAATGCAGATATTGTCTACTCCATGTCTGTTTAAAAAAATACGCAATCTGTGCCTACGGAATGTTATTCTCACATGTTCCCACAGTTCAATTCGACATTAGCAACAGAATACGATGTATCTATTTGAACATTCTATTTGATGTTAGAGACAGAATACTTTCCCCCCACAGATCAATACTGCATTGGCAGGCAACAGAATACGATGTATCTATTTGAACATGCTATTTTTGCCGTTTGATGTAAACCGAAATGACACGCTCAGTGATTGCTCAAAGAATATAAACTGAACATATATAAACAGCGGTCTGATCAATGAAAATATACCTTGGCTGCTGTTAGAAAACGATCATCATTGAAGATCGTTGTAATGACTATTAATATTAATTTTATAATTACTGCAATTTTTGTAAGTATAGTGGAGGCGGTGGCGGTGGTGTGCGATATTTGCATTGCGAATACCACCCATCATATTCATTTTCCTCATGTGCCATTCATTGAACCAATCTATCTACGACGGATTGACTAGGATTCGAAGAATGAATCCTGAATGGCAGGACCTCGAATCGCTCGCTCGTTCATTCAGTCAGTCACTCACTCACTTGTCTACTTTCTGTGGTGTGCCAGGCATTGATTAGCCAGCAGCAATACTATACTATACACACATGACAGAACGAAACCATCATTGTATAAATGCAGCTGCAGCAGCAGCAGCAGCGTGAATGATGTTTCGATTTTATTCATCCAGGAAGCATTTCACCCATTACATCATCAATCAATCAATCAACCAATCAATTCAACTGTTCTAACTTCTACTCACACATTATCTTGTCAAATATTTCTCCACATCAATGTGAATTTTCATTGTGCATCTTCAGTGCCTACAAGTTGATGCATAACTGCGATGAATTCAAGAGACATAGAGAGGGGAGACGGGGTTTGAAACAGAGACAGAGAATAGGAAGGATGTGGTGAGTGTGTGAATAGCTTGTCGATGAATGTGAGATGTAGAGAGGAAGCGATAGAGCAGTCAATGTGTGTGTATGTGTGTGTGTGTGGATGTGAGTTTGATTCACAGCTCAGGAATGCATCTGATTTATACTAGGATTAATTAGACTGTCTGTTCCCAGATTTCGCTGAGAATTTTCGCACAGCGAGCTAGCCAGCTATCTCGCTTTGTCCGCCGAATAACGCCGACTAAGCAAAGTTTGCATTTAAGAATTGCAGAATGCAGAGTGCTTTCCAATTTATGCATGTCAGTCAACCAGTCAATCAATCAATCAATTGAAGCTATTCCAAAGTGGGGATCAAGACACATGCATCGACCCACCAACTAATTGAATAACCAACGAGCTGACGAACTAATCAACCAACGGACGGAGGGACGGACGAACCAACCAACCAATCAACAAACCAGATGTAATGACGGACTGAGTCGCAAATACAAGGATGACTTATTTATTCATCACATAGTGAATAGGTGAAAGGGAAAAACGAACTGCCAGGCAGGCGAGTGAGCGATTCAGCCACCTGGTGAACAAGTCATCGATCTTCCAAACGAGTGAGCGGTCGATCGTTCGAGTGAGCATATCAATCAAACCATTTCACATTACGCGTACTCATTGATTCTACTGATTGATTACTGATCAGCTGACTTCGAGTGTGACCACGGGTTCGCTCGACTTCGAGGTTAACTTCGAGGAGTATAAAAAGCACGGTGTATGTGAGTAGTCAGCTTCAAGTTGACAGTAAACAGTTCTTCACAGTAAACGACAATGCAGATGTTCACTGTATGTTAGAATACTCTGGTTGTATAATATTGTATGCCTTCCTTCCTGATGGGCATTTTCATTTCAGCTCGTCTTAGTTGTACTCGTTGCATCACTGGGATTCGAAATGGGAGGTAAGTCTTCCTCCTGCGTCTCCTCCTGCTCCTCTTCCTACTCCACGTCATCATCAACCTCATCATGACCATGATCACTCGTTGACATAAGAGAAGAGATAGACAATGCAGACAGACAAATAACACATTCACTCAGTAGAAATGATGTCATTACATGCTACCTTAGTTGATGAGACAATGAATGAAGGAGTGACTGAGTTGGTGATAGAGTGAGTCAGTGGGTCAGTGAGTGAGTGAGTGAGTGAGTGAGTGAGTGGATGTATGAAGCAAGTAATGACTGAGTATTTAATTGTGGTGTTTTGTTGTTTTGTGATTTCAGTTATTGCAGGTCCAGTTCCAGAACCAGCAGCGGCAGCGGCAGCAGCAAACAGTGGTTGTGCTGGCTGTCCTGGTGGATGCCCTAAATGCCGTGGAGGGTGTTGTGGATGCCGTGGATGCCGAGGTGGAAATTGTCCAGGTGGCTGCTGTAAAGGCTGCCGAAGACATTAAACATTAACGCAGCAGACATCAATTGACTAATTAAACAGAACACCTCATTATTCAAACAAGCTTTCCTGCGTGAAGAAAATACTGTCATCATTGATCTGAAGACGGTGGACAATGTGTACTTTTAGATAGATATCCTCTGTACAACTTACTAATAATAAATACACTTGCATTATCCAAATCACACCTTTCAGACTTCTTCTTTTTCACTCAATTGTCTGTCAATCAGCGAAGCTCTGATTCTCCACTCCCCTCCCCTCCCGCTCACCGAAATTAGCATCCAACCATCTTGTGTAAATTCCTCTGTGTTTCAACCAGATACTTCGTTGCTTCATCGGTTGGTCATTTAGTCAGTGAGACAGTTCGTCAGGCTGTTGGCCAGTCGAGTAGGCGTGCAGTCAGCCAGTGTGAGTGGGAGAGAGGGAGTGAGAAAGCCAGTAAGTGGCTAAGTAAGGGAGGGGGAGTGAGTAAGTAAATGAGTGAGTGAGTCATGTAGTGGGTTGGTCAGCTGGTCAGTGAATGATGTTGCGTGTTGATTTCTGCCAGTTGAATTGAGGCATAAATCTCTGCTGAATGGAATTTAAAGCATACGAAAATATGATTCAGATATTCGGTCAAATAAACCAGCATCCATCCAAAATGGTCAGTCAGCCATTCAGTAGTCAGGCAGGCGGGCAGTCAGTCAGTCAGTAAGCACGTAAGCACGTTTTCAAATCGTTAAGAAGGTAATTTTGTTATAAGTTCAGATAAATCTTGTTCTATATAAGTGGAGTAATTGTTTTGTATTTGGGTATCTTGTAGTTTTTTTGGCATGCTACACAGTTTACCTTATGGATTGGTTTCCCTAATTCAAACCGAATTACCTTCTCTTTGGTCATTACGATTTTTATGGGTGAAATTTATATGGCGTTTCCTGTTTTAAAAATCGTGGGGAACACAATCATCCTACGAGTGGACGAAAAATAGTTATCCAAATCTTATCCTGATTTTACACACTAATATCAGCCAAAATTACAGTCTACAATACAAAACTGTTTGCAATGAATTTTGAAGTAGGGAGAATTCGCCGCAAGGGTGCTCTTATGAACATGTATGTTTATATATATACAGTTTATATTCATTAATCAATCACGGAGTGTGTGATTTTTGTTTACATCAAACGGCCAAAAATAGCATGTTCAAATAGATATATTGTTTTCTGTTGCTAATGGCGAATTGAACTGTGGGCATATGTGGGTATCATATTCCGTTGGAACACATTGTGTGATCAAACCGCCGCAGTGTAATGCTCTACGGATGAGGTGGATGGATAAATAGTGTTAATGAGTACTGAGATAATGTTTAGGCTTTGTACCAGTGTCACTGAATACTTTTAACCGAATCAAAGCAGTGAATTTCGGAAATGTCGGGAAATGCGTATGTGACATCCAATATGGGTAACGATGTGTTACACCAGGAAGATGTCAACAGCAAAGTAGGTGCATACTCTGAACTAGTACAATGCCTATGCCACACCCGCTGTGTAGGTGATCCGAATATTCTTTATCTACATAGAAATAAGATGAAATATATTGCCGCACTACATAACGCGGATTCACACCAATCAGTCACTCCTAGTCAGATGTGATCCTAAAGTCAGATGGTCATGCTTATTAAGTACACAGTAACTAACTATCACCGTTCATTAGCTGATGATAAGAATGAAGAAAACATACGTGTCTTTGTTATTTACCCACGTAAATAAACACCGATTAATTTTAACACCGTCAATAGCCGTTAATCATCATGTATGTATTCATACTGTTACTGAGGTTATCTCACATATTGACACAGCGATTCTCGTTGAGGAATGCTCATATTCACCATAGAATGCTTCATTCTACACAATAACAGTGAATAATGTGATGATGGCTTGAGGTTGGACACTGCATTCAACAAATGATATTCCACATAGTCCATACCTCAGAACACGACACAGATTAATGGACGCGTACAGTTGAATGACATTAATTGACATGAGACCAATGGAAAAATTTACCACTTGAACGTCATCAATCGAGTTATCCATACTACCACATGCGAATCTGTGGACAAAAGCAATCTCTTTGTGCTTATTTATGTGTGTCTGTAACTGTCACCACTGTCTAATCACTGAGCTTAGGTAGTTACAAGTGGGTTTAATACTCTGTGAGATTACTCTCAGTTGGTCTGTCACATAGAATACATCCCCACCGAATTTTGATTGTTTTGATTGACGCTGATTAATTCAGTCCATGAGATGATGATGACAGACTGTTTGTCTTACCAAGTACACTATAATACAGTACACCTGTCGACTCAGTTGACACTCGGAAGACATGGTTTATTTCGTGTGTATTCATGTTGTTACTGCGCTTGTCTCATTTACATTGATAGAGTCATTCACTGTGTTCGAATGCTTTCATTCACAGTCGAATATTTCATTAAACTCAATGATAGTAGCTAATGGAGTGATTACTAAACTATTCCTCTTGTACGTCTAACGAAGGTTAACATTTTCCTCTGTTTTCAAGTGTTGTTTGTGATTCTGTCACACATTTATTTATTGTCGTCAGTGAAAAATCACCTAGAACAATGTCAAAGTGTGATGGAGAATAACTTACACACTCACATGTTAATGCTGCATCAAGAGAGACTATGACATAGATGGTGGTTATTTAGTCAACGTGTCGAAGGATTGTCAATAAAGAATCACATTACCATCTGGCTGTTGTTAAAAGTACACTGTGTGACAAATTTTGTGATGGGATGAAGCAATGGAGAGGACACACTCTGTGTATCCATGGGATCCATCACACTGGAATCATGTGCATATTTTGAATCTTGGTTGTGTAGCATTCTGAGCATTGTTACAGTTAGGTTAATAAAATCACGGCATCTACATTTTGTTTCACCAAGTAGTAAGATGTCTTCGTTATGAGCACTTTCAGTTTTCTCAGGTCGATGAACTTTCTGTAGTACCAGGTACACCTTCTCAGTACACTGACCTGAATCCTATTGTGGGTACACGGTAGTCACTTCCAGTCAGATTTCAGGCGGAATACTCACTATATATTTCCCTGTTCGTTAACGAATGTTTAAATATGCATATATTTGGACTCAGGATTCAATTATTCCCAGTGGTAACCACTTCATTAGCAATTTAAATCTAAACATTCACAAATTTACTGCTGGAATCCTAAGGCCAACTAATTGCATACGAATTAAGAAATCATGGATTTACTCAACATCATTATTCGTTGAGTATGAGAAGCAGTTATAGCAAGCAAGAAGGAAATACCAACGATTTGTCATCACATTAGATCAAATAGAATAGTCGCTAATGTTTCTTGGCTAAAATACATTCATGTATTAAACCTTGAACACCAAATACACACAGTACTGGTGTCCACATTAAAGCAGTTTTATTTCCTTATGTATGAATATTATAGTGGTTCAATTCGATTTTCATAAGCGATGTGTAAGTGACACCTTCATCAAACCTAGGGATGAAATTAATTTAGTTCACCGTAGTTGGGTGAGGTCATGTGCCATAGGCAAAGATCAAATGAATGATGAGACTGTTCTGGAACATGTCACAGAAATCTGTTTCTCAAGCAAGAATTCCAGCATCTTGTCATGATAACATCTAGGGTCGAATGAAATTAATGAGTTGCTCAGTACTAACCAAAGACGGTCATTTGACCACAATCCATTTTTCCACCTGATGTCCAGTGCTTGATATCATTATAAATGTACAAATTGAATGAGATTTCAAGAGAGGCCATGGATGCTGTGACTGCAGGACGATTACCACATTAAAAACAAAGATATTATCTCTTTATATCATCAGTGTTTCAATATGAAGAATTCCGGTTTATAGATGAAGTAAGGGAAGAGGTGATGTATACAAAGTAGTTTTTGTCCTGGTGAAAAATTCAACATTCAAATGACAAAGTCAGTGTTTTCGTAGCTTCATTTCACGTGCACAATATCGCATACTACCCACTAAGAATCAGTAGTATGAAGGCTTCCAGGAAATTAAGAATCGACAGTGACACCAACTGAGATAATGTTTCGTTTACAGATTGTTGGTATTTGCAGCTGGCTTTCTGAATAAAGATTCTTATTTCATCTTCTATTATCCTTCACTTCAGTACTTTATGATCACCTACATAATAATAAAGCCAAACATGTAAAATGTGAATGGCTTTATGTAAGAATAATAATAAAAATAATAATTTGTTTTATTCAAAAACAGTACTTGTGAGACAGAATGAAATTCTCAGCATTTTTACTACAGTATTGCATCCAGTTCGTACATTATCAATAAATAGAATTCTACATAGATTAAGGAAATCTCAGTTCATTATGACAACAACATATCAGCATGTCGGTAGCAAAGCCAATGCTGAACAATTTTTTGAAGGTATTAGGAAAGTAGGTGCTGTCATATTTACTGGCGTAAGCGAGAGAAAGAAACAAAGCAGCACATAACGGGAAATAAGAGAAAGAGAGAAGGAAAAGAAAGAAAGGAAATGTTGTACCTATAAATGATATGAGTTGGAAAAACGAGGTCCACATTTACTACTGACTATTTAATGAATTATAGGTGTCACGCCTAATGCTTTCTTTATCGCACAGAACACGAGCTAAGTAGGGTATGGTTGAGTTTTTGTACTTGCTGGTGCGAGCATGTAGTTTTACACTTCATGCTTCATTTGTGTTCTAGGTTATATTCATGAAATGAGATGGAATATTTTTGATTGCATTTATTGTGGTGGATGTTTCAATAGAAAAGTAAACTGGCACTGGAAAGTTGCTCATACCTGGCTTACAGAGTCGGATTCGATCCACTAAGCAACTACTCCACTGTGCGTGCTGTGTCCAAAATGTGATCGCCTAATTAAATCAAATTTGCGCTAATCAAATCGAATCTCTTCACACATATATATCTGAAGTAGAGAGAAATGCTCCTCAAAGACTTTACGCCATTGATGAACTTCCTCAGAAATTGAAGGATTTATTTAATGGCTACGTTAATGAAGTTATGAAAACTCGAGAAGGCAAGAAATTGATATTATTAACCAAAGGACTAGATACAGAAACGACTGAAACTAATTTTCCAGTTGACTAAAACCGGAAGGTTTTCAATGTTTCCTCTGTATGCTTAGATAAAACACAACTTGAAGCTTCATCTCTCGGTTTAAATCTCTGTGACAGACGTATTCAGGATGATCATTTAGAGACTGATGTTCAATTTGAAGACCTATTTGCCCAGACAATCGACCTAACTCCTTCGTCCAAGTATGAGCATTAGGTGACTTCAAGAAGAACAGAAATAAGATAACAGCTAGACCTGATAAAGGATCTGGTATAGTTATCACGAATAAAAGTGATTATGTAGACAAGATGAAGCTCTTTCTAAATGATCATGCGAAATTTCAAAAAGTGAGTAGTTGTAAAGACACAACTGAGGCAACCGAAAGCCAAACAGCTAAAACACTGAAATCACGAGATGAGAGTAATCTGATTCATAAGGATACACTCGACGAATTGAAACCCTTGGGTGCGCACACACCAATTCTTTATGGTTCACCGACAGTTCACAATCCCGGAGTACCACTACATCCCATCATAGGTATCTGTCAATCTCCCCATCATTCTACAGCAAAGAGGTTGGTAAAGGCATTGGAACCATTACATCATGAATTAGTGAAAATCAGTGTATAAGATGGAATTTAAAGGGGAAGGAAATAATGCCACTGGATGTAGCACCATTATTCATAAACTTCCCATTGCTCGAAACAGTCAACTACTTATGTGAACAACTGAAAAAAAAGGAAGATAGATGTAGAAATCCCATCGGAAAAAGTCAAGGAATAATTATTGAAATGCACTATGAATGTTCAGTTATGTTCGACAATGATTTTTATAGACAAGTTGATGGTTTTGTCATGGGATCACCAATGGACCTTATGCTAGCGAATATTTTCCTGGCAAAGCTTCAAAATGGTCCAATCATAGACACGGTTAAAAGGGATTGACTATTATTGTCAATATGCAGATGTTTCCTTCATCGTTTGGGATGGAAATCCTAATAAACAAGAGCTTCTGAATGCTGTTAATAGTGTTCACCCAGCTATTCAGTTTACATGTGAGGAAGAAGACAATAAGAGTATACCTTTACTAGGCATCCTTCTTACCATGAAGACAGATGGATATCTACAAATGAACTTATTTAGAAACAAAACTTTGACGGGCCAGTACAGCCATTTTTAGAGTTTCAAAACGATTCAATACAGAAGAAACTTAGTTGTGTCTTAGTTATAGAATAAAACGCATATGCTCAGAGGAATGCATTAAGGAAGAAATGTGTAAACTGACATTTACGCTGCAAGAAAATGGAAATCCAGAGAATTTCCTAAAAATGTTTATGTCAATACCTAAAGATGAGGTAAAGGTGGACGCCGTACAAAAGGAACCTTTGTATCTTAAGTTTAGTTACGAAGGAGAGATTGCAGCTGACACTCTAAAGTGTCGACTTGACAGAGCAGTAGGGAGAACATCTCCTGCAGCTAAACTGGTACTCAAATATTCAACTAAACCAGATCTCACACAACGAGTCAAGGACAAATACCAAAGATGACCTCATCAATGTGTATCTATGAAGTCAGCTGCTCATATGGAGCTAGTTACGTTGGCCTTACTCAGAGAGCTTTATTCATTCGCACGCGTGAACATGTACATTTATAGTTGAGTAAAGGGGTAATCAAATGCGTAAATAGTGCAGTCTTAGCTCACTTGATAGATACTGGACACTCGATAAAACTTGACTAGGCGTTCTCAGTTATTTACCGACATCCTGGTAATCAATCTAGAGGAGCTCGAATACGTCTTCTATCAGTAGCTGAAGCGGTTGCAATCAACACCAGAAGATCGACTCTTTGTATACAGAGGAAGTATGTTCAACCTCTATGTTTACCTTGGCCTACAATAAGGCCAACAAAACTTCCATAAACATCAGCACTTTCAATTCTTATCACAATTTTCTCTTCTTCTTCTTCTATTCATTTGTTTCATGAATAGACGTTTATTTTCGACTTTTTATTATTTCATGACAATTCTTATGATTTTAGTACCTTAGGTTTAAGTGATGCTTTTCTAAGTTGTTATCGTATTTACAAAATCGTGTTCATTCCATTTCAATGAATTCATTATTATTATTATTTTTATTATTATTATTTGAAAATCATTCACCAGTATTACTTTTTAGTTTACACCACATCATAGTTATTATTTTACAATCATTCTTATTGTCGCCATTTGCAACCTTGATCTTATGTGTTATCCGCCCCATTCGTTGGTTTATTTTCATACTGTCTCACACACCCTGATAACACTCACCCTCAATATTTGTATTTTCTGTTGACTATATTTATATATGCACACACAGTAAATTATTTCATTTCATTTTATATTATATTCTCATTCACCAAGCATAATATGAAACAATCATCTGTGTACCTCATACACGACATCTTGCATGCTTATTCATAATACTCAGTATGAAACTGAAACTCACTTTATGAATATGAGAACCTTAGAAAGAAGAGAACGCGAAGATCAGTAAAGATATCTTTTCGGCCAATTAATTTACCAAAGCTGTACAATTGCATTTAAATACCTAATTTTACATAGTTACAATTTTTTTACTTGATTCCACATAATTACGATTTGGTCATGATAGTGAACAGTGTATCGTAAATATAATTCTAATACAATCAGATATCTTACGCTCACGTAGATGTGTAAAATGGCAATGGTGGATTGAGTGTGGAAATCATTCTGCGAAATACAGCAGTTATAAGATATTGCTGTTTATTTGCTGTGTATTTACACTTATTTTGCCAACTACTTCCACATTACTGAATAGTAGTAAGTAATATGAGATATACAGTGAATAAAATGGAAGCTTTCTTTGTAATTCCTCACCCAGTCGGCAGTTGAAATATTCACAAGCAGCATCACGAAAACTTCTCTGGTCTTTTTGAAGGAATGGTAGTGCACGTCTTAAGGTAAAAATAGGTGAATTTGTATTTGGAATACAGTAATCACTTTATAGGTTTCCAGGCCGTAGGTGTTACGAACTTCCTGGAATAATTTGAGCGCCGAGTCAGATTGATTCATTATAAATGATTAAAATTAATCCCAGCGTGTTAAGAAAATCAAAACAAGATTTTTCTGAACGTTTCGCTGCGTAAGCCACAGCTTCTTCAGCAGATTTATTCGGATTATTATTAATCATCAAAATATATAGTCAAATATTTTTACATAAATTGAAGTCATTTTATTTGAAGGTCATTTGTCCATGGATATTTTTACCAATATAAAATATGTAAGCAGTCATCACATATATTTGTAATGACTAATGTCAAATTGTTGTTGTGTTCACTCTTCTATATTTGATTTGTACAGATTAGTTTTGTATGAGTGTGTGTGTGTGTGTTATTTGTCATATGGAAAATACGTGAATTCATATGTGACAAACAAGATACTACATGTTTTAAAAGGTCATGGAGGCTCATAGAGTGTTTATTGATTTTTTCATCTGTCTTGCTTCATAAGAGTTTGCCATATAGGTGATAAGTCTATCCCTTCTTTCCTATTCACTGCATTCCATGTGGTTAAGATGTGCAAGGCTTCCAAAGTCAATCTTTCTTTATGTGAATGAAATCCTCTTCCAAGAATTTCGACATTGTCGAAATCAATCTTATGTCCGCTGGCTATCTCATGCACTGCTATAGCCGATCTTTTTTCTAGACTTTTTAGTTCTACTTCATTTCTAGGTGGATGTTTCGTGCATAGTCTATGTTCATTCACTCTGACCTTCACCTGCCTACTGCTCTCTCCCAAATAGCATGCATCACATTCTGAACACTTTATCTTGTAGACACAATTACTTTGTGGCATTCAAGGAACTATATATTTGAAATGCACTAACGCTTTCTCCAGAAAATTAGAAGCTTTGACATAGACTTTAATACTATATGATGCAAATAATCTTTGAAGTTGTTCAGCTGTGTCCTTTCGATATGGGATGGCTATCGTCGATAGCCAGGATTTTTTAATTTTTTTGTTTTCCCTTATGCTCCTTTCTATTGATAATATTATCTAGTAGCTTTTCAGGATAACCATTTCCAATCAAAATCTGTTTTATGTTGGATATCTCGTTCTCCATATCGTCATTATCGGTTGTAATATTTCTAGCTCTGTTAACCAGATTTAAAGCTACTGAAACTTTCATTCCTATTGGATGATCTGATTGAAAATTCAAATACTTGTTGGAATGTGTCGGCTTTCTGTATATGGTAAACTTTAGTTTCTCGTCACTTTGTCTTTCTACAAGACAATCAAGAAAGTTTAGAGTTTCCTCAGCCGATTCTATTTCATTAGTAAGCTCAGTATATTCTGAGATTAAGTTAATTTCTGGTAGAAAGTTTTCTTTTTCAGCTTTCTTTATGATGATAAATGTGTCGTCTACGTATCTGTACCATATTCTAGGATGACAACTAAAACTTGTCAATGCTTTTTTTTCTAGGGCTTTCATATATAGGTCTGCTACAATTGGAGATGCTGGTGAACCCATTGCAACTCCATTTGTTTGACAGTATGGTTTGTCTTTAAAGGTAAAATATGTGGATTTCAAACAAAGTTTTGAGCATTTTATAACTTCATCTATTGATAATAAAGATTTACTTAATACTTCTTGATTGTTTTCAAGTTCATATTTCACAATATCGAGTGAATCACAAATAGGAATACTAGTAAATAAAGAAACCACATTAAAACCTGCCATAATTTCAACTTCATTATAATAAAGGTTTTTGTATTTCTCGTCATTTTTTTTAGTTTATAAAACAAGGCGGTTTGGAAGATGAAAGAATGTCAACGTTCAAGCAAGACGTCGTAGGAAAACACGAGTTTCTTTCCTGTAACTCCTATGATGTTTGTCCAGATTAGATCAATGAAAAATCAAAATGACACACTGATCATCCAAGTCACGAGATATATTTCGTGATCAGAATCATAGCGTGATGATGATGCACTGCATAGCCACGCCATCCACGCGGAGTGGAGAACAATGAGGCTGTGATCTGAACGGGAAGAGGCCGTCAGAAATGTAGTGCAAAAACAGAAGAAACACGCCGCGTTTGCAATGTGAATATCATCACATGAATTGTCATCATCATCGTCATCATCGTCAACAACATCATAGTCGTCTAACAATGAATATGCCAGCAATCTACAAATTGACCAGATCTCTTGGAATCCATTCCACTAATCACCATCAGTACAAATCACATCAAGATATCGCCGATTCATTCGCAAAATCGACACAATTTCAACAACATTCTTGTCGGCCAGTTAGAGGAAATAGTCAAGATGAGAGGAAGGATGCGGAGATGCATCGACTAACAACTAACTGACCACTTGGTATGAAAACCAATAACTTTTTGGTTAACTGACTGACTGGATAATCAGCTTACTGACGAGCCAAAAAACAATGAACACACGAGCTAACGAACTATTTAAGGAAGGAACGATTGGATGGAGAAAGGAAGAAGAAGAAGAAGAAGAAGGAGAAAAAGGGGGATGTGATGATGATTTATAGGAAGAGGAGGAGGTGGTATGAAAACGAAAATTTAGTGGAAATTTTATTAATCCACCCCTTCACCAAAAACAGTTCCCCTGAATTCCCCACCAATTCATTGTAAAATGACGAATATATGGCCTAATTCATGACTTCGTTGCAATCGTCATTCTAATATTTACTGTGATCTAATGTTTACGTTCCGCATTTACTAATGAGATGAGGATTACCTTAGCCTCATTCGGGTGTTGAAACTCGCCTAATTTACTAGCTCACGAGTTCTCTAGTCCGTTCCAAGCCAGGAGAAGAGAGGGAGGTTTGGGTGGGAGGCTAGCCACCCTACCACACGAAGTCAGCCAAAGTGCTACAGAAAGTTCAACGCACAATACAAATAATAAAAATACAAAATATATGAAAAAAGAACTTGTTCTTTGCTGAAATAGCAGAGACGAAGTGACACAGCTAGCTAGTGCAAGCCTTCGGTAAGCCAGTCAGTCAGCCGATGTGTCTTCTCATGATGAAAGCAAGATTAAGAATGGGGACGTGGAATGTTCTCACAACGTACGAAGCCGTCTGGTTAGGATGCACATGTAGACAAATAAATGGGCAGATATGATACAGAAGTAAGGGGAATCTGCAACAGCAGGTGGAATGGAGGAGGACTGCCAAAATTGTCGATTGGTAGCTCAGTGGCCTTCTCCGGTCAACCACGAGCACACTAGAAATGTGGTCACTATGATGTCATCAGTGGCAGTCGAATCCCTAGTCCAGTGGTTTCGAATAGCATCCAGGATTACGACAGCGGGCAGGCAAGCATTCATTTATCATATAATTAGCTTATTAACGATTTCGTCATTCGCCTTGAGTGAGAGTATCACTGTGCTTGTGAGTCAATGAGTAAGTGAGTGGATTATTGAGTAATGAAGTTGGTTTTCACGTGCTTTTTAGCTGTTTGCCTCATTCACTTGCACCTTATCTACTTACTTGGTAGCCTGTTTGATTGTGTGACGAGTGGATGGATGACAAATGAATGAATGAGTAGGTTGAAGTTCCCAGTTTTCAACACTGAATGCAATCAACTACACCTTCTCTCCTCAGGCCAGCCATCCGGTGGTTATGTTAGTAGTAGCAGTAATAGTAGTCGGAGTCGTTTTAGTTGTGGTTGTCGTAGACGCATTCGTAGCAGGAACAGTATTAGTGGCACTATCGGTGATAGGGCTATGATGGTGTGAAACAGACAATGTGTTCCAACGGAATTTGAGTCTCACATATCCTCACAGTTTAGTACTGCATTGGCAACAGAATACTGTGTATATTTGAATATCCCATTTCATGTCTATTGGTGTAAAGGAAAATCGCAAGCGCAGTGGTTGGTGAGCGAATATAAGCTGCAGATATATGAACAGCGGTTTGATCGATAAAAAAATATACCTTGGCTTCCGTGTCTTGCCTTTTCCTGTTACACTAGTAGTAGTCGTGGTAACAATAGTAATAGTCGACAGATCTAAGCATGCAAGGATTAATAAATGGCTGGATGCGAGCAGGTGATTCGTCTGATTGACTGACTATCTGTTATGTGAAGAAGTGATGAGGAAGACAGGTTCACATCCTATTTCGCACTTGAATACTAAAACCGGTACAAGCAAGACGAGTTGAAACGAAGAAATCAGCATCAGGGAGGCATACAGTATTATACAAGAGTATTATAGCATACAGGGAACATCTGTATTGTCGCGCATTATCAGCTTGACTGACTGGTGGTTTGATTTGTCGGATGCATCTCACATTTGCCTTTCACTTATTCCCATCGTGATGATAAATCACTCATCATCATTCATTCAATTGTCATCCATCCACTCGTCACACAATCAAACAGGCTACCAAGTAAGTAGATAAGGTGCAAGTGAGTGAGGCAAACAGCTAAAAAGCACGTGAAAACCAACTTCATTACTCAATAATCCACTCACTTACTCATTGACTCACAAGCACAGTGATACTCTCACTCAAGGCGAATGACGAAATCGTTAATAAGCTAATTATATGATAAATGAATGCTTGCCTGCCCGCTGTCGTAATCCTGGATGCTATTCGAAACCACTGGACTAGGGATTCGACTGCCACTGATGACATCATAGTGACCACATTTCTAGTGTGCTCGTGGTTGACCGGAGAAGGCCACTGAGCTACCAATCGACAATTTTGGCAGTCCTCCTCCATTCCACCTGCTGTTGCAGATTCCCCTTACTTCTGTATCATATCTGCCCATTTATTTGTCTACATGTGCATCCTAACCAGACGGCTTCGTACGTTGTGAGAACATTCCACGTCCCCATTCTTAATCTTGCTTTCATCATGAGAAGACACATCGGCTGACTGACTGGCTTACCGAAGGCTTGCACTAGCTAGCTGTGTCACTTCGTCTCTGCTATTTCAGCAAAGAACAAGTTCTTTTTTCATATATTTTGTATTTTTATTATTTGTATTGTGCGTTGAACTTTCTGTAGCACTTTGGCTGACTTCGTGTGGTAGGGTGGCTAGCCTCCCACCCAAACCTCCCTCTCTTCTCCTGGCTTGGAACGGACTAGAGAACTCGTGAGCTAGTAAATTAGGCGAGTTTCAACACCCGAATGAGGCTAAGGTAATCCTCATCTCATTAGTAAATGCGGAACGTAAACATTAGATCACAGTAAATATTAGAATGACGATTGCAACGAAGTCATGAATTAGGCCATATATTCGTCATTTTACAATGAATTGGTGGGGAATTCAGGGGAACTGTTTTTGGTGAAGGGGTGGATTAATAAAATTCCCATAACACGTGTATGATAGACTGTAGTTAAGGGACGCGAAACAATTAGCGATACGTGAGTTTAGGTTAATCAGAGTATAACGGATAGTTTGTAAAAAGAAATTTTTGGAGCGTGAATGCGCTATGCGGATTTGAAAAAGTATATATTATTCACTGGTTTGATATTTTTCTTGTAAACTCTCTAATCAACTTTTGATAAATACAATCATGTTTTAACCAATTACGGGAAACACAAGAAATTTAAGAAAACGTCAAATTTAATTCAAAATTTCTTTTCATGTGAAGATAACCGGAAACATTCCATATTGTTGCATTTACCAGCAGTTATCTTTGCAGAAATGTTTTGTGTATTGTAATGATGTCGAAGGAATACTCTGCTGTTTGTGGATATGAAACAGAATCACAAACAAAATCAATAATACGTTTTCAGTGAGGAATGAAGAAAGAAAATATATAATTCTGCTAAGTGATTTTCCCCAGTGATTTCAATTTCTCTAGTGTAATTCGATCAGTTGTCTAGAATTTAGAGTAAGGTGAATCAGTTCTGATCACTGACCGGAGATATATTGCCATATATTGAAGGATGCACTTGGAGAAATATGACATCCGGAGATATTTGTAAGCGCGAACATTGGTAATGGTAGTTAGAAACGTGAACTGTCACATTCCGAAGTAATTATCATGCTCATCAATTTCGAATCATGTCGATCAAGCAAAAGTCACACATTAACAAAAAAACCCAGCAGATCATCAGATAAGCTCCAAGGAGACAACAATGTTATTACTTTACAATCTGAATATGCAGAGAGAGAGAAAGCCAACACTAAATGGACAACTCACTAAATTTCATAGCTGTGTGACCCTATATATAAAAAGAAACCTTATCAGTACACTGACCAAGAGAATCCGCAGAATTTGCAGCCCTGATACTACAGAAGAGGGCCTGAATACTCAGAAAATAATCCTCCTTGAAGATGGATAACAGGTATGTTTCATCACGACATCAGTGATACCTCTATCACTTAGACGGCCCACAATTTCACCTTTCAAAAAGCATATCTAATTGAATCCACAATTCAACGTGGACCCATCAACAGAATAACTAATAAGCCGCCAGCCACGCCCACTGAAGAAAACCTTCTTCGCATCGAAACTCCAACTAACCTTCTCTACGAAACCAATGATTCGCATGAACGTGAAGGATAAGTTATCACTGTTGGCTTCATCAATATGCATCTGCCAATCCACCTGCTCGTGTGAATCTAGGTTTATCGGCTGTACCCAGTATGTGCTATCTAAAAGTACCATCGAAAACTTACTCTCACGGTTTTATAAGAGAGAAGAAACATCCTGAAACAACCTGATCGAAACTGGACAACAAGCTAACCCACAAACTAACTTCAAACTTATCTACAGAAAACGTGCAAATGTCACTAAAGGCGTACTTATCAAACTTCTTGAAACCGCAGAAACAGTGATGATTCACAAGTTAAATCTGCAAACTCTGCAAACAGAAAAAGCTTGTTAAGTCACTAAATCTACAATCGGCCTGATCTATCTCTACCAACTACTCGTATTAAATTTCAATCGCGTAATACCACCGTTGTTAAAGTGACGCTTGTTCAATTTTAGCTAAATTCTCCTCAACACCGTCAATCATTACGTCACCCATTTTGAACAATCAATTTTCTTTTGGTTTATACATGATTAGCGCCTTCTACGTTTATTAATTTATTATCTAAAAAGTACAGTTCTGATGAAGCATCTTCGGAAATATCCCTTTTGTTGCTAAGATAATTTACTATATATATACGTATATATATTCTATTGTACAGCTTGAGAATGATACTGCTGAAAAGGCTCACTCTTCGCTAAACGCCTTATCTTGTGTTTGAAGCAATGTAGATTTTCAATGACTTCGAAATATGTTATGCAAGTACATTAAAAAAATCAGGAAAATTTCGTCTTCGCAACATTTCGCTGAAATTCAAAAAGGCGACTAATTGTTTCCTATTCATATTCCCCCCATATCATTATATTTAACTCACCCTCCTCAAATGTATACCATGTTGATTTCTAATACATTTAAATGTAGGTTTCGTCACGTATGACATGAGATACAGGTTACTGGAGACCAAGGAGCCCTGGATAACTGTTACGTCCTAGTTTGCGACTTTTGAGCAAATATGACCCAAGGGATCAAATCCTGAACCTTCAGGTTACGAGGCCAAGCTAGCTGACGATTCAGCCAGTTGTGCTGAAATTCAGAAACCCTTGAATTCCAACCTGTTCAATTCAGGTTGAATTGGTCCATAGATTGCGAATTCAGTTTACCATATCTGAATTTTGCCCATCTTGTTGAATAACTTTCATTTAGTTCGTTTTAAACCTAAGAATTGTTCGCTCACTTAGTTGGGCATAACATAGCTTCATAAACCCGGAGCTGCTATTACACCTTAATATGTGGGTAGATTGTTTTACACTGAATGCTGTAACTGCAATGGATGAAAAAGTAACATTTAACAAGGCAGATTAGAAGGAACTGAAAAATATTAGGTTTTCGAAAAATGTATTGCTTTTATTTGCCTTAGTTGCAAATAGAGTGTCGACATAAAGATCAGCATACCTGATGAAAATATGAATTGCTTCGATACTAAGAAAATATGGAGAGTCACTTCAAGACTAAAAAGACTATGCATTATAGTGAAAATGGAGAATATGTTTGATATTCGCAGGGTAAGGCCAAATACTCGTTAGCGAACAGTGAAATAGTGTTTGAGAAAAAGTCATCTTCACCCTCATTCAGTATTTAACAGATATATTTCAAATAGCGGGTAAATGCGATACGAATGTTATGGCTAGTGTTTCAATATGTGAAATGAATCAGATACCCTTATATAGTGCACTCATGTTTCTCACTACGCATTTCGTCTCAAGTTGTTGTTCAATTCGTATTCTTGTTACCACGCCTAACGGAACATATTTTTGAGATATATTCCTGTCATTCCGCAGTTAATGAAAACATAAAACTGAAGATCTACACAACTTCTCAACTTGGTCTCAGGTGACCGGTATTTTCTCAGACTCCAGTGAGAAATACAGCAGTGACTGTAAGAATTAAGAGTGGTAATGATTATTTTGAAATATAAAATTACGCTTATCCTTGATAGGAAAATAGCAGGAAACTACAATTTTATCTGAGAAAGGTCTTGATTTAGTTCTGACTGGATAAATGAAACCACAAAACCCGATGTTCAATCTTCACTCAATATCTGAATGTGCGGAAGTTGACTAGTTGTAGCGTGTAAATTAAAATATCTGCAAAGAGATAGCAATTTATTTCGATTTGTGGTGTATTTGATTGCATCCAAACCACTTTAAGATGATCAAATGTAAATTACCATACATGAGCAACACACATGTTGCATTTCTCCTGATCAGATAATGTGGATGTTTCACGCACCTCACTGCGTTATTTAAGTTAGTTAATTAATCACAAAGATAGAATGTGAATCTTTGGACGCTCATGAGGAGCAGCATTAG
Source organism: Trichobilharzia szidati (assembly GCA_944472155.2). Lineage (NCBI taxonomy): Eukaryota > Metazoa > Platyhelminthes > Trematoda > Strigeidida > Schistosomatidae > Trichobilharzia > Trichobilharzia szidati. Next base: position 32,415,651 of record OX235273.1, read on the forward strand.
TGATTAGCTTGTAGTAAATATGGAGGTAGTGATCATTGACGCCGCTTGACATCGAAGCGCAATGTGTTTGTAATACAAAGGGAAAAGTAAAGAATCATTACGGGAATAAATTTGGATTCTGGGAAGATGAAGTTCTCAACAGAAATCTGATTCGTTGAAATTTGTGCTCACATTTCCCATCCTCAGAAAATTTGCGAAAATGACTTTCCTCGTAGGAGAACTTTTAATTGAATTCACTGCAGAAGATTTGCTGCAGAATGTAATGTTCTCAATCAACTGAGAACTGTTGGGCTATCTTAGAACTCGGTTTAGGAACATAATTAAAATTTGCGATTCAAGGGTTGGTTTGTAGGTATTTGATTGGTTACAGGATTTTCATCATGAGCTGACATTAGTTAGAGTACCATTGGAAAAGCTCAGAGTACTGGACAGCTATTTCTTCCCAGTTTGGGACTCTTCAACAGTACGCATCCACTGGGATTCGGACCCAGGACCTTCTGGTTACAAGGCGAGCTCGTTTACCATTAAGCCACTGGGACCCGATCCAATGGCCCATGAATTCTAACTTCTGCCAATTCACGACATAGTGCGACCGCTAGCCAATGTCTTCGGCGAGTATTTGTCCTCACACCCGACCTGCTGCACCCTACTGGTCACGAGATCTCGCCGAAGACATTGGTTAGGGGTCGCGTTATGTCGTGAATTGGCAGAAGTTAGAATTCATGGACCATTGGATCGGGTCCCAGTGGCTTAATGGTAAAAGAGCTCGCCTTGTAACCAGAAGGTCCTGGGTCCGAATCCCAGTGGATGCGTACCGTTGAAGAGTCCAAAACTGGGAAGAAACAGCTGTCCAGTACTCCGAGCTTTTCCAGTGGTTCTCTAACTAATGTCAGCTCATGATGAAACTCCTGTAAAATTTGAGAGTTATTTGTTTAGTCTGATATGACAATGATTACTCAACCTAACCAGAAAGATCATTTGACTAGTAACACAATGCTGGTCTGTGATGAATAATTTGACGTTTTATAAAGCCTACGGAAATCAGGATCCAACTCTTACCTTCCGTGTAGAGATATAGTGAAACGATTCAGCCTTCATGTACAGATATGAAGTGAAGTTACGAAAACAGATCACTTTACGGACTTATGTGTTCTTAATTATTGATATATCGGATCTTTAGCGAATTGGTTGCATTGACCGAGTGAATACTGGGAAAATTCGAATTACTGTTAAACCAAGTACCATAATTTTATAGTGTACCAAAGGATTCGCCTAGTAAAATGGTTAATAAATAACTATTAATGCATGCTAATTAGGTGCGTTGGTGTCTTAGCGTTAGTATGCTCACTAGCCATGCGTGTGGATCGGGGTTCGATTCCCGACCGACGCACTCCTTTACTTCGCTAAGCCAGTAATTAGAGTGAAAAACAGGGAAGGTTGAGCATGAGACTAGCAACCCCATCCCGTAAAAATAGACACCACTCCTACAGAAACTTGAAGTCTCTAGCTTGAAGCCCTATCTTTCACTGGGAACGTAAAGGAACAAAATAATTTTTTTTAAATGTATGCTTATTAATGAACACCATTTTATAACCGATTTGTAAAACACTGAATGTGACCCTCCCCTCTTCCAAAGAAGCCTTAAGACATTTATCCCAACTTTCCTTTTTAAACCATGTTCAAAATATATTCACACAAAACAAGTTTCTGAAATTCAAAAAATAATCTTCCAATTAATTGTAGGTAAAATTCAGATGTTAATAAGATTCAAAATTATTTTTTGAAATATACTTGAACAAGTAAGACAAAATTAATCAAATTCACCTAATTAATATCAACCTTAAATTCAACCAGAGTTTACAAAGTCTCAGCTTATACGCAGTAATGTGATAACAGTTCCTTGAAAATAGAGTATTTTTTAAAGTGTCAAGTGGATTGTTCGGTAATGACAGCGAACAAATTTCAGACTTTCAGATTCGATAATCGGATGAATTATGAAAACAGCATGTATCTGTATGATGAAAGTGCCTATCACATCCGCGCTAATTTTGTCATTTCTTGATTAGGACTGCTGGGACCTGGTCAAATTCTGTAGTGATCAATCATTCTTATTTGAACAGTTTAGATTCCACTTTGATTATATTGGCCATGGTGTGAGACACCCTTTGTGATCTCTGAAATATTTCTGGGTCATTTCAATATTATCAAAATGAAGTAGAATTTTTTTCCATTTACATGTATCATGAACCGTTTACAAGCACTGATGAAGTTGATTCTACAAGACAACAAAACAAAAACGGTGAATCTCTACTCTTTAGGGAAAACCAAATTTTGCTTTGGTGAGAAGTTGATTCCGAAAAACATTGGGAGCTGCAGGGGAAGTTTAACTTACACAGTAAGTGGGTATTATGACAAAAGAAGTAAATCTTATTAATACTAAGGAACAGATAACAGATGCTAGTAAGACTAATAGAGCAATTTCCATCTTTGAAATCTGCGATAAATTTAGGAACCAAGGTGGAGATTAATTTTGCAAATAATTTTTACAAATATTCTTCTTGATTCTAAGGTACCTATTACAGCTGAACTTTGGCAAACTGATTTCGTTTTACAGTACCTATTTGTATCTAGAAACCGAAATTGTCTGTACAGCTATCTCGCGGCACTGCTTAGTTCGAATTCAGTTTGGTGTTATTATTGTTGAATAGAACCACCAAAATATTGAAGTCATTCTTGTTTTCCCCGATTTTGGAGCGTTTCGTGGTATCGCGTGTCTCAGCAGAGGGAAGTTGGCCATAAAGTAGAAAGTAGAGATTGTATTCTTGCGTTCAGTCCATAGCAGAATAAATTTGGTTGTAACAATATATACACGATATACAAAAGCGTGTGCTTGGGAGATCAATTAGATATCATAAGAAGATATCTAGAATACAGGGAAATAACCTAAACATGAGAAAGAAGGAATACATATTCGTCTTATTTATTAGTCAATACTTGCCGAGCATTAGTTGATATCATACCGTCACACATGAGGATTTCCTCTTTTACGTAGGGCTTCCACCGTCAACCTTTCTTTGTATGAACCAAAAGCTTTCTGTTCAAACTTGATCCTGTCAAAGTCAATCATGTGTCCCGTTTGTATCGAGTGCGAAGCGATAACTGATATATTTCTCAGTCTGTTGAAATCTGCAGAGGTCTATAGAACTGTCAGTAGGCACTGATTATGCTCTTCTACTTTAGAATTTACTTGCCTGGAAGATTCGCCTACATACGCAGCATCAGAATCACCACAGTTGATCTGCAGCCCGTCACAACTCTACATTGACGGATATGGATTTCTCTCCTGTAAAAAATACCTGTATGAAGATAATTGACGATGCATCTGTAATGAAATTAAGGTTTACAAATATTTCTATCTAAGTGGAGTAGTGACATTGCCCTGAAGACATGATATTAAATAAAATGAAATGACGGTGAACTCTCATTCTCCCTTCCCCCTATATATTTGAACACGACCTGAAAAACGTTCACACGTGTCGTTATGCATAAATAATTCAATGTAACTTATTTGCTTATTGACTTATTGAACTTATATCTCTCAATGTCTTTCTGACAGTATTTATAACACTGAATGTAGACTATTCAGCTGAGGAATTCTATCGAAATTCGATACAATAATTGACTACAGCGTAGACAATCTTCATAGCTTGTTTAAAATACAATTTTGAATTCGCCTTATTGGCGATGATTGCAGAGAATATCATGAGATAACAGCGGTCAGAGAAGAAGTAAACCAAACAACACTCAACGATTCAGTTAATTATTACTTTGCGCTCATAAATTCATAAGAGATCAGTCCTCCAGTCAACTAATTAATCAAGAGTATACTCTCATCACTGCTCAGTCACTCTATCATCCTGATTTGTATTATACAAAGTGAATGAGGAAAAAATTAACACTTTTCAATATTATAGTATATTTGTGCAGCAAATTAGTAGTTAACTGCTACAATCCAGCATAGTGAATGAGACAGTTTCCACGTACAGAGTACATTGTACTGACAAAGTGAATTGCCATACACCTCGGTAAACTGTTAACACTACGCAGAGGTTTTGGAGAAGATTATCATTCACTGCACTTATTAAATAAGTATAAAACTTAGCAGATAAATATGTGTGTACAAATACATGTAGGCGGATGGAAAGATGAAATGAGGTGCATTTCAATGGTTTGTCTTCTCAACTCCGTTGCATGTAAGCCGTGAACTTCGTTCTTCCAGTGAATTGAATGAAGAGTCAAATGAAATAAAATTATATGGACGCATAATTTGGGACTATTTTAGATTGAAAGTATAATTCTGAACGACCACAATGAATGCGCTGAGCTATAATCAGTGTGTGAGCAACGGCATGATACGTGTTTTGAAATCCAGTTGTAATTGAATGGGAACAGATTTATTGAGTGACAGCTAAAATTGTGCATTTGGTCATAATATTATCATTAATAATAATGAACAGTTGAAAGATGTGACAATAATAACACTGTATGGATAACAAACAAAGTTTGGGGCTGAAAACTCGTTTCCTCCCTCTAAATCGATTTCCTGACGATAGTAGAAGGTGACGTGCAGTAAAGAAATTCTCGTGTGAATGGTAGTTCACAGAAATACAAGTAACTGAACATAGTTGATTTTCTATGTCATTGAAGCTTGCTCGTTTCACTGGATCGTGCCTTTTAAAAGGGATAATGGATTAGTCCGCGAATGAATGATGCAAATCAATATTTTTTCCTAAGTAGCATTGTTGTACTCAACCACATTTCAAACAGTTTTCTTTGTACAACAAGATGAGAACCATTCTGGCGTCATTAGTGATATGATCGTGGAGACTTTCGACGATTCGAGTGAAAATCTCCAGTGTCTTTCTTCTGTTCGCTTATGAATTTTGCTGCTTAGAAGATAATTTCAAGTAACAAGCTAATCTCTTTCCGATTGATAATTTCCCGTTAACGTTGACCGAAGCGAGTCAGTAAAGTCCGTGCAAATTTGAACACAAGATCGGTTTCTGTTTCAAATAAATTACCGAAACTTGCCGTCAGCAACATGAGGCAAGTTATCTGCGTATGCAAAGAGATCTCCGCTATTCGGATTCATAATTCTTTAGTCTAGTAGGGAAACTGCATCACAATCATCACGCCAACACAAGGAATCTCATTTAGAAGTTCGACACACTGAAAATGTGTATCAGCAGATCCCTTTTAGTCATAGAAAGACAAATACACAAAAATGAAAAAATAAAGATGGATTGTGAAATATTGTTATTTATTCGTAAACTTTTGAAAAACTTTTGAGATTACAGAAACTACAACTACATGGTTTAAGTGAAATTTGAAACGTTTTTAATAATTTGTTGCGTAATGAGTATACTTTCCATCTGACATTGTCATTTTTTGTGTCACAACGCCAAGATGAATTGAAGCAACTCCTATGCGCCTCCTGCAATTGAAAGAAGATATGCTTGTTGAATAATACTCATGAAAATAACATTTGTTGTAGCAGATAACAAGCTAAAATCACACCGGTCCATGCCATTTTACTGAATTTGCCACTGATGCTATAAAAGTGCAATAACTAGTGTGAGGCAACAAGTGAAGGATGTATTGGGTCATCAATAAACACAATATAAACGTTGTATGACAGAAATAAATCAAAAAGCTGAAAGAAATTGAATGGATTAAATGACTAATGCACAAGCAAAATGTCACCAGCATAAAAAGGATATCAAAAGACTGCACTCAAAAAAAGTAAGCTAATATCAACATGCAGTAAAACAGAATACAAAGGAAGAATAAACCAGGAAGAAAACCATGAAATACGTGATATCCGAATTTGAGAAGATAACGAAAATACAGCAGTGATTAAACACATGTCTGAGAGTATGCTGACTGTGCAGTGCAACACTGGTTTCTGCTCACATTGTGTGGTTGGTTCATTTGAATTCTGGTCCCCACCGAACTGACTTCCACAAAAAGCCTGCATTACAGTCTACTGAGAGATCAGGTGTTCCGTTATCGGCACAGAGAGTTACGCCTACCTACCTACGCACAGTTTGAATTTACTCAGCATATGCCGAATGTTATTTCACACCTTATGTGTATCCTCATTTTCAACATGTTTAAAGTTCCCACTCTGATACCTATTTCTGCTGCATCTGCCGAGTTAATTTTATTGACTGTTTCCATTTATTCATGTCAGAATTCATCAATTTATCAATGTCACGTGGGTTAAAAACTTTTCTCTTGAGTGTATCTTGACTCTTCGTAATATTGTAATGTATATATATATATATATATGTATATTAAGTCAACAGATTTTGAGAGAAGGGACTTTGATACTACATTGATTGAGATGAAAGCACATATTGACTTATTTTCACTATGATGAAATTATATATGTATATGTTGAAAAATGTGCACAAAAGTTCATCCTGGATATTTCCATTTTATCAGCTGTGTATTTGTAATTGCATGGTGATACTTGTTTACTTTCACCAGCAGTTTCTCGGTTGTGATCCACAATAACTTAGTTGAAAATAAATTATTTGGATCCAGGATCACACATCGTGTGTCATTCCCTGAAGTGTCAAGTCCTGATTACACTGATATTTATATTTTACCAACTTTTACTGTGTAAATTTATAGTAAACAAATTGTTTTCAACACTACTACTTACGCGTCTTTGGCTCTGTAATTTCATTCAAAATATTATGGAAGATATTTGAAGGAAATTTCAATTAAACAACTGCGTATTTTAATTTTGATTTACAGCTTGATTCCACACCGTATTTTTAGTACAAGTGTGGAATTTTCAGCATGGGTACCGGTAGCTCAAATTCAGGCCGACCAAAGATATCGGGTGTGCGCCGGCAGGGGATCGAACCCCGGACCATGTGCATGGTCGGCGAGAGTCCTAACCACTGTGCCATGTAAATATATTGGCTACATAACGAATCACTTGCCTGTTCATTCTCTCTATGTGAGGACATAACCATATAGCGAATATCACTTCTTCACAATACTAGTTTGTGTCATTGCACAACGTTTTCATGATATGTTGTGCCTATGCAGATCGGTTCTGTACAAGCATTGAATTCCATTTACGAATGATGAAATGAAACAGTCTGTTGAGAAACCAGTACAATACTCAGAGTCTTTGTGATGATTGCATCTATTTGTGATTGGTGTGAAAATAAATTATTTGGATCCAGGATCACACACCATTTTTAGGCCCTATAATATTAACATTTCACGGTGCTTTTTTTGTGTGATTTTTTCCTCATGTGTCTCATTTTTATATCTTATGTGAATGCATGTAATATTAGACATACCATCCGTTCTTCTTTTGGTATATCCAGCTTTTTAATGAAATTTGATTTAACATTATTACTTTTATTATATTCATGAAATTGTTTGATCAATAACAAGTTATCAATTTATTTTCGAATTCCCACATTTCTACGAAGTCATATGCATACTGTGAATGTCTCTTTTTCACAATACCAGTTTGTTTCATTGCACAACGTTTTCATGATATGTTGTGCCTATGCAGATCGGTTCTGTACATTTATCGAATTTCATTCACGAAGAGCGTATTGAAAGATTCCATCCACAAACCTGTGTTATTCTATTTGTCTATATGATGGTTGCATCTTTCTTCACTAGCATGATTTTCTAATGACTTTTGCGTCCTTTGTAATGACTTTATTCTAATTAGTGACACATTCTCCGGTTTTCTTTATTGGTAATATACTTTGCGTAAATGATTTTCGAATTCACAAATTTTTTATTTGCATTCGGTGGAGTGCCTTTTTCTTGTCGTTCCTTTTCAAATGCTCCTCATTGCATTTTTAATAAATATGAGTTAATACTGTATTTGTTCACCCAACAGTTTCATTTGTTTCATCGTTTTGCCTCGGGTGAGTATTTAATCTCTCGTGAGACAGCCATTTTCTCTTCAAAAATGTTTGAGTTAATCAACTGGATAATATGTCACATGGCATTTATGTGCATTAGAGATTTTCAAAATGCTGTGGAATTTCATCCCTCAAATAATTGCAACAATGTTTCTATTTTATTCTATGTTGAATTCTGTTCTCATAGTAACAAACATAAGTTAAGATTTTCAATTTATTGATGACAGTTCGGTTATTCATATGACTAATATTTCCGCTAAATTTGACTATTTGCACGGCTTTATGTGGGGTTTGTGCACATTTCATGTATGTGGTGGGTTGAACACCTGGTAATACATTTCATACTGTTCATTCAAATACGTAAATTTACAGTTGCATGCTATTCGAGAGGGGCGGATGAAAACAGGTGTGATATTCTCTAATATCTGTTGTTCAGAAGTGGAGAATGATATCTGATTTCAGTCATGATGCTTTTTACTAAAAGTGTTTTGGTCATTCAACCCATACAGTGTGGTAGTCTTTAGTTTACTGTTGCACTGGTATTCCTCAGCTGGACGTCTGTAGTTTAGCGTTTGATTTGACTAAGTGTTAAGACTAATAAAGTCCGTAGTGTCCATAAATCTACCCACTGTCATTAGCAAACCAGTTATATTTCTAAGGCGAAATGTTTTCAGCCGTAAATAATTTGCTGAAATGAAAGTCACTACAAATTTGCATTAGAATGTTTTTAACATTATCATAGAAATGTGTAGAATTGTTCTTCTTTATTTCATACTAAACGAAATATAAAATCACACTAGCGTGAACAGTGTTAAATGTGCACTCAAGATTAACACCTTCACCTAATCACAGTGTAAGATTAGTGTCCAAGCAATGATTTGACGGTTTCAGTTGTATTTTAGTGGTTATGCTTATTTAAATATTACAGTATTTAGTGGAGAATATATTGGCTAATGGGAAAATTATTTAATCAATCTTTAATCAATGCATATCTGTATATAAATATGTTCGTGAATTTTGGATTATTCAGTGGAATATTATAATTTTGTCTTGAATTGTTTCCATTTAGTTATTCTCAGTGTCTACAATGTCTGCTCTTGTCATAATCAACCAATTTCATAGAATAAAACAGAAACACATATGTGTAAACGCAAATAACACAGCTCAATGTAACCTATCTAAATCAAATTAAATTTGATATCATTGTGGTTTTAGCGAAGTGATAAATAATTTAAGATGTGATACACCAAAGAGAAAAAAACCACTTTGAATTTGTCAAAATCTACTTGAAACAATAATAACCACATCAAGGCAAACTTACATGCTTCGGTCGGCTTGATGAACACTCCAAACGCTTGAATAATCAGCAACAGTAAAAAGAACTTCTTCATCGTTATCATTAACATCATTTTCGCAGAGAACGTGTGAGTAAATAAAAACAAGCCTTTATATAGTTCAATCGCTCATTAAATTTACATCTGCCACGTGTAAAGATTTCTAAAAATAATTTAAAATATCACCTCATTTCTTTTTGAAAGAATGTGGCGTGATAATAATTACAATTATAATCATATATCTGTTTGTGTTTTCTTTAATATTTACAAGGTCACCGGAATCAATGAACACTAGGTTAACGAAGAATATCTAAGGTGATTCCAATCACCGTACATAGGGAAGTTTACATAATTTTAGAACGGCATATAGATAATTTTCGGTGATTTGCACATATGTGAAAATATCACTGACAACACGAAAACACTGAAGCATAATGGATTCGTTAAGGAATAGTTTAGCAGCATATCAATTTCTTAGATGACCTATAGAATGGATGCAATTATAAGCTTCTCAGTTTGAAACACTCAGGGTTTTATTTAGACAAGATTCCTTTCTTTTATACAGATGTCAGATCTATTTGTCAATGCCTGAATATATTATCATGCATATGTACTGGGTTGCACATCTTATCTCTCATTGAAAGCAAACAAAATTACGGCTGAATAACTGCGTTCATTGCCATTCACCAAGGAAACCATTAACGAATCTCGTTAAATTGACAGTTAATTCAGATAAATCACCTCTTGACATCAAGTTTCTGGCTAAGACATTCACTTGACTTCACCATTTCTAAATATATATCCTTACTAATTTTCGCAAGAGAGTTACATTGGCAAATAGATGCAGGTTGAAGCATATCAGCCGATGATGTGGTATATGCATTTGCATGTAGTCGAAGTTCACACTCAGATCCTCAATGATGAGCAAATGTTTACGCCAAATATGAGTAGCTCAAAAACAGATTTAAGCCACAATTTACACTGACCATTTGTTATTCTCTAACATCATTTGTAAACAAAGTCCAGCTACATTACATGAGCTGCATATATATGTTCAGTGCACGAATGTTCTAAATGTGCACCACAACGTGTAAAATACGTCATGATTCTGTAGTTCAACCGTCGAATAATCGTCTCGCTAATGCCTGGTAATGAATCCATCATGTCTGGCGAATAGAGGCGACTTGCTGATGAGAAACCGATATTTACTGCTACTTTGAAATGTCTGACCAAGCTCAAGCACATCTGAATAACAATGATTTATTGAATCAAAAATGAATCGACAAAATCATTCTGAGAATTCAGACACTCAGATTAATTATTCGGCATAAACTCACCTCTCAGACATAACACATAAACAACAAATGACTATCCCTAAGATGGTTCCATTGACTGAAAGACTAGACTACCGAGTATATCAACTGTCCATGCAGTGCATACAGAGAATGGTGGCATGGAAAACGTTTAGATCTCCCTGCAAGGTTATTCATGACAATAGATCTGAAAGGCTCACACCTTTCCTAGCTATCATTTGACGAATAATTAATGAGATATGATGCTGAGTGATTAATGATGGGTATAATTATAATGGCAAGAGAGTTTTTCGGCCAAAAAGAAGAATGAAAGCTCTTGTCTCGATGCGTGCAAAATATTTGGGATCACAAGTAATTGGGACGCTGTGGTTGTCCAGAGTAAGAAATGCTTCGAAGTTTCCTCCTAGATTTCAAGTTGTAAACGTCAATCTACGCATGTTCACTGAATGAAAGTGAGGAAGTGAAAGTCGTGCTGGATGAGCGTCCAGCATTATACAAGAGGCAGTGACTAGTTTCGATTCGATTCACTCACATATACAACCGACATTCGTATATATATATGTACTGATTTCACTTCGCTTGGTAATCCATGAGTTTAATTGTTAAAGGAGGTTTCATCTGGTCATCTCTCAGAGGATTATGTCGATGTCATTCTGCGTCAGACTATGCCAATGAAGTCGCCTTTGCCATATTGACAGTGAACAGTAATTTCCGGAAAATATTTCCGATAGCCTGGAACACAGTAGTTCACAGATCCGTGCTACTGACATCAGTCGACATGTGATAGAACCGAGTGTAAGACAGACAGTCTGTTTATTCAACTCATAGAATCCTCAAGGTTGAATTCATCGATTTAGAGTTTTGTAGACATGATTGCTACCATAAGCTCAGTATTATTCAGACAGCTGCTCATGTGTAGTTTGATGGTATCTACGTTGAATGCAGTTGTTTGGATGCCTAGGAATTCCTTGTCTCTCATTCAGATTCTCTCCTTGTTGTCTCCGCAGTCCGTATATGAAAATGTCGATCATTTTCCCTCTACGTATTAGGTCAAATAACCTGAATAGATGCATTTGAAAATTGCTATTCAGTGAAGATCACAAAAGCAGCATAATAAACAAGGTATAGTCTCACCATTGAAAACAACAACTTCGTCCATGTACATTTTATTACTACTCAGGATATAACAACTGTACCCCTATGACTGAAACTCTGTGTACACTGCGATGAGGATACAGTGCATTTGCACTACGCCTTCATATTTTACCACAGTTAGATGTGTATACTGGTGTTGTGATCACATCTCTCATCATTACCTACATTTAATGTTTCGTTCGTAAAGCCTACACACATACCAAGTGTAAGTGAGTGACGGCGAAATATATTCTCATAGAACTACTCACAATGAAGTTGTGTATCTATATTAATATTTTGCTGAAAAGATAAACAACATATGACATGCACTGTTTCTACAAAACTTTTACAAATCTGAAAGAAAGACAGTGAATTACTAGGCATCCAAACGACTGCATTCAACGTAGATACCATCAAACTACATATGAGCAGCTGTCTGAATAGGACTGAGGTTATGGTAGAAATCATGTCTATAAAACTCCTAATCGATGAATTCAACCTTGAGGAATCTATGAGTTGAATAAACAGACTGCCTGTACTACACTCGATTCTGTCACATGTCGACTGATGTCAGTAGCACGGATCTGTGAACTACTGTGTTCCAGGCTATCGGAAATATTTTCCGGAAATTACTGTTCACTGTCAATATGGCAAAGGCGACTTCATTGGCATAGTCTGACGAAGAATGACATCGACATAAACCTCTGAGAGATGACCAGATGAAACCTCCTTTTACAATTAAACTCATGGATTACCAAGCGAAGTGAAATCAGTGTTTTGTGAATTGATTTATCACAATAGCGAAATTCTCGAATATTCGCTCCACCAATTTGCGTATTGATTACATTGCACACCTTCGTTTCAAACACATTGACCCAGACATTCACCGACCCAGGTGTCAATCATCAAATGAACCTGCTTCTTTCAAGGGTTCTTGATGACTATCATATATATATATATATACATATATATATATATATACATATAAGAATGTCGGTTGTATATGTGAGTGAATCGAATCGAAACTAGTCACTGCCTCTTGTATAATGCTGGACGCTCATCCAGCACGACTTTCACTTCCTCACTTTCATTCAGTGAACATGCGTAGATTGACGTTTACAACTTGAAATCTAGGAGGAAACTTCGAAGCATTTCTTACTCTGGACAACCACAGCGTCCCAATTACTTGTGATCCCAAATATTTTGCACGCATCGAGACAAGAGCTTTCATTCTTCTTTTTGGCCGAAAAACTCTCTTGCCATTATAATTATACCCATCATTAATCACTCAGCATCATATCTCATTAATTATTCGTCAAATGATAGCTAGGAAAGGTGTGAGCCTTTCAGATCTATTGTCATGAATAACCTTGCAGGGAGATCTAAACGTTTTCCATGCCACCATTCTCTGTATGCACTGCATGGACAGTTGATATACTCGGTAGTCTAGTCTTTCAGTCAATGGAACCATCTTAGGGATAGTCATTTGTTGTTTATGTGTTATGTCTGAGAGGTGAGTTTATGCCGAATAATTAATCTGAGTGTCTGAATTCTCAGAATGATTTTGTCGATTCATTTTTGATTCAATAAATCATTGTTATTCAGATGTGCTTGAGCTTGGTCAGACATTTCAAAGTAGCAGTAAATATCGGTTTCTCATCAGCAAGTCGCCTCTATTCGCCAGACATGATGGATTCATTACCAGGCATTAGCGAGACGATTATTCGACGGTTGAACTACAGAATCATGACGTATTTTACACGTTGTGGTGCACATTTAGAACATTCGTGCACTGAACATATATATGCAGCTCATGTAATGTAGCTGGACTTTGTTTACAAATGATGTTAGAGAATAACAAATGGTCAGTGTAAATTGTGGCTTAAATCTGTTTTTGAGCTACTCATATTTGGCGTAAACATTTGCTCATCATTGAGGATCTGAGTGTGAACTTCGACTACATGCAAATGCATATACCACATCATCGGCTGATATGCTTCAACCTGCATCTATTTGCCAATGCAACTCTCTTGCGAAAATTAGTAAGGATATATATTTAGAAATGGTGAAGTCAAGTGAATGTCTTAGCCAGAAACTTGATGTCAAGAGGTGATTTATCTGAATTAACTGTCAATTTAACGAGATTCGTTAATGGTTTCCTTGGTGAATGGCAATGAACGCAGTTATTCAGCCGTAATTTTGTTTGCTTTCAATGAGAGATAAGATGTGCAACCCAGTACATATGCATGATAATATATTCAGGCATTGACAAATAGATCTGACATCTGTATAAAAGAAAGGAATCTTGTCTAAATAAAACCCTGAGTGTTTCAAACTGAGAAGCTTATAATTGCATCCATTCTATAGGTCATCTAAGAAATTGATATGCTGCTAAACTATTCCTTAACGAATCCATTATGCTTCAGTGTTTTCGTGTTGTCAGTGATATTTTCACATATGTGCAAATCACCGAAAATTATCTATATGCCGTTCTAAAATTATGTAAACTTCCCTATGTACGGTGATTGGAATCACCTTAGATATTCTTCGTTAACCTAGTGTTCATTGATTCCGGTGACCTTGTAAATATTAAAAAAAACACAAACAGATATATGATTATAATTGTAATTATTATCACGCCACATTCTTTCAAAAAGAAATGAGGTGATATTTTAAATTATTTTTAGAAATCTTTACACGTGGCAATTGTGTTCAGAGAATAATTAGTCAACCAGCAAAGTGAAAAGCTAGACCATCCAAAATACAATTTACGTCTTTCGATAGGTACTGCCGGGTAGTGATTTGCCCTTAACCAGAAACCATGCACGAATTAATGACAGCGTTTCAAGTGGCGTAGATGCTTGACCGCGTACTTTCGGCCGAATTGATACAAACAAACAGTGATGATGACAGCTGTAGTCTGATAGCCGCAGGAAATTATTTACCGCTAGAGTTCTAATTCTCTGTATACATTTAAAGCACTACATAACAAGTTTTATTGTCAAAAGGAGAATTTTGCAACTTTTAAAAATTTATAAACGTGTTCATTCACTCTGTGCATAATATAAATATCACAAAGAGTATCGTCTACAGAACTGACTGACTTGACACTTGTGCTGGAAATCCGAATCATGTTCCTTGTTCTGAGTCAGTGCGGAACAGTTCCAAATTGACTTAGGATTGGTGAAGGCGTATTTCGCCTTTTCGAATCTGGATAGTTTTGACATCTTCATCCATGCCGAGCGTCTGTGATTGAAACCGTGCTTTCTAGATAGGTGAAGGAAGTAACCTCTATCTAAGTTTCCCTGTTCGTGGTGATTGGTGCTGGCTTCTGTTGTTGCTGTTGTTGTTCGCTGGTTATCTTCATCACCTTCGTCTTCTCTATGTCTATCTGGTGTTCTGTCTTTGCTTCCTGACTCCTCTGTCAGTCTTCTGGTTTTCGTCTGTAAGTCTTCGAGTTTTTGTGATATTAGACATACATCATATGACAAATCCAGGACTTATTCAGTCTAATTATCCGTGGTCAAGAGTACTCCTCTCTGTTCGCTCCCTGTTCACAGCCTGACGCATAATCCAGTCCATCACAGTTAAGAATGCCACCGGTGACGCTGAGCAGTCTTGTCTTACTCTTGTATTCACTTCAAACGCCTCACTGAGTTTTGTGTTGTGGATCATTTGACAGGTGGCACTGTCATATAACCAGTTGTTGCATGAGGCTGATAATGACTTGGACACTGCACGCTGTAGTGTTGAAGTAGTTTAGTTTCCTAGTTACTTGTCAGTAAATGGTGTATATCGAAGGCCTATTCGAAGTCATTGAAGTTGAGGTACAGTCAGACGCTTAAACATAATGTGTCCAACTGCATAGTGAAAGGAAATTACAGTAGTAAATTGACAACAATAAAACACTAAACTTAATTTTCGAGATGTCCGTTATTAGATTACGGTCTACTTATAAAGGCGTTTAGATACAGAACGGTGTAGTGCACACTAACTCTAAGACATAGAATGGCTGACAACCAATACCCAACCCTAAATTTCATTACATTTGAATTAGGTTGGAAGAAACACGAAGAACGCTGTTAGCAAAGACTAAGTTACTAAATACCAGTATCTGCATTACGTAAAAATGTAGACCACCCAGTAAACACACAAAACTGATAAGTTAACTGCTTTTGCTTTACCTCTGTTAAAGTATCACATTATCTTATTCGTTTTCTTTATTTCTTCCATATTATCACTTTCAAACACCACTGACTATATCATCCTCATAACTTCATGTTTTGTTATATCACATTCTGTAGACGATACTCTTTGTGATATTTATATTATGCACAGAGTGAATGAACACGTTTATAAATTTTTAAAAGTTGCAGAATTCTCCTTTTGACAATAAAACTTGTTATGTAGTGCTTTAAATGTATACAGAGAATTAGAACTCTAGCGGTAAATAATTTCCTGCGGCTATCAGACTACAGCTGTCATCATCACTGTTTGTTTGTATCAATTCGGCCGAAAGTACGCGGTCAAGCATCTACGCCACTTGAAACGCTGTCATTAATTCGTGCATGGTTTCTGGTTAAGGGCAAATCACTACCCGGCAGTACCTATCGAAAGACGTAAATTGTATTTTGGATGGTCTAGCTTTTCACTTTGCTGGTTGACTAATTATTCTCTGAACACAATTGCCACGTGTAAAGATTTCTAAAAATAATTTAAAATATCACCTCATTTCTTTTTGAAAGAATGTGGCGTGATAATAATTACAATTATAATCATATATCTGTTTGTGTTTTTTTTAATATTTACAAGGTCACCGGAATCAATGAACACTAGGTTAACGAAGAATATCTAAGGTGATTCCAATCACCGTACATAGGGAAGTTTACATAATTTTAGAACGGCATATAGATAATTTTCGGTGATTTGCACATATGTGAAAATATCACTGACAACACGAAAACACTGAAGCATAATGGATTCGTTAAGGAATAGTTTAGCAGCATATCAATTTCTTAGATGACCTATAGAATGGATGCAATTATAAGCTTCTCAGTTTGAAACACTCAGGGTTTTATTTAGACAAGATTCCTTTCTTTTATACAGATGTCAGATCTATTTGTCAATGCCTGAATATATTATCATGCATATGTACTGGGTTGCACATCTTATCTCTCATTGAAAGCAAACAAAATTACGGCTGAATAACTGCGTTCATTGCCATTCACCAAGGAAACCATTAACGAATCTCGTTAAATTGACAGTTAATTCAGATAAATCACCTCTTGACATCAAGTTTCTGGCTAAGACATTCACTTGACTTCACCATTTCTAAATATATATCCTTACTAATTTTCGCAAGAGAGTTGCATTGGCAAATAGATGCAGGTTGAAGCATATCAGCCGATGATGTGGTATATGCATTTGCATGTAGTCGAAGTTCACACTCAGATCCTCAATGATGAGCAAATGTTTACGCCAAATATGAGTAGCTCAAAAACAGATTTAAGCCACAATTTACACTGACCATTTGTTATTCTCTAACATCATTTGTAAACAAAGTCCAGCTACATTACATGAGCTGCATATATATGTTCAGTGCACGAATGTTCTAAATGTGCACCACAACGTGTAAAATACGTCATGGTTGTCACTGATTACAGTGCACACCGTTTCAAACACACTGACCCAGACATTCATCGACCTAGGTGTCAATCAACAAATGAACCTGCTTCTTTCAAGGGTTCTTGATGACTATCATATTATTATTATTATTATTTCCTTTAATTCCTAGAGGAACATAGGGCTTCAGCCATGCGTCTCCATTGCGTTCGGTTTTCTGCTGTAGTTTTCACCTGGCTCCAAGTCTGCCCACACGCTTTCAATTCCTCTTCACATGATCTCCTCCAGGTCACCCTTGGACGACCAACTCGTCGCTTCCCTTTCGGGTTCCACTCGATGGCTTGTCTAGTGATGTCACTTGCTGGTTTCCTCAGAGTGTGTCCAATCCATCTCCATTTCTTCCTGCCTATTTGTTTCACGATCGGTTCCTGGTTGGTTCGCTCCCAGAGATCTTTGTTGCTGATCCTCTCCGGCCATTTGATCTTGAGTATTGAGCGAAGGCATTTGTTAATGAAGGTCTGTAGCTTGTTTGAGCTGCTCTTTGTGACACGCCAAGTCTCTGATCCGTATAGTAGTACTGACTTCACATTGGAGTTGAAAATACGGATCTTATTTTTGACGCTGAATGCTGTTGACCTCCACATAGACCTGAGAGAAATGAAAACTTGTCTTGCTTTTCCGATTCTGGCTTTGATATCCTCGTCAGTTCCTCCTGTAGTTGAGACGATGCTTCCCAGGTAGGTGAAAGAAGTTGTTTCCTTCAGGTTCCTCCCATTTATGCTGATTGTTGTCGGTTGTTGCTGTTGATGTTGGCCAGGAATCTTCATTACCTCTGTTTTGTCTATGTTCACTTGAAGTCCTATCTTTGCTGCTTCTTCTGCCAATTTGTTGCTTTTCATATATATATATATATATATATATATATATATATATATATAAGAATGTCGTTTGTATATGTGAATGAATCGAATCGAAACTAGTCAGTGCCTCTTGTATAATGCTGGACGCTCATCCAGCACGACTTTCACTTCCTCACTTTCATTCAGTGAACATGCGTAGATTGACGTTTACAACTTGAAATCTAGGAGGAAACTTCGAAGCATTTCTTACTCTGGACAACCACAGCGTCCCAATTACTTGTGATCCCAAATATTTTGCATGCATCGAGACAAGAGCTTTCATTCTTCTTTTTGGCCGAAAAACTCTCTTGCCATTATAATTATACCCATCATTAATCACTCAGCATCATATCTCATTAATTATTCGTCAAATGATAGCTAGGAAAGGTGTGAGCCTTTCAGATCTATTGTCATGAATAACCTTGCAGGGAGATCTAAACGTTTTCCATGCCACCATTCTCTGTATGCACTGCATGGACAGTTGATATACTCGGTAGTCTAGTCTTTCAGTCAATGGAACCATCTTACATTTTATTACTACTCAGGATATAACAACTGTACCCCTATGACTGAAACTCTGTGTACACTGCGATGAGGATACAGTGCATTTGCACTACGCCTTCATATTTTACCACAGTTAGATGTGTATACTGGTGTTGTGATCACATCTCTCATCATTACCTACATTTAATGTTTCGTTCGTAAAGCCTACACACATACCAAGTGTAAGTGAGTGACGGCGAAATATATTCTCATAGAACTACTCACAATGAAGTTGTGTATCTATATTAATATTTTGCTGAAAAGATAAACAACATATGACATGCACTGTTTCTACAAAACTTTTACAAATCTGAAAGAAAGACAGTGAATTACTAGGCATCCAAACGACTGCATTCAACGTAGATACCATCAAACTACATATGAGCAGCTGTCTGAATAGGACTGAGGTTATGGTAGAAATCATGTCTATAAAACTCCTAATCGATGAATTCAACCTTGAGGAATCTATGAGTTGAATAAACAGACTGCCTGTACTACACTCGATTCTGTCACATGTCGAATGGTCGCAGAAACAATGGCTTTCTTTCTGAACATACACCGAAATCGCTGCATCTGAAGAGAACATACTCTGATATGAGTGATCTTACAGTACGCCTCCTTGATACAGGTCATGCGGTAAAAATCACGATGTCTTTTATAATTACCAATAGACAAATCTGCTCTGTTCTTGGCAATTTAGCCGAATCACTTTCTATCTAACACTTTCAACCGGATATTTGTGTTCAGAAATAAGCAGTAATTAGTCATTACTCGCTTGTATGAAGTCCTGAAATGACTCAGCCATTCATGACCACATTTTCCTTCGGGAAATTATTCATGATATTCCTGTGAAGGAAGAAACGTCCCTCCAGCATTCTACTAACACCCACCATCAAACAAATAATTGCAATTCTGTGAAGAGTCTATTTTCGGCTTATTCATTTGTCTGGCTGTACGATCGTGATTATATACATGTATACCGATGAATACGACTATGGAGGCAGTCAAAGAAGAAATCATTTCTGACCGTGAACTTGAAGTAAGAAGAAGAGTGCGAATGAAGTATATAGTGCCGAGAGTGCAGCTATGTCTGACTTCCACAGTATTTAGATTACGAGGGAAAATATACAAAAAAACTGAGGGAGTTTCCACAGTGCCAGGAATATTCTCGACCGTGGAAGATATATTGATGGATAGGTAGGAAAACTTGGTGATTGAAATGTTCAACACCACCTAAAATGCATGGTGACTACATGTACGTGACACATTCACTGTACATACAACACAGGTTTTAAATGGGTTCTTCGAACACATCAACTCAAAGGTGGAGGCAATTCAATTCACCTATGAATTGGAAAGTGATGAAGTGGAGCTTTTTAATGCTAGATTGTGCCGTGAAAAAGAGAGAAGACGGGCAGCTGAACGCTAGTATTTATGGGAAACTCACACATTCAAAGAGATATTGGGATTTCCAACCATCCCAGCCTATGCCAGCATACATATGATTTGTGAAGTGTTTGAGTAATTATGGGGCAGAAAAACTAAATAGCACTAAGGAACATCTGAGACAGGAAATAAGGCATGTGCGCGAAGCTTTGAAACTTAATAATTAGCCTGATAAATTAATCAGGAAGTATGGCGGAAATGTAAAAATGAATATTGATGTTGACATTAGTAATATTGATACCGGCAAGCATGTCAAACAAGCACAGATTATTGACAACACCGAAAATAACAAATATAAATCATGATTCGTACTTCCATACAAAGAAGGAACCTCGGAAACCTGACGGAGAATTCCTAACAATGCAGGAACAAAAGTTGCACTCAAGCACACAAACTCAATTAGAAACATGCTTTGTAGGATAAAGGATGCTACGGAGCCAATAAAAAAAACAATTTAGTTTTTCTAATACCCTGCTGGAATGATTGTCAGGTCAAATACTTGGGTCGAAGTAGTAGAACAGGGTCAGCGCGACTAGCGGAGCACAAGACACTTGTCAATTCTAGATCACTCGACCGCAATAATAAGATCAGAAATCCGGAGAATAGTTCAGCTATGGCACTACATGCAATTTCACACCACCATACAACAGGAGAAGACAGTTTGAAAATCTAATGTAACAGGGTGGAGAGACAGGTTGATAATGGTAGCTTCACTTAATGTTATCCTCATCTCATAAGTTATTGCGGAACATAAACATTAGATCACAGCAAATATTAGAATGACGATTGCAACGAAGAAAATTCTCATTGCGACGAAGTCATGAACTAGGCCATATATTCGTCATTTTACAATGAATTGGTGAGGAATTCGGGGGAACTATTTTCGGTGAAGGCGTGAATTGATAAAATAACCATAACACGTGTATGATAGACTGTAGTTAAGAGACGCGAAACAATTAGTGATACGTGATTTGAGGTTAATCAGAGTATAACGGATAGTTTGTAAGAAGAAATTTGTTGAGCATGAAGGCGCTATGCGGAGTTGAAAAAGAATAAATTATTCACTGGTTTAATATTTTTCTTGTAAAATCTCTTATCAACTTGTGATAAATACAATCATGTTTCAACCAGTTACAGGAAGCACAAGAAATTTATGAAAACGTCAAAGTTAATTCGAAATTTCTTTTCATGTGAAGATAACCGGAAACATTCCATATTGTTGCATTTACCAGCAGTTATCTTTGCAGAAAAGGTTTTGTGTAATGTATTGATGTCGAAGGAATACTCTGCTGTTTGTGGATATGAAACGGAATTACAAACAAAATCAATAATACGTTTTCAGTGCGGAATGACGAAAATGCAAATACAGGAAACTATAGAAATAAATTTTGTAAGTTGTTTGTTTGTGTTCGATATGATTATGAAATACGAATTGTGTTCGGAACTCGATCATCCAGTAAATAATATTGTTTCACTGAGTGACATATATAATGAACTGACGTATATTGTTTGGGAGTCTCCAGCAGTACGCACCCACCAGGATTCGAAACCAGGACATTCTGGTTACAAGGCGAGCTCGTATACCATTAAGCCACTGGGACCTGAGCGTCATGCGCGGGTAAACGGCGGGAGCGCTACATTTTGCTCTGAATCACGGAACTCTCGTTCTACACATATTTACACATAAAATCCGTTGAAAACTGTTTCATTTTCACACTCTACATATTTGGAAACCCTATACACACTTTATCTCCTTGGATTTATTATATAAACTGACGTTCCTATAACCCTGCATTGTGCACTTTGTGGATTTATATAATTTCATACTCATCAAGCTCAATTCGGTGAGTCTTGACATTTTTCCGAGGTTTTTCATTATTTATTGACTAGTTAAGCCTTTTTGAGTGGTTTTTACTTAGTGGTTTTCCGTTTTTTGCAAACCCCCTATTTTCGGCTATCTGGTGTTCCAGGCTAGTATTATAATCTCAGATATTAAGACTATTAGCTATTTTTACCACTTCTGCCAGTTTTAAATAGTTTATTTTCATTAAAATAGCGCTTTTTATGGAAAAAACTGCACGTTTTTAGCTTAAGTTAGCCTAGTTTGGTAATTACCCAAAACCCCCCTTTTTGCCCTGTTCCCTGAACTTTACATTTTCGCTTGGTTCTCTGAAACAACTGCTCCCCTCTTCCTGAATTTTTACACGGTGTTTCTACTCGTCAAATGCGTTCTTTTGACTCATAGATTGCCGACTTAATCTTTGATTTAGAGATTTTCACTCTTTAATTTAGACCAACCTGTCATAATTTGGCCCTTTTTAACGAATTTTTCCTCCCTATTCGTGCTGCTTCTAATTCTTGTCGCTGAAATTGTAATAATTAGTTTCAGCTCGCGAGACTCTTTCGTCTGATATATAATTTGTACCTATTTATTCTACATTTCCGAAATCTTCCCCTCATTTTTCGGTCTTTTGCCTACTCTGACTTAAGAAGTACCCGCGACTCACCACTCGATTTTCTCTTTGACTGTTATTCAACCTTTCAGTTCTTATTATTTAGTTCCCTTATCTTATCTAGTGAGTCGAAATCTATTTTTTACCCTATAGTTCCCCGCCATTCCTTCCCTGTACATCTTTTTGTACCATCAGTGCCCTTTCCATACCCCCATTTTTCAGTTTTTTCCGTTTTTTATCTCCACTGTTCCATATTGTACTCCAAATTCATCTTCATAGTATTCCTCCCACCTTTTCTGAATTTTGTGACCATTTTGCCTCAAACTCCCGTTATTCTTTCAAGTGCTGTGAGGCCTTTTTCTTCGTTAAATACCCCTCCCTTACTAAATTCCCTGTGACCTTGAGAGTAACCTTGGGCTCTCAAAGACCTTGATACCTGATTCTCTACCCCCTATACTACACACCTACCCCTACCGCTTTTACTTTCCGCACTTCCTTCGAAGTGGAAATAAGGTACCTTTTCTTCCGCAATTCACCCCTTTTTTCGTCATTTTTAGTTTTTTCCTAAGTTCGAGCCCCTACAGCTTCGCCTTCTTCCCACCTGCGTAGATTTCTTTGGTCCCTTTCAACTAAGCTCAGTCCCCTCTACAAATTCTCACTTGGCTCTTGTGGTGATTCGACACGACTGCTGAGTTTGGAGCTCCTCTTTTTCCGATTTCTTTGGTTTTTTCACCCTTATTTTCGTGAATATCTTCAGGTTCGAGCCCGTGTTTTCTCACCTTTGCTTCCTCCAACCGTAGTCTTTTTTATTTTCCAAAGAAAGTGTCGTCAGTTCTCTTGAAAGCAGCGAACTGTACTCTTTCAGCTGCTTCCCTTACTGAAATATTCACCCTCAAACTTTCATCTTTCCTCATTTTCATACCCGTTTTCAGTAACTTTTGCTCTTTTCCTGTATCACTTTTAGTAGTCAATTTTGCCTTTGGCCGGATTTAGCTAAACGCTATCTCCACACAAAGAAGAATTTGGCCAGATTTCGGACTTAGCTAGCTTCATGCTTACCATGCTAGGGCACTTAGGGCCGAGACTTGCAATTTTCCTTAGGGAGGCCAGGACCTAGAGAAGCTATATACCAATGGATAGTCCTCGATGAGATCTATCCACTACCACCAGTCTCAAGGACACATAGCTTCTCCTCGGCCGACTAGGGATTTTCAAAGACTAGGGAGGATACTCTGTCTCTTGGCCTGTAGGTCATGCTACAGGCGTAGCTCCTGACACTTTTAGCTCCGCAACATTAGGTTGTATGCTATGGCATAGGTCTGTAATAGGCAGCATCTGGCTATGTTTTGTTGTCAGGTGAGTGCCATGTTGTTTTCCTTGATGTCTTATGAGGGAATAGAGTGTTGGCCAGTGTGAGCTTGTGGCTGCTTGCAAATTCCAGCAGTCTTATTCCTCTCTCATTGGTTTCACCTAATCCAAAACGTCCAGCTGTGCCTGCCCATTGGTCATATGCATCTTCACCTACCTTAGCATTCCAGTCACCCATGACAATAAGAATGTCTTTTTTCGGAGCCTCATTAATACACTCCTCTAGTTCATCATAGAAGCATTCTACTTCCTCGTCCTGGTATTCAGATGTAGGCGCATAAACTTGTATTATTGTTATGTTAAGTGGTTGAGCCCTAACTCGTAGAGAAATGATTCTATTGTTTACGGGTCTACAGCTTATTACAGAGTTAACTTGTTTTTTGTTTACGATGAAACCCACACCATGTTGGTGTTTCTCTTCGTCCCCACTGTACCATATCTTATGACCCTCTTCTGTAGTTGTTACTCCCGAGCCTGTCCACCTAACTTCTGATAATCCTAGGATGTCCCATCGGTATTTACTGAGTTCATGGGTCAGTTCTTTTACTTTCCCACAGGCATAAAGCGTTCGAACATTCCATGTTCCTATGACTGTGTCAGCATTTGGGAGTTTTATTAGTCGGTGTGTCTCAGTAGCTAACTTATCACTTCTGCCCTGTGACACGGCAGCAGAAAGCGCGGTCGTTGTTAAACCGGGCCCCGACCGATCCGGCATGGCGTTTACTGATATTGTTCTCATCATAGCATTACACTGGGTTTGATAGGTCTTGGTGGCACCCATCTCCTATCCAAGACCGATTTTTCCTCAGGGTTGTCTCCCGAAGATGGACTGTCTTTCTGGACTTATGAGCTCCATCTACCCAGTATTGTGTTTGATAGTTCCTGGTGGGAACTATCTCCTCTCCTAGAGCGATGTTCCCTAAGGGTTGTCTCCCTAAGGTGGACTTATATTACTTACCTTATCTTACTTACCTTACCATGTCTCCGCAACCGTAAGCCCTACAGAGACGAGACTAGTACCAATAGATTTCTCTCGTCGAGCGGAATCCAATGGTATATAATTCAAGGGGTCAACGCTCTTCCTAAGGAAAATACCGGGGATTCCCTGCGTAGCCGTTCCCGCCTCTCTGGTGTCCCTGAAGTTGATGCTGCCTATTACAGACCTATGCCATAGCATACAACCTAATGTTGCGGAGCTAAAAGTGTCAGGAGCTACGCCTGTAGCATGACCTACAGGCCAAGAGACAGAGTATCCTCCCTAGTCTTTGAAAATCCCTAGTCGGCCGAGGAGAAGCTATGTGTCCTTGAGACTGGTGGTAGTGGATAGATCTCATCGAGGACTATCCATTGGTATATAGCTTCTCTAGGTCCTGGCCTCCCTAAGGAAAATTGCAAGTCTCGGCCCTAAGTGCCCTAGCATGGTAAGCATGAAGCTAGCTAAGTCCGAAATCTGGCCAAATTCTTCTTTGTGTGGAGATAGCGTTTAGCTAAATCCGGCCAAAGGCAAAATTGACTACTAAAAGTGATACAGGAAAAGAGCAAAAGTTACTGAAAACGGGTATGAAAATGAGGAAAGATGAAAGTTTGAGGGTGAATATTTCAGTAAGGGAAGCAGCTGAAAGAGTACAGTTCGCTGCTTTCAAGAGAACTGACGACACTTTCTTTGGAAAATAAAAAAGACTACGGTTGGAGGAAGCAAAGGTGAGAAAACACGGGCTCGAACCTGAAGATATTCACGAAAATAAGGGTGAAAAAACCAAAGAAATCGGAAAAAGAGGAGCTCCAAACTCAGCAGTCGTGTCGAATCACCACAAGAGCCAAGTGAGAATTTGTAGAGGGGACTGAGCTTAGTTGAAAGGGACCAAAGAAATCTACGCAGGTGGGAAGAAGGCGAAGCTGTAGGGGCTCGAACTTAGGAAAAAACTAAAAATGACGAAAAAAGGGGTGAATTGCGGAAGAAAAGGTACCTTATTTCCACTTCGAAGGAAGTGCGGAAAGTAAAAGCGGTAGGGGTAGGTGTGTAGTATAGGGGGTAGAGAATCAGGTATCAAGGTCTTTGAGAGCCCAAGGTTACTCTCAAGGTCACAGGGAATTTAGTAAGGGAGGGGTATTTAACGAAGAAAAAGGCCTCACAGCACTTGAAAGAATAACGGGAGTTTGAGGCAAAATGGTCACAAAATTCAGAAAAGGTGGGAGGAATACTATGAAGATGAATTTGGAGTACAATATGGAACAGTGGAGATAAAAAACGGAAAAAACTGAAAAATGGGGGTATGGAAAGGGCACTGATGGTACAAAAAGATGTACAGGGAAGGAATGGCGGGGAACTATAGGGTAAAAAATAGATTTCGACTCACTAGATAAGATAAGGGAACTAAATAATAAGAACTGAAAGGTTGAATAACAGTCAAAGAGAAAATCGAGTGGTGAGTCGCGGGTACTTCTTAAGTCAGAGTAGGCAAAAGACCGAAAAATGAGGGGAAGATTTCGGAAATGTAGAATAAATAGGTACAAATTATATATCAGACGAAAGAGTCTCGCGAGCTGAAACTAATTATTACAATTTCAGCGACAAGAATTAGAAGCAGCACGAATAGGGAGGAAAAATTCGTTAAAAAGGGCCAAATTATGACAGGTTGGTCTAAATTAAAGAGTGAAAATCTCTAAATCAAAGATTAAGTCGGCAATCTATGAGTCAAAAGAACGCATTTGACGAGTAGAAACACCGTGTAAAAATTCAGGAAGAGGGGAGCAGTTGTTTCAGAGAACCAAGCGAAAATGTAAAGTTCAGGGAACAGGGCAAAAAGGGGGGTTTTGGGTAATTACCAAACTAGGCTAACTTAAGCTAAAAACGTGCAGTTTTTTCTATAAAAAGCGCTATTTTAATGAAAATAAACTATTTAAAACTGGCAGAAGTGGTAAAAATAGCTAATAGTCTTAATATCTGAGATTATAATACTAGCCTGGAACACCAGATAGCCGAAAATAGGGGGTTTGCAAAAAACGGAAAACCACTAAGTAAAAACCACTCAAAAAGGCTTAACTAGTCAATAAATAATGAAAAACCTCGGAAAAATGTCAAGACTCACCGAATTGAGCTTGATGAGTATGAAATTATATAAATCCACAAAGTGCACAATGCAGGGTTATAGGAACGTCAGTTTATATAATAAATCCAAGGAGATAAAGTGTGTATAGGGTTTCCAAATATGTAGAGTGTGAAAATGAAACAGTTTTCAACGGATTTTATGTGTAAATATGTGTAGAACGAGAGTTCCGTGATTCAGAGTGTTACACGCAAGCAACAACCACAACCAACGGAAAAGGAAGAAGACGAAGAGACGAGAGGGAGATCTTTATTTCAA
Organism: Trichobilharzia szidati; assembly: GCA_944472155.2. Classification (NCBI taxonomy): domain Eukaryota; kingdom Metazoa; phylum Platyhelminthes; class Trematoda; order Strigeidida; family Schistosomatidae; genus Trichobilharzia; species Trichobilharzia szidati. The sequence continues at coordinate 32,443,098 of OX235273.1, forward strand.
CCACGGCAGGATTGAATTAACCGGGTACAAGCTAATTATTGTCACTTATAACAAGTCTGGCCAAACGATCTTCCTCCTGTTCCAGTGAAGCCACGTCAGCGTTTCTTTCTGAAAAAGGAAGAAAAGAAACTTATTTAGTGGCGTTATGGTGGTTTTTATTTTATTACATCGCCTCCCCCCTTCTGGAGGCACTGTCCTCAGTGCCTGGCGGTGGTATAGGATATGCACTGCCTCCATCTGTTGGTACCTCGACGAAGCTAGTAGCGGGCGGTGGTTGCGGGGATGGCGACGGCTTCTGGGCGGCTGCTGGGTGATGTGGTTTCAGCTGGTTATAGTGTGCGGATATAAGGTTATCTTGAGGACGTTGCAAATTCCGCAGGACATACGTTGTGGGAGGTCGGTGCTGTACGATCTCATAAGGTCCTTGCCACGGGGCGTAGAATTTAGGACACGAACCGGCAGGTACCGATGGGCGATGAAGCCAGACATAGTCACCAGGCGAATAGGTGGGGCCGCGGGCGAAGCGGTCATAAATACTCTTCTGATGTTCTGACGAAGACTGGAGATGACGACGTGCCAGGTTGTAGGCTATCCCCAGGTGGTGGCGAAGATGTCGAACATAGGGGATGCAGTCGATTTTCTCATACGGTAGCAGCGGCGTTTGAATCTCAACTGGGAGACGGAGTTCATGTCCAAACAGAAGCAAAGCTGGGGAAAATCCCGTGGATGAATGGATGGAGGAGCGATACGCTAGTAGACACTGAGGTAGGACATCGTCCCAGGTGTTCTCCGGTGTATTGTGCAAAAAGGCACGGAGAAGATTCTTAATAGTTCGGTTGGTGCGTTCGACGAGTCCATTACCCTGTGGGTGGTATGATGTAGTACGAGTCTTCCGGATGCCAAAAGTATTGCAGATGTGAGCGATAAGGTGACCCTCGAATGCGGCGCCCTGGTCAGAGTGTAGATAAAGAGGGGCACCAAAGCGGGACACCCAGTTGTCTATGAACGCGCGACCAATCGTCAAGGCATCTTGTTGTTGCAGGGGGACAGCTTCGCACCACTTCGTGAAGTAGTCGACCATGACGAGTATGTATCGATTACCACGTCTCGACGTTGTTATTGGCCCCATGACATCTACCCCAACTCGGTGGTTGAAAGATTCCGTAAGCATAGGTACTAACGGTGCTCGGGAAGGTATTTTGGGCTGTTTGATTTGTGCACATGTAGCACAGTTGCGGCAGAATTCAGTAACGTCGTGATGAAGGAGTGGCCACCAAAAACGTTGACGGACGGCGTGTTCGGTTTTTTGTTGGCCAGCGTGACCCAGCTGGTAGTGCACAAGGTGAATCACCTCCGGAACTTTCAACCGGGGAACAAGGAGACGGGGTGACGAGGATGGTTCCACTATATACAGAACATCGTCGATTAGTCGTAACACGCCCCACTTGCCACAGATGCATCGTGTTGTATCTGACAGACTCCGTAGTTCCTTATTCGATGGTTTATCGTTCCCATGGAGCTGTCGCGAGTAAACAGGTTGAATATCTGCATCAGCCGCCTGCAGTGCAGCCCAATCTACATCGATACCCGTATTAAGTAGAGCATTCACTGAGTCGTACCTCGGCAATCGGGAGAGGGCATCAGCGTTAGCATGCCGAGGCCCCGGACGATACTCACAAGTGAACTCGAACTCCTGTAACCGCTCTTGCCATCGAGCCACCTGACCTTCAGGTTCATGAAATGTTTGCAGCCATTGTAGTGCACGATGGTCAGTGCGTACTCGAAAGGGGCGCCCAAGTAGATAGTGTCTAAAGTGTCTCAGGAAATACACAAGGGCAAGCATCTCCCTTCGGGTTGTCGAGTACCGTGTTTCCCTTTTGTCTAGCTTGCGACTGGCATATGCAATAACGCGTTCTCGACCATCGGTTGCCACTTGGGAAAGGACAGCCCCTATAGCGTTAGCGCTTGCGTCCGTGTCCAGAATAAATGAACCAGATGACGGAGACGTGTCTGGGAACGCAAGGATGGGGGTTGATGTCAAGTTCGTCTTTAGCTTGTCGAACGCGTGTTGGCATTCATTGGTCCACAGGAATTTACGGCCCTTTTCTGTCAGGCGATGCAGGGGCGAGGCTAGGGTGGCAAACCCAGGCACGAAACGTCGGTAGTACGAAGCCAACCCTAGGAAGCTACGAACGTCTTTACACGACTGGGGTGTAGGCCATTCTGAGATGAGGCGCGTTTTCTCTGGATCTGTTTGAATACCATCTGGTGAAATTCGATGCCCCAAAAATGTGACTGCCCTCTGTAAGAATGAACATTTAGCCGGCTTCAACTTTAACCCATTCGTTCTAAACCTTGTAAGAACAACCCGTAGGTTATCCATGTGCTCCTCTGGGGACTTCCCATGTACAATAATGTCGTCAAGATAGATGAGACATTTTTGCGGGACTAACCTGTCAAGGACTATTTGCATCAAGCGTTGAAAGGTGGCCGGGGCATTGCATAGTCCGAAGGGCATTGTTCGGAATTCGTAGAGACCGCTCGGGAGGATAAAGGCCGTCTTCGGGCAATCGTCAGGGTGCACCTCTACCTGCCAGTAGCCTGACGCCAGATCTAACGTGGAGAACCACTGTGAACCAGCAAGTGCGTCAAGGGTTGCATCGATACGGGGAATCGGAAAAGCGTCCCGTCTGGTTACAGCATTCAGTTTACGGTAATCAATACACATTCGGAGGGAGCCGTCCTTCTTCTTGACTAAAACGATGGGTGACGCCCATGGGGAGGATGATGGTACGATGATCTTTTTATCCAACATATCTCGTATCAGGGCGTCCAGTTGGGGCTGGTAATGTACGGGGATGCGTCGGGGTGGTTGACGCACAGGCGGATGACTGCCTGTATTGATACGGTGCTGAACAACACCAGTGCGTCCTGGATTACCCCCATCATCGAACACATCAGCGTATTCATCAATCAATTTCAGCATTTGCCCTCGGAGGGGGACAGGAGCAGATGGGTCAACTGAAACTTGATTTATGATCGTAGACACTGACAACTTTGACGCAGCAGACCGCGGTTGCTGAGGGCTATACACGGGTATAGTGACATAATCAATTGTGACTCGAGAATTGGTGATATCTATAAGAGTGTGGTGTGACCTCAAGAAGTCTACTCCTAGGATGAGGTCCCATGTAATCTGGGCGCAGATAAGAAACTGATGGCGCACATCTAGGTCTCCAAGACGCAGCTGTAGATCGGTAGCCGATCGGGCCTCCAGTTTGGCACCGTTAGCTGTCGTCAAGATGGTGTGAGTGGTTACTGGGGTTGAGTACTGGGGCAAGCGTCGAAGGAAGGAAGCCTTTACTAGAGAGACTGACGCGCCAGTATCTAAGAGGACTTTAGAGGGCACTCCATTAATATGTCCCCATAACATCAAAGGTTGCCCGTTACAAGAGTATGTAGACAAATTAAAAACAGGGGACTTACTGCGGTCCGGCTGGCGATTGTGGCCACACTTACGGGCCTTCTTCCCGAAGCGTTGACAGTAGTAACAGCGACGGGTAGCGTCCCCGTTTGAGCGTTGTTGGCTTCGTGAACGGTTGCGGCGAACGGGGGGTGCATTGGGTTTTGTTGATACTGGGCACATAGAGGTACTGGGTGTCGGCACGTGGTCCTTCTCGGCGTCCGTGAAACGGAGAATAATCTTCTGTAAGTGGGACGTGTTGGCTGGGAGCTGACGTCGGAGGTTTGTGCGCAGGTCACCAGGCAACATACCCTCGACGAAACGGGTGCATACCAATTGATCTGTGCCGCCAGGGCTATCGTGATTGTCAAGTCCAGCTGCCAGTAGCTGGAGAGCGTTAAGATATTCCAGGAAACTCTCTCCTGGTAGTTGTCGGCGGGAGAGCAGTTGTAATAGGGTATGTTGAGAACCCAGCCTCAGGTCAAAACATTGATCTAGGATCTCCCAGTTCTTTTGCATGGAGTTGGTTTTACTGAACCCAGCAGCGTCTGCACGGGCGAATGCATCGTCTGATAGGTTGTTGCAGACGTGGACGAAATGGTGGGCTGCTGGGGCAACGTCCAGGAACGCCTGCATTCGTATCTTCCAGCGAGGGTAATCTGATGATGGTTGCAGCAGTGGTGGGCAGGAGAGCGGTGGTACACTAGGCAATGATGGAGCACTATCCTGAGGAAACAATTTGGGAGGCTGATCCTCTGGTCGATTTGCCATGTTAGTGTAGATAAAACACCTCCGACACCAATTGTTACACGCAAGCAACAACCACAACCAACGGAAAAGGAAGAAGACGAAGAGACGAGAGGGAGATCTTTATTTCAACCACGGCAGGATTGAATTAACCGGGTACAAGCTAATTATTGTCACTTATAACAAGTCTGGCCAAACGATCTTCCTCCTGTTCCAGTGAAGCCACGTCAGCGTTTCTTTCTGAAAAAGGAAGAAAAGAAACTTATTTAGTGGCGTTATGGTGGTTTTTATTTTATTACAAGAGCAAAATGTAGCGCTCCCGCCGTTTACCCGCGCATGACGCTCAGGTCCCAGTGGCTTAATGGTATACGAGCTCGCCTTGTAACCAGAATGTCCTGGTTTCGAATCCTGGTGGGTGCGTACTGCTGGAGACTCCCAAACAATATACGTCAGTTCATTATATATGTCACTCAGTGAAACAATATTATTTACTGGATGATCGAGTTCCGAACACAATTCGTATTTCATAATCATATCGAACACAAACAAACAACTTACAAAATTTATTTCTATAGTTTCCTGTATTTGCATTTTCGTCATTCCGCACTGAAAACGTATTATTGATTTTGTTTGTAATTCCGTTTCATATCCACAAACAGCAGAGTATTCCTTCGACATCAATACATTACACAAAACCTTTTCTGCAAAGATAACTGCTGGTAAATGCAACAATATGGAATGTTTCCGGTTATCTTCACATGAAAAGAAATTTCGAATTAACTTTGACGTTTTCATAAATTTCTTGTGCTTCCTGTAACTGGTTGAAACATGATTGTATTTATCACAAGTTGATAAGAGATTTTACAAGAAAAATATTAAACCAGTGAATAATTTATTCTTTTTCAACTCCGCATAGCGCCTTCATGCTCAACAAATTTCTTCTTACAAACTATCCGTTATACTCTGATTAACCTCAAATCACGTATCACTAATTGTTTCGCGTCTCTTAACTACAGTCTATCATACACGTGTTATGGTTATTTTATCAATTCACGCCTTCACCGAAAATAGTTCCCCTGAATTCCTCACCAACTCATTGTAAAATGACGAATATATGGCCTAGTTCATGACTTCGTCGCAATCGTCATTCTAATATTTACTGTGATCTAATGTTTATGTTCCGCAATAACTTATGAGATGAGGATAACATTAAGTGAAGCTACCATTATCAACCTGTCTCTCCACCCTGTTACATTAGATTTTCAAACTGTCTTCTCCTGTTGTATGGTGGTGTGAAATTGCATGTAGTGCCATAGCTGAACTATTCTCCGGATTTCTGATCTTATTATTGCGGTCGAGTGATCTAGAATTGACAAGTGTCTTGTGCTCCGCTAGTCGCGCTGACCCTGTTCTACTACTTCGACCCAAGTATTTGACCTGACAATCATTCCAGCAGGGTATTAGAAAAACTAAATTGTTTTTTTTATTGGCTCCGTAGCATCCTTTATCCTACAAAGCATGTTTCTAATTGAGTTTGTGTGCTTGAGTGCAACTTTTGTTCCTGCATTGTTAGGAATTCTCCGTCAGGTTTCCGAGGTTCCTTCTTTGTATGGAAGTACGAATCATGATTTATATTTGTTATTTTCAGTGTTGTCAATAATCTGTGCTAGTTTGACATGCTTGCCGGTTTCAATATTACTAATGTCAACATCAATATTCATTTTTACATTTCCGCCATACTTCCTGATTAATTTATCAGGCTAATTATTAAGTTTCAAAGCTTCGCGCACATGCCTTATTTCCTGTCTCAGATGTTCCTTAGTGCTATTTAGTTTTTCTGCCCCATAATTACTCAAACACTTCACAAATCATATGTATGCTGGCATAGGCTGGGATGGTTGGAAATCCCAATATCTCTTTGAATGTGTGAGTTTCCCATAAATACTAGCGTTCAGCTGCCCGTCTTCTCTCTTTTTCACGGCACAATCTAGCATTAAAAAGCTCCACTTCATCACTTTCCAATTCATAGGTGAATTGAATTGCCTCCACCTTTGAGTTGATGTGTTCGAAGAACCCATTTAAAACCTGTGTTGTATGTACAGTGAATGTGTCACGTACATGTAGTCACCATGCATTTTAGGTGGTGTTGAACATTTCAATCACCAAGTTTTCCTACCTATCCATCAATATATCTTCCACGGTCGAGAATATTCCTGGCACTGTGGAAACTCCCTCAGTTTTTTTGTATATTTTCCCTCGTAATCTAAATACTGTGGAAGTCAGACATAGCTGCACTCTCGGCACTATATACTTCATTCGCACTCTTCTTCTTACTTCAAGTTCACGGTCAGAAATGATTTCTTCTTTGACTGCCTCCATAGTCGTATTCATCGGTATACATGTATATAATCACGATCGTACAGCCAGACAAATGAATAAGCCGAAAATAGACTCTTCACAGAATTGCAATTATTTGTTTGATGGTGGGTGTTAGTAGAATGCTGGAGGGACGTTTCTTCCTTCACAGGAATATCATGAATAATTTCCCGAAGGAAAATGTGGTCATGAATGGCTGAGTCATTTCAGGACTTCATACAAGCGAGTAATGACTAATTACTGCTTATTTCTGAACACAAATATCCGGTTGAAAGTGTTAGATAGAAAGTGATTCGGCTAAATTGCCAAGAACAGAGCAGATTTGTCTATTGGTAATTATAAAAGACATCGTGATTTTTACCGCATGACCTGTATCAAGGAGGCGTACTGTAAGATCACTCATATCAGAGTATGTTCTCTTCAGATGCAGCGATTTCGGTGTATGTTCAGAAAGAAAGCCATTGTTTCTGCGACCATTCGACATGTGACAGAATCGAGTGTAGTACAGGCAGTCTGTTTATTCAACTCATAGATTCCTCAAGGTTGAATTCATCGATTAGGAGTTTTATAGACATGATTTCTACCATAACCTCAGTCCTATTCAGACAGCTGCTCATATGTAGTTTGATGGTATCTACGTTGAATGCAGTCGTTTGGATGCCTAGTAATTCACTGTCTTTCTTTCAGATTTGTAAAAGTTTTGTAGAAACAGTGCATGTCATATGTTGTTTATCTTTTCAGCAAAATATTAATATAGATACACAACTTCATTGTGAGTAGTTCTATGAGAATATATTTCGCCGTCACTCACTTACACTTGGTATGTGTGTAGGCTTTACGAACGAAACATTAAATGTAGGTAATGATGAGAGATGTGATCACAACACCAGTATACACATCTAACTGTGGTAAAATATGAAGGCGTAGTGCAAATGCACTGTATCCTCATCGCAGTGTACACAGAGTTTCAGTCATAGGGGTACAGTTGTTATATCCTGAGTAGTAATAAAATGTACATGGACGAAGTTGTTGTTTTCAATGGTGAGACTATACCTTGTTTATTATGCTGCTTTTGTGATCTTCACTGAATAGCAATTTTCAAATGCATCTATTCAGGTTATTTGACCTAATACGTAGAGGGAAAATGATCGACATTTTCATATACGGACTGCGGAGACAACAAGGAGAGAATCTGAATGAGAGACAAGGAATTCCTAGGCATCCAAACAACTGCATTCAACGTAGATACCATCAAACTACACATGAGCAGCTGTCTGAATAATACTGAACTTATGGTAGCAATCATGTCTACAAAACTCTAAATCGATGAATTCAACCTTGAGGATTCTATGAGTTGAATAAACAGACTGTCTGTCTTACACTCGGTTCTATCACATGTCGACTGATGTCAGTAGCACGGATCTGTGAACTACTGTGTTCCAGGCTATCGGAAATATTTTCCGGAAATTACTGTTCACTGTCAATATGGCAAAGGCGACTTCATTGGCATAGTCTGACGAAGAATGACATCGACATAAACCTCTGAGAGATGACCAGATGAAACCTCCTTTTACAATTAAACTCATGGATTACCAAGCGAAGTGAAATCAGTGTTTTGTGAATTGATTTATCACAATAGCGAAATTCTCGAATATTCGCTCCACCAATTTGCGTATTGATTACATTGCACACCTTCGTTTCAAACACATTGACCCAGACATTCACCGACCCAGGTGTCAATCATCAAATGAACCTGCTTCTTTCAAGGGTTCTTGATGACTATCATATATATATATATATACATATATATATATATATACATATAAGAATGTCGGTTGTATATGTGAGTGAATCGAATCGAAACTAGTCACTGCCTCTTGTATAATGCTGGACGCTCATCCAGCACGACTTTCACTTCCTCACTTTCATTCAGTGAACATGCGTAGATTGACGTTTACAACTTGAAATCTAGGAGGAAACTTCGAAGCATTTCTTACTCTGGACAACCACAGCGTCCCAATTACTTGTGATCCCAAATATTTTGCACGCATCGAGACAAGAGCTTTCATTCTTCTTTTTGGCCGAAAAACTCTCTTGCCATTATAATTATACCCATCATTAATCACTCAGCATCATATCTCATTAATTATTCGTCAAATGATAGCTAGGAAAGGTGTGAGCCTTTCAGATCTATTGTCATGAATAACCTTGCAGGGAGATCTAAACGTTTTCCATGCCACCATTCTCTGTATGCACTGCATGGACAGTTGATATACTCGGTAGTCTAGTCTTTCAGTCAATGGAACCATCTTAGGGATAGTCATTTGTTGTTTATGTGTTATGTCTGAGAGATGAGTTTATGCCGAATAATTAATCTGAGTGTCTGAATTCTCAGAATGATTTTGTCGATTCATTTTTGATTCAATAAATCATTGTTATTCGGATGTGCTTGAGCTTGGTCAGACATTTTCAAGTAGCAGTAAATATCGGTTTCTCATCAGCAAGTCGCCTCTATTCGCCAGACATGATGGATTCATTACCAGGCATTAGCGAGACGATTATTCGACGGTTGAACTACAGAATCATGACGTATTTTACACGTTGTGGTGCACATTTAGAACATTCGTGCACTGAACATATATATGCAGCTCATGTAATGTAGCTGGACTTTGTTTACAAATGATGTTAGAGAATAACAAATGGTCAGTGTAAATTGTGGCTTAAATCTGTTTTTGAGCTACTCATATTTGGCGTAAACATTTGCTCATCATTGAGGATCTGAGTGTGAACTTCGACTACATGCAAATGCATATACCACATCATCGGCTGATATGCTTCAACCTGCATCTATTTGCCAATGCAACTCTCTTGCGAAAATTAGTAAGGATATATATTTAGAAATGGTGAAGTCAAGTGAATGTCTTAGCCAGAAACTTGATGTCAAGAGGTGATTTATCTGAATTAACTGTCAATTTAACGAGATTCGTTAATGGTTTCCTTGGTGAATGGCAATGAACGCAGTTATTCAGCCGTAATTTTGTTTGCTTTCAATGAGAGATAAGATGTGCAACCCAGTACATATGCATGATAATATATTCAGGCATTGACAAATAGATCTGACATATGTATAAAAGAAAGGAATCTTGTCTGAATGAAACCCTGAGTGTTTCAAACTGAGAAGCTTATAATTGCATCCATTCTATAGGTCATCTAAGAAATTGATATGCTGCTAAACTATTCCTTAACGAATCCATTATGCTTCAGTGTTTTCGTGTTGTCAGTGATATTTTCACATATGTGCAAATCACCGAAAATTATCTATATGCCGTTCTAAAATTATGTAAACTTCCCTATGTACGGTGATTGGAATCACCTTAGATATTCTTCGTTAACCTAGTGTTCTTTGATTCCGGTGACCTTGTAAATATTAAAGAAAACACAAACAGATATATGATTATAATTGTAATTATTATCACGCCACATTCTTTCAAAAAGAAATGAGGTGATATTTTGAATAATTTTTTTTAGAAATCTTTACACGTGGCAATTGTGTTCAGAGAATAATTAGTCAACCAGCAAAGTGAAAAGCTAGACCATCCAAAATACAATTTACGTCTTTCGATAGGTGCTGCCGGGTAGTGATTTGCCCTTAACCAGAAACCATGCACGAATTAATGACAGCGTTTCAAGTGGCGTAGATGCTTGACCGCGTACTTTCGGCCGAATTGATACAAATAAACAGTGATGATGACAGCTGTAGTCTGATAGCCGCAGGAAATTATTTACCGCTAGAGTTCTAATTCTCTGTATACATTTAAAGCACTACATAACAAGTTTTATTGTCAAAAGGAGAATTTTGCAACTTTTAAAAATTTATAAACGTGTTCATTCACTCTGTGCATAATATAAATATCACAAAGAGTATCGTCTACAGAATGTGATATAACAAAACATGAAGTTATGAGGATGATATAGTCCAGCTACATTACATGAGCTGCATATATATGTTCAGTGCACGAATGTTCTAAATGTGCACCACAACGTGTAAAATACGTCATGATTCTGTAGTTCAACCGTCGAATAATCGTCTCGCTAATGCCTGGTAATGAATCCATCATGTCTGGCGAATAGAGGCGACTTGCTGATGAGAAACCGATATTTACTGCTACTTGAAAATGTCTGACCAAGCTCAAGCACATCCGAATAACAATGATTTATTGAATCAAAAATGAATCGACAAAATCATTCTGAGAATTCAGACACTCAGATTAATTATTCGGCATAAACTCATCTCTCAGACATAACACATAAACAACAAATGACTATCCCTAAGATGGTTCCATTGACTGAAAGACTAGACTACCGAGTATATCAACTGTCCATGCAGTGCATACAGAGAATGGTGGCATGGAAAACGTTTAGATCTCCCTGCAAGGTTATTCATGACAATAGATCTGAAAGGCTCACACCTTTCCTAGCTATCATTTGACGAATAATTAATGAGATATGATGCTGAGTGATTAATGATGGGTATAATTATAATGGCAAGAGAGTTTTTCGGCCAAAAAGAAGAATGAAAGCTCTTGTCTCGATGCGTGCAAAATATTTGAGATCACAAGTAATTGGGACACTGTGTTTGTCCAGAGTAAGAAATGCTTCGAAGTTTCCTCCTAGATTTCAAGTTGTAAACGTCAATCTACGCATGTTCACTGAATGAAAGTGAGGAAGTGAAAGTCGTGCTGGATGAGCGTCCAGCATTATACAAGAGGCAGTGACTAGTTTCGATTCGATTCACTTACATATACAACCGAAATTCGTATATATATTTATATATATATATGATAGTCATCAAGAACCCTTGAAAGAAGCAGGTTCATTTGTTGATTGACACCTAGGTCGATGAATGTCTGGGTCAGTGTGTTTGAAACGGTGTGCACTGTAATCAGTGACAACCATGACGTATTTTACACGTTGTGGTGCACATTTAGAACATTCGTGCACTGAACATATATATGCAGCTCATGTAATGTAGCTGGACTTTGTTTACAAATGATGTTAGAGAATAACAAATGGTCAGTGTAAATTGTGGCTTAAATCTGTTTTTGAGCTACTCATATTTGGCGTAAACATTTGCTCATCATTGAGGATCTGAGTGTGAACTTCGACTACATGCAAATGCATATACCACATCATCGGCTGATATGCTTCAACCTGCATCTATTTGCCAATGCAACTCTCTTGCGAAAATTAGTAAGGATATATATTTAGAAATGGTGAAGTCAAGTGAATGTCTTAGCCAGAAACTTGATGTCAAGAGGTGATTTATCTGAATTAACTGTCAATTTAACGAGATTCGTTAATGGTTTCCTTGGTGAATGGCAATGAACGCAGTTATTCAGCCGTAATTTTGTTTGCTTTCAATGAGAGATAAGATGTGCAACCCAGTACATATGCATGATAATATATTCAGGCATTGACAAATAGATCTGACATATGTATAAAAGAAAGGAATCTTGTCTAAATGAAACCCTGAGTGTTTCAAACTGAGAAGCTTATAATTGCATCCATTCTATAGGTCATCTAAGAAATTGATATGCTGCTAAACTATTCCTTAACGAATCCATTATGCTTCAGTGTTTTCGTGTTGTCAGTGATATTTTCACATATGTGCAAATCACCGAAAATTATCTATATGCCGTTCTAAAATTATGTAAACTTCCCTATGTACGGTGATTGGAATCACCTTAGATATTCTTCGTTAACCTAGTGTTCTTTGATTCCGGTGACCTTGTAAATATTAAAAAAAACACAAACAGATATATGATTATAATTGTAATTATTATCACGCCACATTCTTTCAAAAAGAAATGAGGTGATATTTTAAATTATTTTTAGAAATCTTTACACGTGGCAATTGTGTTCAGAGAATAATTAGTCAACCAGCAAAGTGAAAAGCTAGACCATCCAAAATACAATTTACGTCTTTCGATAGGTACTGCCGGGTAGTGATTTGCCCTTAACCAGAAACCATGCACGAATTAATGACAGCGTTTCAAGTGGCGTAGATGCTTGACCGCGTACTTTCGGCCGAATTGATACAAATAAACAGTGATGATGACAGCTGTAGTCTGATAGCCGCAGGAAATTATTTACCGCTAGAGTTCTAATTCTCTGTATACATTTAAAGCACTACATAACAAGTTTTATTGTCAAAAGGAGAATTCTGCAACTTTTAAAAATTTATAAACGTGTTCATTCACTCTGTGCATAATATAAATATCACAAAGAGTATCGTCTACAGAATGTGATATAACAAAACATGAAGTTATGAGGATGATATAGTCAGTGGTGTTTGAAAGTGATAATATGGAAGAAATAAAGAAAACGAATAAGATAATGTGATACTTTAACAGAGGTAAAGCAAAAGCAGTTAACTTATCAGTTTTGTGTGTTTACTGGGTGGTCTACATTTTTACGTAATGCAGATACTGGTATTTAGTAACTTAGTCTTTGCTAACAGCGTTCTTCGTGTTTCTTCCAACCTGATTCAACTTTTCTTCAATGACCGAAATATCCCAGTACTGAGTCATTAGTAATTTGGCGCAGACAGCTATGAAAATTTTCATCTGGTCGATTCATTTTCATGAGCTTTACGATTAACTAAGTAATCTTTACTGCAATCATATACTGGTAAATTTTGTCCTTGGAAAATTGTATTACATAATGTAAGGTGTAAGTAGGAATGACTAATTGTAAGTTAGAAAGGAGACAGAAGTTGGCATGACGTAATAATTGTGATATAATGAATAATCAATATGCTCGTGTAAAATGGACAGGAACTAGTGGAGGGGCTCTAAAGTGTTTTTGTATAAAATATGTATGAAAAGCAGTGTTATTAATAAAGAGTAATAGAATGGTAATAAAATGTGGATGATGTGAATAATAATGATAATAAAAGTATTATTTAAATAGAATAATGATAATAGCAGTGAACTTACATAATAAAGATAAGATGCACAATTGTGGTAAGATGCTTACTTTGGCCATGGTGGGGCAAGAGAATGTATGTATCGCTTTTGGATGCAGAAGTCCCGTGTCAGATCTCTAATAGCTAATGCGTCATCTATGGACAGAAATCGGAACTCGAAGTCCCTTTGTACGATATTGAGGGACTCTGTGTAACACTGTGAAGCATTCATGTGGGGGTGATCGATGTCCAGAGATGACAAGGTGTTCGAGCATCCAGCTGTTTATATTCTTCTTTTCTCCTCTGGATAACTCAGCTGCGCAGTGTTCCAGAATACGTTTGTAGATTTGACGTTGCGTACGGCTGATATACTTTGCTCCACACGAGCAAGTAAATTGATAAATACACATTGAAGTGACCAAAAGCGTTATGCTGTTCTTAGCGTTATACTGGATTAACTGTCTGCAGGAGAATGTGATAAGTAGAGTGGCTGTTGGAAATGACTTTTTCAGACATGTAGAAAGGCGATTTCTGAGAATTTCCGCTGCGACATCACCTTTGAATTCTATATATCTCGTGTCATGGATGATCACTTTGTTATCTTGATTTTTCATTGATCTAATCTGAACAAACATCATAGGAGTTACAGGGAAGAAACTCGTGTTTTCCTACGACGTCTTGCTTGAATGTAGACATTCCTTCATTTCCTAAAACGCCTTTTTTATGAACTAAAGAAATTGACCAGAAATACACAAATCCAGCTCGTATTCCTGTTGCAGATATCAAAAGATGAACCTCGTGTACACACGAGTGCTATCTGATATTCTTTTCCCTTATGTCACACTACCTTTCCAACAGAAACAACTAGATGAAACCCTACCAGTTCTAGTATTTTTCCATGCGTAAATGCTTCCTGTATATCGAGCACTGTAGCTCCTGTTCTATACTGTAAAGTCACGCCAGTTCAATCTTGAACAATGTTCGAAATTCCTGAAACATCAGGGAGCTCTTGTTCCAATGCATCACACTTACTGAGCATGCCACCATTCTGCATATATCTGTCTCTCTACTACAATTGTAACCAGCTGACTTCATGGAACACTATTCGCCCTTCTGACGACGTTTAATACCATTCACAATCTGACAGTCCTTTTTGAGCAGCCTAGTAAGGACTATGGGTAAGCAATAAAGAACAATAGGTAACACTCGAAAATTAACAAACTGTAAAAGTAGAAGTTGACTGATACCTGTTTGTCTTAAATTTTTTATGTAGAAGGTTACAAATTCCACTGAGCATAAAACTTCTCGAGGTTTGCAGTCAAACCCGTCTTCAGCCTCGTATCAGTGAAATATATACGTATTTTGATCAGGTGCTTAGCGGTTAGAGTGAGGTCTATTTAACCAAATTAGGTGACAGTTATTGCAAGCATAAACTGTTAATGTTGGAGAAAAAGTCATTCTTTCTGTGTCTACTATTCAAGGGAGATACCTACACAGAGGCTGTATCCCAGAATCTAACCACAACGATTTGGAAGTCTTTCCACTGTGCACATCTCTTCCTATCCTTCATTAAACTTCCTGGCTAATCGTAGCTCCTACTCATGCTTATACCAATTAAACGGTTCCTGTGATTCAGATTATATTGAGTGTATGATCATGCAAGTTGCCCTGTAGGCGCGAGAACAATTACCAGCTAAGATCAGTTGGGTGAAAACCAAATGCACATAAAGTTCAATTCTGATAGAGAAGATTTGTAGCTCAGGTGGATGATTTTGATGTGGTTGTGTTCTCTGAGCTGGATAGTTAATTTGCGAGGCTTTCATCACCCTATTGGGTGACATCTTCAGCGCATACTTCAATTTGAAGTAGGGTGATGAAAGCCTCGCAAATTAACTATCCAGCTCAGAGAACACAACCACATCAAAGTTCAATTCTATCAAACACTGTGGATATAGGACATCTCCTTCCGGGTTATAAACCATATTTCATAGCCATTACTACAATGACTTACTGAGCAGTAATTTAATTGAATAGACTGAAAAACAGAATAACAGAATCAGTGACCTAATAATAAACCATAAGTTCATGATATGCCTGATTGTTCACCAGTGTACCTTTGATGGAAACAGTAGGCTGTATATGTAATGAACGGGTACAAATTGCCATTCTCGTTTCCCTATCGAAGGGACTTGTTCGAAGACACAGGATTTATTTACGCTCTCTTTTGAGTGATAGGATGTAAGGCAATCATAAAGTGTTGCTATGACATCACCACTGGGTTCAATCTTTTAAGATATTTTCCAGCGAAACTAGAAAATTGTGTCGTTATGTAGCTAATACCTTTACGGTTTGAAAGGGTAAAAGTGTGGCGGATTGCATACCGATGAAAACTAACGAAGCTAATTTATTTTGATTCTTATTAACGAAGGAGAACAGAACGACTGTCACATGTTTGAATGTTTTAGTGAGAATAGGAGTAAATGGAACAGTACATCGAAGCATACACAATGAAACTACATCAAGTGTATGAAGTACTCATCTTCTGAGTTTTGTTTCTCTACATTACAATCAATATCAGCTTAGATGCTTTGTTTACCACTGAAGTTATTTGTTTTACTGAAACACCCGACGACGAACTCCCTAGTATTTTTCATCCGCTAATCAGAAGCAAATATCTGATGAGACTTTCGAGTGAAAATGGACTCAGCAAGCACCATGCACACAATTCTGAAAATATCAGTGCTGTTAATACTACGGGAGTTGTTAACAATGCTGTTATGTCACAACGTCTACGCAGAGCCTTGGGTGGGATTGTTATTAAAGCTTAGTTAGGCTGTTTATTCATTAGTCAACTTCACAAAATGAAGGCACTGTCGAATCTCACGTATTCCATGTATATCTACCAGTTTTACTCCTATTGTGGAGCTAGTTATATTGTGTGCGATTAGGCAAGTTAAACAGAGGATTTCTAAACATGGCACATCCTGATTAGGCAACGTCAAGTATCACCATGCCCACCTCACCTCTTCAAGATATTAATCGTATTTCAGCCAGATGTTCTAATGCTCTATGAATATGTCCTTATCATACAGCAGAACCTTTTGGAATTCATCTCCCTAAGCTGAATGTGTTTGCTTTAAAGAAATCACAACACTTACTAACTTTATTGTGTCCGTCCAGTGTATGTGAAGAGAGTCTCGTAAATGATTTCCTCGTGTCTTTGTGAGCATAATATGACATTGTTTAGTTTTATTTTATTATCTTGTCATGAGTACTAGTTTAGATAATTTAATTCACCCCTTCGTACTTAATTAAGTTATAAATTATTCTCAATCAAAGCTCTCTTACGAAGTCTTAATTATCCAATCAGCTGTTGCTCAAATCCATACACTGAATGATCTTCAATTCTCTGAGTACTTTAACTCCTTTTACACCATAAAACTGGTACTTCTCACTGACTAGTACATATAAGATGACTGGTATAATTTAGATGCATAACTATATTTATTCTGATGTGGAGCTGTTGATAACGCACTAACTTGAAAAGAAATAAGTTTATTCACTCAATTTGTCATTGGTTTGGAATGTGTCAATGTGAATTGTTTAAATACTGGAATCTTCACTAATTGCCTCAGTGTGTTAGTTAAACTTGATTGTGTCCCTCCAGTTTCAGAAAGTGTGGAAATAAATTATGCCCTTATAATTCTATACAACATTATCAACTTGCAGTGATTTTACGTAAAATGAAAGCCAACGCTGCTGAATAAGTTAGTAGTAATCGGTGTGACTAAAAATAGCAATGGTTCAGAATTTCACAATTACTAATTTTATTCGCAGGTGTGTTTACGCATGGTGAAGTACCAAATTTTAGCTTCCAAGATGACGGGCTTACTCATATTACAAGTAAAGCGATTTGATTAATGATAGGATGGTGTGAACGATTTTATCACATTAGTCACAATTAGGAGTACTTCAAAGTCTGTGGAGTCAGATGAATATAATCACAGAGATGAAAAGGGGCTTTCCAGAATGAATACTAATAATATGGAATTCTACCATGTAATAATGTCGACAATGTTTCGCCCACGAAAATTTGAAACACTAATATGTAAATGAACAGGGACAGATATTCTGAGGACAGAATTAATTTTTGGTCTGTCTTCCGTTAGTATGTAGTCGGAGTATTTGCCTTGGATGCATGTTTACCAACCGTACACTATTCTGTTATTCTTTTTCATTTGCACTTACCTCATAACATAGTGAAGTGATTTCACAAAGCGTTTCGTCGATAAACTCATCGATACTGAATTGAGCTTAGTTCCATCAAAATTGATCTCAACAAGCGTTATTTCCTAATATAAATTGAGCAACAACTGCTGCGAAGCGAAATCAAATGGACCAAAACGACAATGTTATGCATAATTGTAACTGGTTATTGGAGTTTATTTATAGCAAATTCATTATTTGCACACATTGAATGGTTTTTGGATCCCCTGGACTTTATCAAAACGTAATCAGAATGATAAAACAGATTAAATTGAAAAGCATATCACAATCGTATTGAGAAACCTGCTAAGGAAGGATCTGACTGATGACAATGCTTACAATGATTGGAAACCTTCCTTACTTGTACGTTCTGCTAAAAACACAAAAGGAAATTGTCCTCCCTGTGATGGATGTGCGGTATGGTTGACTCACTTTAGCCCAGAGTTGTTTGTTGGCTTGAAGAGTAGTCAGAACGTATCCGTCTATGGCTAGCTCCTCATTCGATGAAAGATTCATTCTAATTCGCCGAAGGCTTCAACCACACGAATGTTTCCAATTAAGTTCCTCCTATCATTTGATGTATACTCCATATCAACAAGGATTTCAAAAATTAATTTGTAGGCGTTCTGATCGTCACGCACTGTGACTGAATAACGCCTATGTGTATCATACTGTTAGCAATTCCAGTTTGACAGTACTCATGTCAGCTTTGATTTACCCCTTGTAACTTAACTTATCATACATAAGTCTCTTACCTACGGTATCCACCTTTACCATATCTCTAGGTATTAACACATACTTTTCAAGAATTTGTGTGGATATCCATTTTCTTGCAGTGTAAGTTTCAGTTTATACATTTCTTCCCTAATGCATTCCTCTGAGCATATGCGTTTTATTCCATAGCTAGAACACTTAGCTAAGTTTCTTTGTATTGAATCGTTGTGAAGCTATGGAAATGGGTGTACTGGCTTGTCCAAGTTTTCTTTCTAAATAAGCTCCTTCGTAGATATCCATCTGTCTTCATGGTAAGGAGGACGTCTAGGAAAGTTATGCTGTTACTGTCTTCTTCCTCACATGTAAACCAAATAGCTAGGTGAACACTATTAACAGCATCCAGAATCTCTTATTTATTAGGATTTCTATCCCAAACGATGAAGAAATCATCTACGTATTGACAATAATATTCGGTCCCTTTAACCGTGTCTATGAGTGGACCATTTTCAAGCTTTGCCAGGAAAATATTCGCTAGCATAAGGTCCAAAGGTGATCCGATGACAAAACCATCAACTTTTCTAGAAAAATCATTGTCGAACTCAACTGAACATTCATAGTGCATTTCAATAATAATTCCTTGACTTTTTCATATGGGGTTTCTATATCTATCTTCCATTTTTTTTTCAGTTGTTCACATTAGTAGCTGACTGTTTCGAGCAGTGGGACGTTGGTGAATAATGATGCTAAATCCAGTGACATTATTTTCTTTCCCTTTACATTCAGGCTCTAGGTAGTTTCTACAAAGCCACTTAGGTCTTTTACACTGAATTTTACTAATTCATGATGTGACGGTTTCAATGCCTTTACCAACCACTTTGCTGTAGAATGATGGGGAGATTGACAGATATATATGATGGGATGCAGTGGTACTCCGAGGTTGTGAACTGTCGATGAACCATAAAGATTCGGTGTGTGCGCACCCAAGGGTTTCAATTCATTGAGTGTATCCTTGGGAATCAGAATACTCTCAACTCGAGATTTTAGTGTCTCAGCTACTAGGCGCTCAGTTGCCTCAGTTGTATCTTTACAGCACTCAGCTTTTGAAATTTCGCATGGTCGCTTAGAATATCTACATAATCACTCTTATTCACGATAAATGTACCAGATACTTTGCCAGGTCTAGTTGTTATCAGACTTTTGTTCTTCAGGTCACGTAATGCTCATACTTGGACGAAGGAGTTAGGTCGATTGTCTGGGCAAATCAGTTTTCGGATATGATAGAGAAGATTTATCAACCGATAAGGAAGAATAGTCACACACAAAGGGTCAAAGTTCAAGTCAAAGAGACAATGAGTGACAATACAAGCAACCTAGAAGGTGTGAAAACACACAAAAACAACCAATCACGTCCAAGGTCGCCAGGAGAGATGATTAATAAACTCGTGGAGAAATCTAAAAGCTCAGTTCAAATTGAAGTATGCGCTGAAGATGTCACCCAGTAGGGTGATGAAAGCTTCGTAAATTAACTATCCAGCTCAGAGAACACAACCACATCAAAATTGGTTTTCAAATCGAACATCAATCTCTAAATTCTTATCCTGATTACGCCTGTCACAGAATTTTAAACAGAGAGATGAGGCTTCAAGTTGTGTCTTATCTAAGCATGCAGAGGAAAAATTGAAAACCTTCTCGTTTTAGTCAAGTGGAAAATTAATTTCAACCATATCTGTATCTAGTCCTTTGGTTAATAATATCAATTTCTTGCTTTCTCAAGTGTTCATAAATTCGTTAACATAGTCAATAAATAAATCCTTCAAGCTCTGAGGAAGTTCATCAACCACGTTGAGTCTCTCTACTTAAGATATGTATGTGCGGAGAGATTCGATTTGGTTAATGGCGAATTTGGTTGATCAGCCTATGTCTTCATCGATACAGTTTGCACTGTAGAAAATTTGCTTAGGGGTGTGTACCCTACTGTAGTCCACTGAGTGCTATGGATCAAATCCGACTCCGTACATCAAGAATGAGTAGCCATCCGGTGCGCTTGTACAAGCTTACTAACGTGTGGTCTGCCCCATCACCTCGTACGTTTTTATCAAAACACCTACCACAATAACTGCAATCAAAAATATTCCATCTCATTTAATTACTATAACCTAGAATACAAATAAAGCATGAAGTGTAATTGATTCTTACATAAAGCCATTCACATTATACATGTTTGGCTTTATTATTATGTAGGTGGTCATGAAGTAATGAATTGGAGGATAATAGAAGATGAAGTCATAATCCTTTTATTTGGAAAGCCTGCCACCAATACCAACAATCTGTAAACGAAACATTGTCTCAGATGGTGTCACCGTCGATTCCGTATTTCCTGGAAGCCTTCATACTACTGATTGTGAGTAGGTAGTATGCGATATTTTACACATGAAATGAAACTAACATAACACTGACTTTGTCATTTGAATGTTGAAGTTTTCACCAGGTATGGTAGTAAATCCACTTAAAAACCAGTCAAAATCTAAACTAACAAATTCTTATGAAATGAAGTATCTTGATGTCATTGCTACGTCAGAGGAGATGAATCATGAGCCTGTTAAACTTACGTACCCTAATCGGAATAATGTGTAGTAACAACATACATGTTCATGAGAGCACCTATGCGACAAATTCTCCTTCCTTCAAAAGTGACTGCAAGGAGTTTTGTATTCTATACTGCTATATGGCCGTAATTTTGGCAGATATTAGTGTGTACACTCAGGACAAGATTTGGATAACTATTTTTCGTCCACTCTTATGATGTTTGTGTTTCTCACGCTTTCTGAAAGAGTGGCCATCATAGATTGTTCACCCTATAAAGTTTGTAATGACTAAAGTGAATATAATTCGGTTTGAATTAGGAAAAACCTGTCGATAAGTTAGTCTGTGTAGCTTGTCAAACATCTACAAGTTACCGAAAGTCAACCTTTACATTGCATTTAAATTAACACACGATTAATCTGACCTTAATTATTCAAAGACAACTGAGAAACACCTGGGATTATAAGAAATATTCATAATAGCATCCTACTGAAATTCTGTCCACAGAAATAAACAGAAAATTCCAAGTGAAATGATGACGTCAACGGGTTGAGAGATCAATTCATAGTATTAACCAGAAGGAGTTTAAGCAAAATTACGTAGCGAAGGAGTATGACATTATGATTAATGCATTGAAAAACTACAGCAAAAAGAAATATTGAGAATAAGCATCGAGAAAATAAAGATTAAAAAAACAGGTGATGACAAGTAAAGCAGCCACATGCAAAAGGCACTTTATTCACATCAGAAATTCCGAAAATAAGAAACATGTTTGTATCGCTTGCTTGCTGTGGACCTGAGATGAGGTGAGAAGACATGAGCAGGGCGGAGCAGATGGGATCAGATCTGACGTCTTCTGGCAAATCTAGCTGTCTTCGACTGGTGCATGCGTGCCTGCGTGCGTGTTCATGTGTCTATCTGTGTGTTTTCACAATGTTTGTTGACGTGAAATGGCAGCAGCAACCAGGTTGATTAGCTGGTGCCAATGTGAATATCAGTCAGTCGGTGTGTGTCTGAGCGACAGCGAGTGAGCGAGTGAGCAAACCAGCAAGCAAGCGATGAACAACGGGAGAGAGTGAGAGAGGGAGGGAAGGAGATGTGGATCGTTTCAACTTCGTCGAAAGTGTTAGTCTGCAGAGAATTCAGTGTGTCAGTGACTTCATCTTGTATGTGAATCAACGTATGCATAGGTGCACATATCCTGATATGAATGTGTATGTGTATGTGTATGTGTGTTTGTATATACATTTATTATATATTATCTATCTTTGTATACATATGCATAAGCGTAGGGTATTTAAATAAACAGGATATTTCCTACTCTTTTGTAGTTAGTAGATGTTAAGTAGAATCTGTCCAAAGTGAGTACTAGTCACATTTGGTTACATAGGCAGGATGATAAAACACGAGGAAGAAGAGAGATTCTATGTAGTAGAAATTAGTCGTGTGGTAGGAGAATAGTGAGCGAAATTCACACCAGAGAACGGGAATTCGCGAAGATCGAAATACAACTACTCTTTAAATGCAATTTTCATTCACCTCAATGCGAGAAGAGAGTCACGGAGGAGAGAGAGACGGGCCGGAAAACAAGTGTACCGGTAAATAATTACCCAAATTTATTGACCACAGCAATCATAACTGAACATTGGATGCTGACCCTCATTGTTTAAGTCATCTTGTTTATCTGAAGGCTTCCGGTCAAGCATCCACGCCATTTAGTACTCCGTCGTGTCACGTTCGTGCACGATCCCTAGCCAGCCAGCTGAGCAATCATCTCTCACTCAGATTTCGTCCCGAAATATATCTCGTAATTTGGACGATCCATTCTGGTGTTTTGCTTTGTCATTGGTCCACGCGGAACGAATACTATAAAAGTTGTGGGTATTAGATCTTGCGTTAGTATACTTCGTACTGTCCGTGAACGTCAATACCGGCAGCCTCTGTACAAGCGATAATGAGTAGTATGTTCATGTGAACATCACTCGCTGAAGACGTGTTCAACTAAACAAGCATCAACCTAATATTCACGCAATCATTACTCAGTGAAATAAGTTCTCTGTTAATAATCTGGACATTTCATTACGTAGTTACTTGCATAAGCACTTGCTTGCTTGCTTGCTGGCTTACTCAATTACTGTTTTACTGAATCGATTAAGTGTTTACGTGCTTACTGACTGACTGACTTACTGCCCGCCTGCCTGACTACTGAATGGCTGACTGACCATTTTGGATGGATGCTGGTCTATTTGCCAGATTATCTGAATCATATTTTCGTATACTTTAAATTCCATTCAACAGAGATTTACTCCTCAATTCAACTGGCAGAAATCAACACGCCACATCATTCACTGCCTAGCTGACCAACTCCCTCCATGACTCGCTCACTCTCTCACTCACTCATTTACTTACTCACTCCCTCCCTCCCTCCCCTACTTAGCCACTTAATGGCTTTCTCACTCTCTCTCTCTCACACTGGCTGACTGCACGCCTATTCGACTGGCCAACAGCCTGACGAACTGTCTCACTGACCAAATGACCAACCGATGAAGCAAAGAAGTATCTGGTTGAAACACACAGGAATTTACACAAGATGGTTGGATGCTAATTTCGGTGAGCGCGAGGGGAGGGGGGAATCAGAGCTTCGCTGATTGACAGACAATTGAGTGAAAAAGAAGAAGTCTGAAAGGTGTGATTTAGATAATGCAAGTGTATTTATTATTAGTAAGTTGTACAGAGGATATCTATTAAAGTACACATTGTCCACCGTCTTCGGATCAATGATGACAGGGTTTTCTTCACGCAGGAAAGCTTGTATGAATAATGAGGTGTTCTGTTTCATTAGTCAACTGATGTCTGCTGCGTTAATGTTTAATGTCTTCGACAGCCTTTACAGCAGCCACCTGGACAATTTCCACCTCGGCAACCACGGCATCCACAACACCCCCCACGGCATTTAGGGCATCCACCAAGACAGCCAGGACAACCACTGTTTGCTGCTGCCGCTGCCGCTGCTGGTTCTGGAACTGGACCTGCGATAACTGAAATCACAAAACAACAAAACACCACAATTAAATACTCAGCCATTACTTGCTTCATACATTCAATCACTCACTCAGCCATTCACCCAACCACCCACCCACCCTCTCACTCACTCACTCACTCACCCACTGACCCACTGACTCACTCTATCACCAACTTAGTCACTCCTTCATCCATTGTCTCATCAACTAAGGTAGCATGTAATGATATCATTTCTGCTGAGTGAATGTGTTATTTGTCTGTCTGCATTGTCTATCTCTTCTCTCATGTATGTGAACGAGTGATCATGGTCATGATGAGGTTGATGATGACGTGGAGTAGGAAGAGGAGCAGGAGCAGGAGCAGACGCAGGAGGAAGACTTACCTCCCATTTCGAATCCCAGTGATGCAACGAGTACAACTAAGACGAGCTGAAATGAAAATGCCCATCAGGAAGGAAGGCATACAATATTATACAACCAGAGTATTCTAACATACAGTGAACATCTGCATTGTCGTTTACTGTGAAGAACTGTTTACTGTCAACTTGAAGCTGACTACTCACATACACCGTGCTTTTTATACTCCTCGAAGTTAACCTCGAAGTCGAGCGAACCCGTGGTCACACTCGAAGTCAGCTGATCAGTAATCAATCAGTAGAATCAATGAGTACGCGTAATGTGAAATGGTTTGATTGATATGCTCACTCGAACGATTGACCGCTCGATCGTTTGGAAGATCGATGACTTGTTCGTCAGGTGATTGAATCACTCGTTCGCTTGCTTGCTCACTCGCCTGCCTGGCAATTCGTTTTTCCCTTTCACCTATTCACTATGTGATGAATAAATAAGTCATCCTTGTATTTGCGACTCAGTCCGTCATTGCATCTGGTTGGTTGATTGGTTGGTTGGTTCGTCCGTCCGTCCGTCCGTCCGTTGGTTGATTAGTTCGTCAGCTCGTTGGTTATTCATTTCGTTAGTGGGCCGATGCATATGTCTTAATCCCCATTTTTGAATAGTTTCAATTGATCGATTGACTGGTTGACTGACATGCATGAATTGGAAAGCACTTTGCATTCTGCAATTCTTAGATGCAAACTTTGCTTAGTCGGCGTTATTCGGCGGACAAAGTGAGATAGCTGGCTAGCGGGTTAGCGGGCTAGTGGGCTAGCTGGCTAGCTGGCTGTGTGAAAATTCTCAGCGGAATCTGGGAACAGACAGTCTTAATAATTATAGTATAAATCGGATGCATTCCAGAGCTGTGAATCAATCTCACATTCACACACACATACACACACATTGACTGCTCTATCGCTTCCTCTCTACATCTCACATTCATCGACAAGCTATTCACACACTCACCACATCCTTCCTGTTCTCTGTCTCTGTTTCAAACCCTGTCTCCCTTGTCTCTGTCTCTTCAATTCATTGTAGTTATGCGTCAAGCTGTTAGGAATGAGGATGTACAATGAAGAGTCACATTAATGTGGATAAATATTTCAGAAGATAATTTGTGAGGATGATGAGTGTGTAGAAGGAAGAGTAGTTGAGCCACCTCTTTGGAAAAGGGAGTGCTTTTTTAGGTTTTTTTTTCACGTATATGTCATATCGCTGTTTTTGTTGTGTTATTCTCTTCAAGAACATTTTTTAATCTTTAACTTGACTTTTGTCTGTTGAGTTTTGATTTTAACCACTTATATTGTCTATATTGGGTAAATTGTCTTGGCTGTTCCAGTAGAAGTTCATTATGTCAAAAGTAACACATAAATGTAATAGGGCGGAGTGTTACTTTTCGGCAGATGATGGAATACACTGTAATAATTGTAAAAAGTGTTATCATAAGATGTGTACTTGATAACGTCCAGCTGCATACAAACGTTGTAGTGCTCCAACATCCCACTGGATGTGCACAATGTGTTGCTCCCCAAAGACGACTTTAATAAGGGAGGCTCACGAACTTCTGTCTAAAGCCATGGAACTTTCTGATGTTAAAGTGGCTAGTAAGAGTGACACGGACTGCCCGTCTGAAGATGACGCAGTAAGTGCCATCATGAATGTTATCACAACGGCGGTTACTATCCCAGTTCCATCAATTAATGCACCATGTAATGATATCACTTCTACTGAGTTTATTTGTAATTTGTCTGTCTCTATTGCAGCTCACTTCGAAATTAACAGGTTTTTGAAACAATAAGCATCTTTGCAGGTTACTACTTTTCCTTAATAAAATTACTCAGTGTCTGTATTAAGCAATCGTGATAAATTAGATTGCTTCCGTGTGATTCCTTCCCAGATCAGTGTCTATGTGCCTAGCACTAAATTACGTAGTTAAAATTTGATGAATAGTGAAATCTATTACGAAAATGTTTACAAACTGACTGTCATTACGCAGTCAGTCATTTAACACAAAATAATCCTGTTGACATATTTATCATGTCTAGTAGCTAGGAAAACTTTGAAAATATCTCCTGCATCACGAAAACGATTCTAGACACCTTCATATCACTTGAATCACTGAAAATGTAGACTGTTCTCGTTAATAGCCAGGTGCATGATTTCGTGACCCAATCTTTATGAATATAATAAATTAATGGAAATGTGAAAGGAGTAATATCTTTGAGATGCTTTAATTGAAATATTTAACTCACAACAACTATCCAAGCTATTCCAATTGACTGGAAGTATTCCAAAAATTATTACAAAATCTTGACCTTCAACAACTAGCTAGCTCACATGGTCCCACTATCATTGACGGCATAGAGGTTGAAACTACATCTGATGTCAAGTACCATGGACTTAGTATTTCCCCCGATCTTTCCTGGTCCTCTCACATCTTGCTAGTTACTAGAAAGATGTTTCGCTTAACGTTCTACGTTAGGAAGTTTAGGCAGTCTGGTATAAAGCAGTCTTTGCTTTCTCAGTTTGTCAATTCCTGTATTCTAACCATCCCTCTTTACTGCTCCCCATTAATCTTCCCTGGACTACTCAAGAAAGACTTTGCTTCGCTGCATAGGGCACTAAAAGCTGTTAGAAGGGGAAGTGGGATTTCGTTAAGCCAACTGGTTAACACAATTGTGGATAGACATATAATGTCATGTAAGAAACTAGCGAATTCTATATTGTCAGACCCCGAACACCCTCTCCATACGCAGCTCTCTCCTTGCATTTCATCTGGTAGAACTAGAAGCAACTATAGGAGGCTATATGCAAGGACTACCAAGTACAAAACTCCACAATACCTTATCTGGCACAGCTGTTATGTGATGAGAAATCCGTTAGGTATGACACGATCAACATACTGCGGCACTCTAACAAATAGTTCCCATTAGCTTTTGTTCTCCTTTCTTTGTTAATATTATATTGTTGCTCATATATTCTATTACAGACTAATTTTATATATCATACCCTGTGGTGCATTGTTTAAATATGTGAATACAATGCTGTTCTTTTTTATTTCTTTTATTTCTCTTTTTTCTTTTGTTGTTGTTGCTTTATATTTTTAAATCCTTATAAAATTTATGAGATAATTAGATGCAATATTGTAATGAACGCTGAAAATTCCATACCTGTACCACAAATACTGTTTGGAATAAAGCCGTTATTATTATTATTATTATTGTTATCCTGTGTTCACGCTGAATGTTAGATATTGCTGATGTTATTAGTGTTGACCACTATTACCAGTTACATTGTAAGGAGCACACTGAAATGATTCGAAACTCAGCATCGTTTTGTATCGTCAAGTTTGTACAAAATAACAGAACAAAGTTTCAGAAAGAAAATATTTTCACTTAATCCAGCAATTATTTCTCTATACTTATGGTAGTCATACCTATAGATATCTGAATTCATTTGAAAAAGCATGAAGAATTCAGGTGAACTCTTGTTTACATAAGCGATTCCAACAAAGATTATCGGTCAGAGATGAACCACGTAGAAGGTGAGAGTAAACCAAAGGTAGTGTGGTATAATTCTGACCGTCTTTGAAAAATTTCAATCTCATTTATCTTTACACCATATCTAAAGGCTGGCTACATTTTCATGTGACCAGTATTTTGAGTTCATTTTCCTAACATCACTACAGAAATAAGGCTTGATTTAATTGCTTCGGTTTCTCCATCTTGACAGATGTGTAGTTCGGTCTACTCGCCTGTTCAATATGACATTGGTAATCAGAATTATGTCAAGGTCGATCACTCAAATACCAATTTAAATGATAACTACTAGAGCGCCGGTGAAAATGAAGCCTTTCTGTTGCAATAGGCCATAAATTCTTTAGGTAAACCCTGAAAATGCAATTTTGATATGTTCAACTCTGTAGTCTGATGGATAGGTATGACTATTAAAAAGCATTTACTACAGCAGATTCACAAGACTCGATAAAAGAAAGTGATGTCTGCTGGGTGGGGGGAGGGAGTGCTCTAACATAACCATGAAATGAAGTGGTCGTCAAATTCTTTTGAGACACAGAATACTAAGAACCGAGACTTCAATTACTTGAAATAAATGCATTTAACTTTCACATACCTTACTCGAAAACAGTTCTAAGATTGCGTGTTGCAAATGTAAACTCGTATTCGCAATTGAAGAAGGTCTGGAAATTAGGCCTTGTACACCACGTTAGTTGACTAAAGTGTCTGTCAGTCTGAATTGAATGTGCCTTTATCAGCACATAGAATTGTATTTTCAGACAAGTATTCTTAAATATTATGTGAAGATTGTTATATAAAAAATACGTTTCTTCTTACGGACTGTAACGCACGAGTGTAAACCTGAAAGTGAAAAGTTGCAACACAGAATCAGAATGACTAAGAAGCGGTAATCATATTATTCGTGCAATATCACGTTGTGGTCAGAGATAGTGTGAGGAAATTCGTCATTCTTACTGAAGAGCATTCAAGGAAGGAATCAGAATAATTCGTAACATTTAGGCAAAGAAAACGTTCTCCAGAAATACTGTTCAAAGTTAATTCTGTGTCAGGTCATTATTATTATTATTATTTCCTTTAGTTCCTAGAGGAACATAGGGCTTCAGCCATGCGTCTCCATTGCGTTCGGTTCTCTGCTAGAGTTTTCACCTGGCTCCAGGTCTGCCCACATGCTTTCATCTCCTCTTCACATGATCTCCTCCAGGTCACCCTTGGACGACCAACTCGTCGCTTCCCTTTCGGGTTCCACTCGAGCAATGGCTTGTCTAGTGATGTCACTTGCTGGTTTCCTCAGAGTGTTGCCAATCCATCTCCATTTCTTCCTGCATATTTGTTTCACAATCGGTTCCTGCTGTGTTGGTTCGCTCCCAGAGATCTTTGTTGCTGATCCTTTCCGGCCGGCCATCTGATCTTGAGTATTGAGCGAAGACATCTGTTAATGAAGGTCTGTAGTTTGTTTGAGATGCTCTTTATGACGCGCAGTGCAAGTCTCTGATCCGTATAGTAGTACTGACTTTACATTGGAGTTGAAAATCCCGATTTTATTTTTGACGCTGAATGATGTTGATCTCCACACAGACTTGAGAGTAATGAAAGCTTGCCTTGCTTTCCCGATCCTTGCTGCTTTGATATCCTCATCAGTTCCGCCTGTAGTTGAAACAATGCTTCCCAAGTAGGTAAAGGAGGTAGTTTCTTTCAGGTTCTTTCCATTTATGCTGATTTCTGTCTGTTGTTGTTGGTGTTGGCCAGGGATCTTCATCACCTCCGTTTTCTCTATGTTCACCTGGAGTCCTATCTTTGATGCTTCTTCTGCAAACTTGTTACTTTTCACTTGCATATCTTCTAGTTTGTGGGAAACCAAACATATATCATCGGCGAAGTCCAGATCTTCCAAGTTCTTTGTGTGAGTCCATTTTATGCCTGTTTCCTCATTGCCCGCTGTCTGTCGCATTATCCAATCTACTGCAATCAGGAAAATCATTGGCGATAGTAGGCAACCCTGTCTTACTTCTGTCTTCACTTCGAAGGATTCCGTGAGCTTCCCGTTGTGGATTACTTGGCATGCAGCGTTATCATACAACTGTTGGATGAGATGTATTATTGTCGGTGGCACCCCGTAGTAGCGAAGTAGTTGCCAAATCACCTCTCGATCGACGCTGTCGAAGGCCTTTTCAAAGTCGATGAAGTTGAGATAGAGAGGTGACTGCCATCCCAAGCTTTGTTCAATGATGATCCGTAGTGTGGCGATCTGATCAATACATGACTTGTTTCTCCTGAATCCAGCCTGTTCCGGTCGAAGTTTTTCATCCAGGGCTTGTTTGATCCTTTCCAGGATGATGCGGCTTAGTATTTTGCTTGGGATGGACAGGAGCATAATTCCGCGCCAGTTCTTGCATTGACTTAAGTCTCCTTTCTTTGGTAGTTTGAATAAGTATCCTTTCTTCCAATCCTCGGGTACTTTGCCTTCTTTCCACACCTTCTCCAGTAGTGGCGTCATCAAGTCCGCTGTTGTCTCTGGGTCCACTTTCAATGCTTCTGCTGGGATTCCATCTGGTCCTGCTGCTTTTCCAGCTATCAGCATCTTGATTGCCTTCAGGACTTCTGTTTTCGTCGGGGGGTTGATGTTCACTGGTAATTCTGCTTCCGTTGTTGGTATTGTTGGGCGCGTTGTAGGTGGCGGTCGGTTTAGTAGTCTTTTGAAGTGTTCAGCCCAGTGTTTCCTTTGCTCCACTTCTTTGATGATTGACTTTCCATTTTCATCCTTCACTGGCTTAATTTGTGACGAGTTTCTGCCTGAGAGGTACCAAGTTGTTTGGTAGAGTGTTTCGAGGTCTCCTTTGCCTGCTGCTTGTTCTGCTTCATTGGCCATGGCTTCATAATACTTTCTTTTGTCTTCTCTGGCACTCTTCTTTACTCCTTTGTTCAGTATGTTGTAGCTTGCATTCAACTCCTGTTTCTGTTGCTCGTCGGTGCACTGGAGAATCTTTTGTTTCACCATCCTTCTCTCTTCTATTAGCCTCCAAGTGTCCGTATTGAGCCACGGACACGGTCAGGTCATTAAATCAAAGCTAATTTCAGGCTAACTGTTGCACCCCCTGTCAAGAGTACTATTTGAAACTGTCCATTTCGGAATATGCAGAAAGTATCACAGTTTACTGAATAAAAGTCGTTACATGCAGGCTGACTTTGTTGAACCAGTGTGTCTAGTGGAAGGGATAAGATAAAAAATATGGTGTTTATGAGACTTACTGAACATCGTCAATAAGATACCGGGAAGGTTATTTAGAGGAATAGTTAATCAGAAAATCCCTCCCTAACAGTGAATACACAATATTATTGCTGATTTGAGTATGCCACCTAGTGACGTAATTATTTACGCGCGTATCATCCTCCCAGTGTGTTCAAGTATTCTTCTGATCCTATCCCCATGATTGGTCTCTGTTTATCCTTGAATGCTATTCCTCATTTTCACTGGTTGACCATCGGTGATGACGTGTTGTTTTACGACTGAGATTTCGTGTGAATGAATTGAAGGTTATGTCGTGTGGACTGTTTGACATTGGACTGTTAACGAAAAGTATTAGATTCTTACTGACAGAGATTTGACACCACCTTGTTTCGAATATTCTGTTTCATTCATCACAGATGATAATAACTATGGTTGTTCACTTGGCTAAAACAAGTATATAGTACTTCTTTTGCAAGTGAGAAACTCTGACATCATATGGCCATCTAAAGGCATTGCTGAGGTTATTTTCATATGCTATTATAGCTACTCAATACTCAACACACATTTTGTAGCATAAAGTGTCTTTCGCTTCCTGGTATTGTTTTGTTAGCAACGATTGGTTCCCGACATTCAGACTGGCACACTTGCGTTTCCGTCGTTGAAGGATAAAAACTTCCGTTTTCTTATTCCAGTGATATCAAATGAATCACATAATGTCGTCTGATTACTGACTGTAATTAGCAGGTGGAAACAGGTGAATTTCACATCCAAGTGCATAGTTTACAAAGAATGAAAATGGAACTAAAACATGCATGAAATAAGCAGACTGTAGATTTAAGGAAATTTGTTCAAAGGTGGAGCATAAGTTGTCCATTCTACACATAATTTTATTCAATTAACTAATTTTTTTCCAAGAGGAATATCTCGCGTATGTGTCGACAGGCTCTTTGATGGACGGAAATTCAGAAGTGAGTGACTAAATTTAGGGAGTATTTTGCAAGAAAGTTTTACATGGGATGATTTGAAGATAGAACATATCTCGCATGCATATTAATAAATCATTTAAATATTTCAACTAATTAAAACAAAACTAAATCTGTGATAGACACGCCTGATGGATAAATGTCTTGAATTTCTCCGACAATCATGATGTCTAAGCATAGGCCAAAATTGCAAATAAGAAAATAGCATCGATAGTGCAGAGAAAGCAAATTCATATCAACACACAGACAAGTTAAGGTGATACCGTAGCTGCGTGGTTTTAAAATTATTCAATATTTACCACCATATGCATTGACAACAGGAATGATAGCATGAAATAGAGAGGGAATTTGAAGTCTGTAGTCTGCAGACTGAAGCCAGATATGCATTGAATCCTGAATGCTCATCACAGGTTTAAACTTAAGCTGGGTTTAATATCACTGGAATTCCATGAGGTGAATATCGCTCATCAAGTTGCTTTCAAGTAGGCAATCTTATGTGTTGAATGAAAATCTCAGCATACGACCAACTCATCTTCAGTTTCTTCAGAATAATTGTTCGACCGAATGATTTAGAATGGTTTGTTTCCAAAGTTGTTTGTTACAAATGCTCCCATGACCGTCTCACCTGCAGTATGGAACCAATCAGCTGTTGATGGGCAATATTGTCTACAGATGTGAAATGCATCAGAGACTTTTGCTCATGGTTTTCATTGTTTAGATAACTTCATCGCGTCTGTCTCTTCCCGAGGTTGTCGTCTGAGTGACCAGACCAGAGTAGATTACTGACTCTCCAGTTCACAATTTTGATAATCCGCATCCATTCCATCTGCTCTCTCAGATTCACAGCACTTCCATGTCATATATTCTCGTTTCTTTGGCTACCTACTCAGGGATCTCAGTCTGCCTCGCACACTCTACGGACATTCCAAGTCGCCGTTCGAATTCTTGCTCTCATCGAGGAAAGACCAATCGGCTAACTGGCTGACTAGATTCCCGAAGACTGCCTCTCACCATGGCATTGTGCCATTTCGCCTCTACGATTCCAGCGAAGAGTGAGTTTCTGTTTTATATTTCTGGTACATTTAATATTTTTCTCGTGCGTTGATGTTGCTGTAGCAGGTTGGTTGGTTTTGGGTTGTAGGGTTGATATCTACACTCCAAACCCTCCTTCTTCACCTGAGTTTAGCACGGCTGGAAAACAAGCCAAACCTTTCAAACTGGTTATGTCTGAAGAATGATCGATTGAATATCTCATTCGAATAAAGAAAAATATAAACAGCTTTCCATTACTTTTGTAACAAAATGTTTTAGTTGCTAATCTTTCTCCCCGTGGTATTGAGGGGTAAATAATTGAATTTAAACTCCTCGGTATTTCCAAATGAATGTTATCTGACAGATATCGTATTTAAGACCTGAAACTAGAATCTCAATAGGCTAATTCCCTTCACCTCTTTTGTTAATTTTTCTTTCCTTTATTTGGAGTCTGACCACGGATTAATATAAGTTAGAGAACTATTGAAAACCATAGGAGTACTGGAAAGCATTTTTGTTTTTGTGTTACACGTTTTACTACTCACTACTTGTAAGTAATGTTTTGTTACTTCAAAATCATAATCGATTTTCGTTATCGAAGTTTAACTCATTGAATGTCATAATATTCTATATGCTCTACAGTGATTATCTCCTCATGATTAAGCAGCATCTGCTGTATATGCTTTATTCATATACCCCTCTCTGTCGAACTCCATTTATCCTAATCCATTTATTCTTCATCTCTACATCCATGCATTATTTCAACTAACGGCGGATCACACAGCATGGCTGAAATGTTTCCCTTCCTAGAAATAATTGAATTATTCAACAGGCTATTCATTCTATTCACTGTTAGCACTTGCGATGTCCAAATGCCTGTGGAAATATCTGTGCTGATAGTAGGTCTTATGCAGAACCGATAATTCCTTGTTTATAGTACATTCATTAAAATTGAGACAAAGTCTGTTAACATAACTAAATGAAACGTAAACTCTCAAGTAGTCAGTAAACAACAAATCACTTCATAATCTGGAGACTTACTCCAACTCTAAATGGGCAAGCCGGCCGCCGGGTGTTAAGATCACCTCAATCTGACTGGCAGGCCACAGTGGCTGATACAAGTGGTATGAAACTGCTCATCTTGATCAACCACCGGTTTATAGTTTTACACAAATATGCTTGATTTTGTCCGTACCATTTATGCTATTAAGCAGATCACTTAATCTCTGTGATCGGAATAATTTTGGTTTCAAAATGAGCTGGTGTTGAGATTTCACCATCTTGAACTGTGTAAATTGCAAACTGTGAATCTGACTTGTGGTGTTGAATCCTTCTCAATAACAGACCCGATAATCAGGCTGTTTCAACTGGTTCACTTCTCTGGGCTGAGTCCAACTGGGTATGTCGCTGTGTATGTCATCGGTGGCACAGTGGTTAGGACTCTCGCCGACCATGCACATGGTCCGAGGTCCGATCCCCTGCCGACGCACACCCGATATCTATGTTCGGCCTGCAAAATTTGGGCTACCGATATCCATGCTGAAAATGCCATACTTGTACTGAAAATACGGTGTGGCATCAAGTCCTATTAAAAAAAGGTGGGGAGTGGCCATCAAGGTTTCGGAACATCTTCATCTCAATAGAAATCAGTGATGGCTGATATAAGGCGTAGTATGCAACTACTCATCTCAGACAATCAGTAGTGTGTGCTTTTCGTTGATGAAACGTTACTTCTTCAATCACTTCAATTCATTTCATGTCACAGATTCCTTTCGTTTACATTCAGATTACTTATATGCCTACTAGTCAAGCGTGCAATGTGACCGCCATACCAGATGGCTTACTATCACCGTGCACACTGAATTGTTGTTATTAGACAGCAAATCTGACTGACAGAATTGAGTCTGCATCAAACAAAGCAATGGATGCATGACGCTAATCACTGGACAACGTCTAATCAAAGTATCCAATACAGTCTGTAATGAGGTGGATCATCAGCCTGAATAGGTCGGTGGTAACGTGTTCGACAACAGTGCTCACACGTTGACATGAGTTAGAATCTCACAATGGGGACATGAGTGCCTTCAGGATTGTAGGCTGAAGACTTCTTTAAGATTGCCTCCAACCTTTTCTTAATAAACTCAATTCTTCTCAAGTCTAAATTGTGCTGACTGAATACATTCTATGTACTCAGCGATGTTCATGACACTACGGACGGCTGACGCTGGTAAACGCAGTTCAGTACGATTTGAAACCGAACAGTCACACCTTAGCACAGAAAAATCAATCGTGTAACACAGAAATAAAGTGACATATTTTTCAAACTACAGAAACAACACAAAAATTCAGCCTACACTCGGTTAATTTAATGTAGGTCAGTGCAATCGTTTGATGTTGGCTAATTCTATTAATTCTAACTAACACTGATGAATAATTATCAGACTAATCTGATAGTCTTAAGGTCACGCTGACAAAATCACTCCATTCTTGCTTATACACATAGACATACAAATAACACAAGTAACATTCCTAACATCGATATATTATTTTGTTTCAGTGAAAAATAATAAAGTGTGTCTTCTGTCAGTCGCCATCTGACTTTTGAGATTGTCTTCATCAAAATTTGAGTGTCGAAATCGATATAAAACGGACCCTACTTTCAGTGACTCCTTCATGTTTGCTAAATAAGAGTTTAACTTTGACGTAATTGTTCAGAAGCTATCATCGCCGAATCAAATCCCAATTGGTTGATTCCACGCGAACACATAAGGCAACAAACAACATGAGATCTTAAGAAATAAACACTTGATGTTGATCTGCTCAGATGAAGGTGCTAACAACGTTCTCATAGATCATAGAGTATACATCGATAAACTACCATCTGCCATATAAGACGGAAACAGATTGTCATAAGAAACTACTCGGAAAGATCAAACTGAACAAGTGGAAAAATACCTACAGCAAACACCTAGTGAAATGGAGAATGAATCGATCACTTCACCAGAAATATTTCAACAAAAATAGTCCTCCATTTCGGCAATTCTCCTTCCATTTGGTCTACTAAGAGTACATACAAAGAAGCCGTCATTCCGCTTAATCTCCAATCCGATCTGTTCATCATACAACATTGCTCCTGAAAGTTCAGTAGACATTCGTCTCAGTCATCACTATGCCTCAGATTCATTTGAATTCACCAACTGAATATATGATGTCAGCGTATCCAGGATGATGATGATGATAATGATGGTAATGATAATATCTCCGACTCTTGTCTTTCTAACCAACAATGTCCATGTGACTACATCTGTTTGCTTTCTATGGAAATTAGTCGAGAATAATAACCAAGACGTCAGCTTTACAATACAGGATTATATAGAATTGCATTTTCAATGTCAATTTAAACTCCAGTATCTCAGTGTATAAAAGAGAACAGCGTGTGAGTATTCGGCCGTCATCAATTGTCCTAATTGCAGACTACTTCATGGAAAGTCTAGAAAATGGGGTTGATAACAAAGTACAGAGTTTTTATAGGTACCGATGATGGATAGATGATACATTCACTAAATGTGAATAAGTTCCCGCTATCGATGTGAGGATTTCAATAATTGCCATTAACTTCACGTCAGAATACCAGATGAATGCACTTTGAGATGACTCGTGGATAAGCAGATGTGAAGGTACGGGAAATTAAAATGAAGTGGCTAAAAATCGTTTTTCCATTTTTAGATACTTCCGAGGACAGAGAGAAACCTGTCTACTCCCAGTCCTTCAAAGCGGAATTCCGAAGGAATTCTAGTCATGCCGAAAACATTAAATCTGTAGGCTGTATATAGGCGAGATCCTAGAGAACCGCTTATCCAGATAACTGACTGAAACATTCGTATCTGCTAAGCTGTGGTTTAGTTTCCACATACCGTCAATAATCATTGAATATGTGAAGGATGAATTGTCGATTTGTGTTACTGCATTTGGCAAAGTTTGTTGGAAAATAAGTCACGCTGGTTTGAGTCGCAAATATCATAGTTTTCAGAAAGAAAATTCACTTGTATTCATTTGGCGCTAAGATAGGATCCAGCATTAAATAGTATATCATCCTTTCTCATACATATTCTGATCAATCATTTCTCACGCATATTGTGGTTGATTATACGATCAATCACTTCTGACGGCTGTGAGTCCACTTTATTCTTGTAAAAATGTATAAATGTCATGTGCCGTTTTCCTATTACATGTACAGTGCAGTACCAAACAGTTACAGGCAAGGCCTTTGTCTCTTGGTAATTGCGTGGCTCGGTGAATCAGAACGTGCAGCCAACAAATAGGCATATCAGCGTACCAGTCGATTTCATTACCATTATCACCATTATACCAAGTGAAAAGTGCATTTGAAAAAATAAGCGACGGGACTTTTATTCTGTTCAGCGCGGCTATAACAAAGTGGAGTTGGGGTTATTCATTTCAGTGAAGTCATAACACTATACTTCAATTCACCACAAAATTCATTTCACATTGTGTTGTGAATTTCAATTTATGTTTGCTCACATCAGAGTATTCACTGTTTGAAGAATTAAAAATCCGCTAAAACTGTCACTTAACAAAAGGTGTGATACACAAATTTTGTCGTATCCCAATTTGCGAAACAGACCAAAATGTGTCTGTTGACTGGTGTAAATCGTTTGTCGTTTCGGTGTAAACATATTAATTCACACCACGAGTCGATTGATCAATAAATATATAGGAGAAAACGGAGATGTATCGAAGTGACCGTCATATGACATCGCGCGTAGTGCGGGCCATAGGAAGCGATAAGCGGGGCATTGATCCGAGGGTGAAATGGAGGAGATTGCGTGGTGAGGTGGTGATGAGAGAATATGAGCAATCCTCAGGCAAGCTGAAGAGGACATCAAAGAATAGAAGAAATTGGAGATGTGTTGTTGAAACCCTTTGCTCCACTCGGAACTGAAGAGAATAATAATATTACCTCATGCATTTATTCGTGAGATCCCAAAATAACAATGTTTTCTAATGCCTACTCACTAATTTGCTTTAATTACTATTGTTCCTTGAAGTTCCAAGTGAAACAATGAGCTTCAGTAGCATGTTTCCATCCCATTCTCTTCTCTGAAATCTCTATTAGCTAGTTCAATAATCGCCCGTCAGTTTCCATTTCCTCCTCCCATTACCTCCCCCTTGTTCTCTATATCACTAGGCTTCCCTTAAGAGCCTCACTCGTGCATACTTAATTTTTGTGACTACATTTGATCATGAAGAATTCATATACCTAATGGTATCAAACTAGGTGTGATAAAACCTTTCCTTACTTGAAACTTCAAGGGGTTTCAGAGGTAGAAACTGAAATCACCTCAGCAGTACACTAAATAACGATACACGAATGATATTTGATGCTTGTCAGCGCATGCTTCACATCTCTTTCTTGAACAACTTTTCAGCACAGCGTCAGTCATTCGTTGCAATTAATCTGACGAAGTCACACAAACATTGAAAAAACACCAGTAGTTTACACTTTCTCTTCAGCTGATGCAAATACGTAAATAAATACGAAGCGCTCACCAATCTTCTTAGTATATAAACTCATTTATAAACGTTTAACGTTTCATAAACTGAAGAAAATGTTTTTCAGGGAGATGTGAGCAGTAATTGATATGGCGTATTCAGTTAAAGAACAATCAAGCACATGGTGTGAGTTGGACACCTAGTCGACGAAATGCTAGGCTTTTCTTAGCTGGTGATGAGTACAGTAAGGAGGAAATGTTGGATTTGAGACCAGCAACAGGATCGTACACCCGCAAGAAAGCACCTCTGCTACTCAAACTTCAAAGCTTAAGCAAAAGCCTCATGTGCCATCCTGAAATTGAAGGAATGCAAAGCACCGAAATATTACAATCACAGAATAAAGTTGACTCATGTTCTGATTTTCTAATATTCTTCTTCATCACACCTTTCTCAGACAGAAACTCGAACATTTCATATTTGATTGAGAAGAAATTGAGCTAAAACAAAAGTATGTCGAATCGATATTATATAAATATTTGTGCACAATGTGATGAAGACATTTACTGTATGATAGGCAGAAATACATTGCAATTTATGACAAGATTAGAATTCGATCACGCTCAGCAGACATTCCTCAACCAACCAGAAATGATCTTCATATCCAGATTGTGTCAAATGCATTTCCATTCGTCAATCCGTTAACTCGTTAAATATTATATTTTTATTTTATTGTTCCCTTGGGTTCCTAGTGGAACATAGGGCTTCAACTGCACGTCTCTAATTGCTTCTGTCTTCTGCTGTACTTTTCACTTGCATCCATGTTAGTCCATACTGTTTCAACTCTTCTTCACACGATCTCCTCCATGTCACCCTTGGACGTCCCACTACCCGCCGCATACCTCTCGGGTTCCACTCGAGCGTTGGTCTGACGCGCTATGTCACCCAGTGGCCTCCTCAGTGAGTGTCCAATCCATCTCCACTTTCTCCTGAATATTTGTTGGGCGATCGGTTATTGTTTTGTTTGTTCCCATAGTTTCTTGTTGGTGATTCTTTCCGGCCATCTGATCTTCAGTACAGAGCGAAGACAGCTGTTGATAAAGGTCTGCAACAGGCTGTTGGAAATATTCTTTGTGACCCGCCAAGTTTTTGATCCATATAGAAGAACTGACTGACTTGACGTCTATATTGAAAATCCGAATTTTGTTGTTGATGCTGAGTGACGATTGGTTTCATGTTGATGAATGTGTTTCTCGTCTTTCCGATTCTCGATTTGACATCGTCCGTTCCTCCTGTAGTTGAGAAAATGCTCTCTAGATAAGTGAATGAAGCAACCGCTTTCAAATCCCTCCCGTTGATGGTGATTGGCGCTGGATGTTGTTGCTACTGTTTTTGTTGGTTGGTTGGTTATTTTCATAACCTCCGTCTTGTCTATGTTCACCTGGAGTCCTGTCTTTGCTGCTTCTTCGACCAGTTTGTCGGTTTTCGCTTGTAAGTCTTCGATTTTGTGTGACATCAAACATAAATCATCTGCGAAATCCAGGTCTTCTAGGATCTTCACGTCGGTCCAGGATATCCCTGTCTTCTCGTTTCCCACTGTCTGTCGCATAATCCAGTCCACCACAATTAGGAATATCATTGGTGGTAATAAGCACCCTTGTCTGACTCCTGTGTTTACTCCAAACGCTTAGCTGAGTTTTCCGTTTTGGATCACTTGACATGTGCTGTTTTCGTACAGCTGTTGAATAAGGTTGATCAATATTTGGGGTACGCCGTAGTACTTGAGTAGTTTCCATATTGCTTCGCAGTCAACGCTGTCGAAGGCCTTCTCAAAGTCTATAAAGTTGAGGTAGATTACTAGATTACTAGGTCACTAGTTTTCCAGCCGGTCCCAAGCCCGGATAAAGAGAGAGGGTTGGGGCGTAGGGCTATCAACTCCACCCCCAAATTTAACCAAATTGCTACAAAAACTTCAACGCACAATTCGTTAAATACCTACAAAGTAATTCTGAAGATGTTATCTGATGCCTACAAGTGACTGACTACAGTACGAAGTTGGCTGGAGAAGGCGTACTGAAAAGGCCCATTCAGAGTGGGCTTCACCTGGTCGGGCGTGAGGACGAATAATCGCTGAAGATACTGGCTTTCGGTGGCGCTAAATAGGCAAATTGCTAGATGTGGGGATTCGTGAGCTGGCTACTGAGTGGGATCTCATTGGCTGAATGGTTTCCGAGCTTGTTTTGTAACTGGAATGGTGAGTACAGAACTCGGTGGATGGGTACTGCGATGAGTTCTAAACTCGAGTAACGAAGCAGCTATTCAGTATTCTCTCGTGGTTTTCGATGGTTCCATAACTTCCCAGCATCGGCTATGATTCCGAGTAATGTTTTCATTTAATGCTATCTAAACTATTTTATGATGAAACTGTCCCCGCACTTAAAATTTCAGACGATTTCATTAAAGGATATTGAATTCACCTCAGGAATTCATCAAGTCAAACAACTTGAATGTAAGTTGATACTTTTCGACAAGTGCTTGTAATATTTTTCTTGTTGTACCGTTTCGGATAGCGTCACATATATATCCGCTGATCGTCATCCATTGACGACATCTACTCTCATGAGTTTTATGTAGAATATAGGTCTTCATTACAACATCGCTATTTCGCTCTGAATTCTCTATTTTTCTTTAATCTATCTCAAGCACATCACACAAGCTTTCATCTCTTTACCACACCGTCTTCTCAGTGTCATTCCTGGACTCATCCACAATTCATCGTTTCCTAGTCTACTTCCATTATATGTCATGGTCTCCCCAGCCTACGTCTAATCCATTTCCATCTCATTTGCGAATTTATTGTGGGATGGATCCTTCATAAATACGTTTCTACGGTTATTTGTTGCTTGGATTTTTCAAATATCACGCGATCTTCAGTTGGAGGTATTTTTTTTATGAAACTCTGCAGTGGCCTGCAGCAGATGCTTTTCATGATGCGTTTGTCAGTCTCTGAATCATACAAAATTCAAATATTGTACGCTATCCACTATGCTGTCAATTTCCATGCTAATTTCAGAGAAATGAAGATTTTTCTGTCTGACTTTGAAATTCTCACCTGTGCCCTCACCTGTAGCTGGTACAATACACTGAAGAAATAAATGAAAGAGGAAACTTTCTTAGGATTCCTCCGGTTGATGGTGATTGGTGCTTGTTCTTGGCTAGAATCGAAGTAACTTGTTTAAAAGGAATTTAAGAAGCCGCTGTGGAGGAAAATATACCCCACAATCCACACACCTGTCCAAGTAACACACCACGGAGATGCCTTAAATATTCCTTTCAAAACTTTTTATTTTCTCATAGATTTATCATAGAAATACCGACTTGGTGCGAACAAGGATGAAGAACAATGTAGACGGGGACAAAGTGTGTGAAAATACGTTTCCTATCGATTAAATGGGATTTACTGCATGATGAAATTATAGTGTCAACAAATTTCTACAGTGGTTTGTCCCATTTGATATAGTGCCGACTCTGTCAAAGTTTAATCAGTGACGAGTGGCGCTTTCAATATCTAACTCACTTGTTCTAAATTTCAGTCAAAATTCAAATGGCATTTCATAATGCATGATGCTATTTGCTACTAACTGGCTGAAATGAGTAGTTGAGTACAGGTCACAAGGGCCAGTAGTGCATATTAGCCAGATTGATAAGACTCCAGTACCAGATGATAGTTTTAGGACATTTTAAGAAGAATAATGTGACTCGGGAAGATATGACTAATCCCTCAAATATTTAGGGTATATGTGTACAAACGAAGTCAGTCTACTGACACTCTGTGTAGATTCCAGCCGCTTGTTCTTTCGAAAAATCAGAACGAGGTGAATTCCTGTAGGAAGTTCATATTTTCGTGCTGCAAAAAATTAACGACACCACTATGCCAGATAGTAAGGTGAACTATCAGTATCCTTCCATGTGTTGTCATCTATATTTTCATTATTTTCTGATTTCAGGTCCTTTGGTGTTTTCCTAAAATAGAAATTACCACAAATTATTGCGTGAATGAGCAGAAATGAATAAGTGGAACCTCCATGTGCAAAAAGAAAAAGAAACGACTTCACTTTCACATACTCTCTCTCAGACTGTGAGATTGGGAAGCCTTCAACTCCGTAATTATATCGAACTTTATCTAAGGATGTATCATCTTTAGTAATTTGTACTTTTGAGTGAGTTGTGATGTTTGTGGAAATATTGGAGCTCACTCTTGGCTTTATCACCTTTATCCGGTAATTGGAATTAAGCAACTGTAGAAGTGAGGTGATAGCAAAAGTAAGTCAATGAGTTTAAATGTGAGGTCACAGCCTATTTTGTTTAAATGAAATGAACTCACTTCCATTGCCTGAGCAATGATCTGATAATGGTCAGTGATCACTGTAATGGAAATTCAGAAATCATGAAACATTAGTAATCAGGTAACTGAATCAATTAGTCGAAGAGAAATAAATTCAGCCTTTTTGTGTGTGTATACATCAATCAGTTTTACAGTTAGTAATTCCCTTTTCTTGAATACTCTTAAAGTGCAATTTAGTGGATTGTGACTAGCAGCGGAATCCAAGACAACGTGAAGTCCATCCTACTTGGGACTCGTCAGTGAGTCAGTGGTTGTGTCTCCAATGAGTCTTGGACGCGGTAACCAAAGTTTCAAACACCAAAGAGTTATCCAGTGGGTTACCAACGAGACGAGAAAGTCCTCACTGAATTTAATAACAATTGACCACTTTTGCACGAGAAAGAGATGACTCTCCTAACCCAAGTGGTCAAGTGGAAACGCTTTGACATTTGAAACTACGGGAAAGCTTTCGAACCTCAGCGAGGACACCATCACTGACTCACTGGGGAATGCAGGTACACCAATTAGCAGGTGAGTCCCGCATAGGACGGACTGCACGTTGTCCTTGATTCCACTGGTCGTCATCTTCCATCAAATCACTTCAAGTTAATACCTCAGACATCGTCGAGGCATTCGCACAAGGAGTCAAACTGGGGCCAAGCCCACTGATTCAATCAGTCGACGGAAAAGTCAGAACTGAATTAAATGACAACTCTTAAAGTGTTATCAAAAGGTACTGATTGGATGCTTGAAAATGTGAGTTCGATAAACACCACACCAATGAGCGATAACACTTAACTGCACGGACACTTACTTCCTAAGAAGACAAAGAAGAAGAATGGATGTGACAGGGAAAGTACAGCTGTCTACAAACAGAAGGCATATGTCAATTATGCCTACTTGCTTTTAATTTGCAAATAAGCGTATAGTGTCAAGTGGAACATATTACAGTGGACACTTAAATGTGTCTAACAAGTTCTTGATAGTTGCCACCTAACCATGAAATTTTGCTGTTGAAGTACAAACCGAACAGACTATTTCGCTTCTCAACTTCCAACTAACAGAAAAAGCCTGATTGGGCATTGAACAAATCGATACACGGAAAGCCTAAATGGACCAGTCAGCTGAAAAACAAGTGGAGTTCGATTCGCATAAATCGCGAACGAAGCCTGATAATGTCTCTTGACAACATTCATTGCGTCTATATTGAGACTGATATTCTCCTACCACCCAATATTCTCTAATAACTCGGAATATGCACTATCGAATTTGACCACTTCTCTGTATGTCAAACAATTCACCCAGTCCTGGCTGGCGAGAAATATGTATCGTTTGATGCTTTTTTCCTGTAAAGGAGGCAAGGAACATTATGTTGCATTTCTGCAGAAAAAGTCGCAATGAGTCCATATAGAGTGCTGTAATCAAACACTGGGCACTCAATGTCTAGGGGAAATCCGTTCGAATTGACCTCCAGAAAACTGTATGCTTATTTACACTCAGCATTTCTGAGGACATATCCATTCTCATATCGACCTCGTAAGCCATTATGTCAGGGAGACCTAAACCAGTGGTGCATGCATTCTGACCCTTGACAATTAGTCATTTATTTTTCGTAGTGACATATGTGTGTATTTGTAGGTGACGAGTTGTCTATGAGCTCGCCTTGTAACTGGAAA
This sequence comes from Trichobilharzia szidati, assembly GCA_944472155.2. Lineage (NCBI taxonomy): Eukaryota > Metazoa > Platyhelminthes > Trematoda > Strigeidida > Schistosomatidae > Trichobilharzia > Trichobilharzia szidati. The sequence goes on from OX235273.1 coordinate 32,487,975, forward strand.
GTCCTCGGTTTGATTCCCGGCGGTGGGTGTATACTGCAGATGAATACCTATTGATCAAATCCTGCAGCCTCTCAAGTTCCTGGAAATCAATAAATGACATCCAAAATTGAATAGCTAAATGAATGAATTGGCTGGGGAGATTGTCTTCGCTCAACTCTTTGTTCTTATATACACAAGTGAAACAGGAATCCCAGATGTAGCAAAAGCGTATCATAATGAGAAATACCTTATCATTTTTTTTATAGAACTTACAACTATGCTTCATATACTTCGAAGCTCGTAGACATTCGAAATATAGCATTCTAGTGGTTTGTGCGACGGCTAAAACGTATTGAGATAAATTTAACATTAAATATCTTTTGAAATGAACATGAATGCAGACTGAATACCATATGACACTAATGTGGCTGAAAAATAACGTGAACTCCTCATCGCTGTTTGTGATTTATCAACGATGCGATCTTTTCTCTCAAATATTAAAATCAGTCGCTGAAGAACCGATTTGAAAGAGAAAGTATTCATACAGAATGAATGGAAAATATATCTCACATTCAGGAAGAAAATATACTCCAACAAATATTCAGACTTCGGGTCACGGTCACACGGTATCAGTGCAAAGGTATCAGTAGTTTCAAGTCTTCTGAGACAAGCACACTCTTTGATATGAAAGGATGAGAAGGGAAAAGAAGAAGAATTTTCCAAGATTACTGCGACTCTCAAGAAGAATAACCACCCAAAGAACTTCATTAACAAAATCAACATCGACATTAATTATGGTGGAAAAAGGATTCTGAAGATATCAGCCTCCACAATAATCATGCCATATAAATCAGAAAGTTCAGAGGATATCATAAGAGTAGTCAGCAAAAATAACATCAAAGTTTTCTTCAATACATCAGACACACTAAAAAGCAACCTTGTCAGTATCAAAGACCAACTTCCGAAGGATTCTCAATCTAGTTGTGTCTATAAAATGAAATGCTCACTTGGAATGTGATGTGAAATACGGTGGATAAACATTGCCAGAGAGAAATCTAGATCAGAAAAAATGAACGCCATAGAGTATCTGATCGACCACTGAGAAATCAAGTTGAACTAGAAAAGCTTGAAAATTCATTATCCTTAGATCTGTCTACACGCTATAGCATCAGGTCATAATTTAGATTCTGACAACACTGAAATTTCAGAGGTCACAAAGAAAGTCTAATATCAATCAGAAACACTTCATATCAAATGGAATCCACATTTTCTCAGTAGGAATGATGGACTAAGATAGTCATTGACTTGGTAGCAACATTTATCCCGCCACCTGCAGTGACGAAATCAACACGAACGTGATCAGACATTTCACGATGTAATCATATGCTGTTTTTATAATTCTATACACTTATCAAATGCAACAATTGACACTCGGTTTTGTTATGTTTACTGATTGACCAGCTTGACGATAACATGAAAATTATTTCATGCCAAAGAACAATGAGTAAGTCACTGTATGTGTGAGCTGAGATTTTGTAAATTTTGGTTTAATATTTCTCCTATGATAAAGTTATTAGCAGTATTAAATAGCCAGATGTCAGTAATAAACAACGATATCGTTTTTTTATACATTCGATAGGAAGTACAAAAGCTTTTTTTATAATAATCAATGCTATTCACACAAATGACCAAATGTTTTCAAACTGTTCAAAGTGTACTTGGTTTGGTCATACATAATATATTTAATGGTGTCTGTTGTTGGAACGCTTAAGGATTCAAAACGAAACCTTCACCTTACGAGACCAAGATCACTCAATGTTCAGCCGATAGTAAGGGGGTTCAATGACCGATTCTCAATGACCACTCTACTTTTGTTCGCTTTGTGATGGAAACCTAACAATTAAACCCCAGCAAATTCTATAATCTGGAGACTTAGTAAATGTGCTTATTCCCTTCTTTGCATTTAAGTAAAGCAAGAACAGCAGTTTATGCGTAATCAGAAGGTAACATCATCTATTTCATTTGGTTGCTCACCAGCTGCGTGGACAAAATATTTCAACTCTTCCCTAGTTTGCAGAAGCAATCTCTAGCAAACACATCAGAAACCCTGTCTATGTATTCGGCAGGAAGCAGTTATCAGTGTTTCCTTGCCCTGGTGACCGGGTATCTTTATTCACTCTTCCATTTAATTATGTAATCTTTACCTTTAACGTCACTTTCCTTTGATAAAGTGTAAGTTAGTTTGTCCCTTGTTTCTATCAAGAGTTCTACTGAAATTTGATAAATTCACTTAATCCAGCTTTATTAACTTGTGTTGCTTATTTTAAATTCGCATCGGGAAATAAACATTTCCAATCTTATGATTTAAGTTGGACTAAGTATATTGTTCCTCAGACGATATTGTGTAACGCGTTCTGCCATCAGTTAAAAACTTATTTCAAGATCATAGACGAGAAGGGGATTTTATGCAATAGATTCTGCTGGACATTGTGCCATCATATCAACAGCGATCAGAATAAAGCTGTTAATATTAATAATATAAGAAAACTACCTATATTCATTTTTATAGGCAGATAATCCATACACCTACGATACACGGGATGCAGACTTTGACCTATAAATTGGAAAGAAAATTTGGTAAGAACTAAATTTAAAGTTCATCATGCAGAGAATGTTACACTAGAATGAGTGAAGTGCATCCGTGGAAATAAAACAGAGAGGATTTACTATGGAGTATCCGATCATAATTTGTACACTTCATTGTTTTAGTAGAGAATGCACTTTCCATGGCGTTGGTGAGAAACCGTCAGATATTGAGTAATTATTCTGACCTGCAAATAACATACTAATGACTGAGGAAGTTTTCTGAAATGCAGCTGGCAATTCTTGATCAGTGGAGCTCACAAAGTCGCTTATGAGGCCAAATATTCATCGATAATAGTGACTGTCTATGTTGTGATAAATCTTGAATTGACAGAAGTTGGAATTAATTATCCGGACATTGGATCCTCTCATAATAGCTGAATGAATGAAGGAATAGCCTCGTCAACTGAAGGTGATACGTTCGATCATCAGCAAAATCATGGTTGCATGATACTGAATAATCCTGAACTAGAGCGAAATAGCTACCCAGTACACCCTGATTTTCAATGGTTCTCTAAGTGATGTAGCTAAATGTCAGTAAATTATATTATGCTTTCTTAATTGGATCTTTCATCGGGGGTTTAAGCCGATAAAGTTTATCCCTGACGAAGTTGGTTGGTTGTTTGTTTTAAGTGTCACGCTAATTCCAGACTCATTGAGAATCCATTGTTAGGCCTCTGATATCCCTCCTTCATGCAGCAGTACTACACGGGCCTTGAATCCCGTCTAATTTTGAGCTTTTGTGTAAGAAAAAGTGAGGGATATGTTCAGATTTCAACACAGTGATGAAGTATGTCATCTACATATCCTCACAATAACCTAGGAGCAGCATTAAACGTTCTAAGAGTTTCATGTTCCCAGCTGTTCATAAATATGTCTGCCACTATTGATGATCCAATTGTCATCCCATCTGTTTGTTGATACAGTTTATTTTGAAATTTGAATACAGTGGAGGTTAGATATAACCGGATACCTAACATTACTTCATCAGTCGAGAGTCTAATCGTACTTTGGAGTTAAGGATGAATGTTCAGTTCATTCTTAAGTGTCCTCAGAGCTGCATTAATGTGAATATTGGTGTGCTAACTGGTGACTGTGTCAAAACCAATCATTTTCTCATCTTTATCCTATTGAATTTCCTCCAATTTCTGTTCCATTATACAGGATTTAGTGCTAAATACTTAGTAAACTTGTATGTTCGGGTGTAGCATCAACAACAAAATTCGGATTTTCAATATAGACGTCAAGTCAGTCAGTTCTTCTATATGGATCAAAAACTTGGCGGGTCACAAAGAATATTTCCAACAGCCTGTTGCAGACCTTTATCAACAGCTGTCTTCGCTCTATACTGAAGATCAGATGGCCGGAAAGAATCACCAACAAGAAACTATGGGAACAAACAAAACAATAATCGATCGCCCAACAAATATTCAGGAGAAAGTGGAGATGGATTGGACACTCGCTGAGGAGGCCACTGGGTGACATAGCGCGTCAGACCAACGCTCGAGTGGAACCCGAGAGGTAAGCGGCGGTTAGTGGGACGTCCAAGGGTGACATGGAGGAGATCGTGTGAAGAAGAGTTGAAACAGTATGGACTAACATGGATGCAAGTGAAAAGTACAGCAGAAGACAGAAGCAAGTGGAGACGTGCAGTTGAAGCCCTATGTTCCACTAGGAACCCAAGGGAACAATAAAATAAAAATATAATATTTAACGAGTTAACGGATTGACGAATGGAAATGCATTTGACACAATCTGGATATTAAGATCATTTCTGGTTGGTTGAGGAATGTCTGCTGAGCGTGATCGAATTCTAATCTTGTCATAAATTGCAATGTATTTCTGCCTATCATACAGTAAATGTCTTCATCACATTGTGCACAAATATTTATATAATATCGATTCAACATACTTTTGTGATAGCTCAATTTCTTCTCAATCACATATGAAATGTTCGAGTTTCTGTCTGAGAAAGGTGTGATGAAGAAGAATATTAGAAAATCAGAACATGAATCAACTTTATGCTGTGTGCGATGTTTCGGTGCTTTGCATTCCTTCGATTTCAGTGTGGTATATGAGGCTTCTCGCTTAAGTTTGGAAGTTTGAGTAACAGAGGTGCTTTCTTGTGAGTGTATGATGCCGTTTCTGGAATCAAATCCAACCTTTACTGCTTACTGGGGTTTCTGCCAGCTAAGAATAGCTTATTAGTGGATCGGCTCGAAATTGATTTGAACTCACAGCACATTTGTCGTTGATGTTCAGAAGTGAATGCCAATACAAGCTTATTTTGCCTTCTGAACAGTTTCCTTTGGTAAGTGAAAAATGTGAGTATTCATAACTAAGTGGATAGACGGGAGAGATCAGTGAACACTTTGTACTTGTTTACGTATTAGTGTTAGCTGAAGAGAAGTGGTGAATCAATGGGATATGTGCATGACTCTGTGTGTGTGTGTGTTCATCGGCCTGATCTGAGTGAGTGACTGACTCACCGGTATCGAGTTTAACAAACGACATACACTAGGCATCAGTGGATAGGGATCAACTTACTTTCTGGGTTTTCAATTTGATTCCTCTCTGACGTGTAATCTCCTTTCTGTCTTGAAATCTTCTTCATTGTAGGACATGCCAAATAAACTGAAAGCAAATTCAATTCTACTGCATCTTTGTCTGATTTTTATTTTTACGGTCATTCATTTCAGCACATTCACTGTCTAAATACGTGAAAACAATGACTTGTTCACAGTTAATGCACTGATGGCAACTTCTCAACACTTACATGAATGCAAAAGTCTTGTTTGTCGAAATGTGAAGTACATCATCTTTAAAACAGAAGTACCACTGATTTGTATAGACAAAACAACCATTGATGAAGTGCGGACACAATGTCCACTGACATGGAAACGACAAAAACGAGGAAAGCCTGACCTGACAAAGACTTAAAACACCTTAAGAAAAACGAGGACTTAGTAATCACCTAATAAGACATAGCAAATGCAACAGTAATATTAGACAAAACAGAATATTTGGACAATGTGAATACTCACATACCAACAGGATCATATGAAGACACCGTTATAAATATGGTTAAGAAATCCACAGTGGACCGAATACGCTGAATGAAGCCGTTTTTAGGTGAGTCTTAGTGGTTTTTATTTAATGTCCAAAACTAATAACTCCAGTAGGATGTATGGTGTTGTTAAAGTTCATAAGTCAGGATACCATATTAGACCTACAGTCGGTTTTAGAAATTTACCTTCTTATGAATTATCTAAATATTTAGCTATGGTATTATATCCACTTAAAAGCCAGTCGAATTCGATACTAACAAATTCTTATGAATTAAAACATAGATTGGATAATTTAAAATTAGATAATGAAGAAAAAATGGTTAGTTTTGACATTGTCAGTTAATATACACGTCTACCGACAATAAATATGGCTATAAAGGCAGTAAGAAACGAACTCATTTATGATCAAGAACTCGAACTTAGGACAGAACTGCCACTTGAGGACATAATGCTGGGGTTGAAGTTATGCCTGACTTTCACAGTATTTAAATTCTAAAGGAAAATATACAAACAAACTGTGGAAGTTGCCATGAGGTCACCGATCTTCCAGACTTGGACAGATATATTCATGGATAGGTGGGAAAACATAGCAATTGAAACGTCCAGCCTCACCCCAAAAGTATGGTGAAGGTATGTAGATGACACATTCACTGTACTTAGAACACAGGATATAGATAGATTTTTCGAACAAATTAAGCCAAAGGCGGAGGCAATTCAATTCACTTATGAATCGGAAAGTCAGGAAGGGGAGTTTCCAATGTTAGATTGAATCGTAAAAAGGAAAGAAGATGGGAAGTTAAACACTAGCGTTTACAGGAAACCCACACATTCAAACAGACATTCGAACTTCCGATCGTTCCATCCTATGTCAGTATAAATAGGATTGGTGGAATGTTTAAGTGACAGAGCACAAAAACTAAGTAGCACCAATGAAAATCTAAGACATGAAGTGAGGCAAATAAGAGAAGCTTTGAAACTTGATTATTACCCTGATAAATTAGTCAGGAAATATGTAGGGAAATGTAAAAATAAAATAAATAATGATAGTAGTGATAGTGATAATAACAATAATAATGATAATAGTAATAGTGATAATGACGACACCAACAATAAGGAATCTAAATCATAAGTAGTAATTCCATACGAGGAAGGAACCTCGGAAACCTTACGCAGGAAAATTCTTAACAAGGCAGGAATAAAAGTGGCCGGGTTTCAAACCCACAAACTCAATTATAAACGAGCTTTGTCGGTTAAGGGATCCTGTGGAGAATTTAAAACAAAACAATTTAGTTTATCTCATACCCTGCTGGAATGATTGTCAGGTCAAATACACAGGTGAAACCAGTAGAAAAGGGGCAGTCAGACTAGCAGAACACAAAAACCTAGCAAAATCTAGATTAGTTGACTCGAATAAGATAAGATTTCTAGAGAATAGTTCAGCTATAGCACTACATGCAGTTACACACAACCATACCATAGGATGGATGGAATATGATGACAGTTTTAAAATCGAATGTGACAGGATGGAGGCAGAGATTGATAACACAGGCTTTGTTTATCGAATCAACTGCAAATACGTGTAATGGGAATGATTCAACACCTGTTTCAGATATCTGGAAAATTCTGCTACCCCTACGACAAATAGGAGAGAAGAAAGGAAACTATACAACTCGTTTCGAAGTCGCGTGATTATAGCTGATATGATTATGAATAATAATAAATTTTGTTTGAAACGTCGTCGAGTGAATAATACTGTTTCACTCTGCAATATATCTAATAAACAAATTAACATGGAATTACTAAGTACCAAGGTGCGCAAGTTTTAAACATATATTAAAATAAAAAGTTATATATCAATTTTGATACTTACGTTTCAGCGAAAATGATGTTAGGAGTAAGACGACAGTACACAGGCGGAGTGCAGGGTTTGACATTGTGAACAAAGTATTTGAAAGTAGGTTACTTGTGCTATATATATATATATATATATATACATATATGTATAACAAAGAATCGAGTGATTTTGTCAGTGTGACCTTAAGACTATCAAATTATTCTGATAATTATTCATATGTGCTAGCTAGAATTAATAGAATTAGCCAACATCAAACGATTGCACTGACCTACATTAAATTAACCGAGTGTAGGCTGAATTTTTGTGTTGTGTCTGTAGTTTGAAAAATATGTCACTTTATTTCTGTGTTACACGATTGATTTTTCTGTGCTAAGGTGTGACTGTTCGGTTTCAAATCATACTGAACTACGTTTACCAGCGTCAGCCTTCCATAGTGTCATGAACATCGCTGAGTACATAGAATCTATTCAGTCAGCACAATTTAGACTTGAGAAGAATTGAGTTTATTAAGAAAAGGTTGGAGGCAATCTTAAAGAAGCCTTCAGCCTATAATCCTGAAGGCACTCATGTCCCCATTGTGAGATACTAACCCGTGTCAACGTGTGAGCACTGTTGTCAGACACTTTACCACCGACCTATTCAGGCTGGTGATCGAACTCATTAACGACTGTATTGGATACTTTGATTGGACGTTGCACAGTGATTAGCGTCATGCATCCATTGCTTTGTTTGATACAGACTCAATTCTGTCTAATAACAACAATTCAGTGTGCACGGTGATAGTAAGCCATCTGGTATGGCGGTCACATTGCACGCTTGACTAGTAGGCATATAAGTAATCTGAATGTAAACGAAAGGAATCTGTGACATGAAAGTAATTGAAGTGATTGAAGAAGTAACGTTTCATCAACGAAAAGCACACACTACTCATTGTCTGAGATGAGTAGTTGCATACTACGCCTTATATCAGCCATCACTGATTTCTGTTGAGATGAAGATGTTCCGAACCCTGGATGGCCACTGCCCCTCTTTTCAGCTCGGGCTCATCAGCGACATACCCAGTTGAACTCAGCTCAGAGAAGTGAACCAGTTGAAACCGCCTGATTATCGGGTCTCTTCTTGAGAAGGATGCAACACCACAAGTCAGATTCAAAGTTTTCAATTTACACAGTTCGAGATGGTGAAATCTCACCACCAGTTCATTTTGAAACCAAAATTATTCCGATCACAGAGATAAAGTGATCTGCTTGATAGCATAAATGGTAAGGTAGAAAAGAAGTGTATTTGTGTAAAACTGTAAACCAGTAGTTGATCAAGATGAGCAGTTTCATACCACTTGTATCAGCCACTGTGGCCTGCCAGTCAGATTGAGGTGATCTAATCATCCAGCGGCCGGTTTACCCATTTAGAGTTCGAGTAAGTCTCCAGATCATGAAGTGATTTGTTGTTTGCTGACTACTTGGGAGTTCACGTTTCATTTGGTTATGTTGACACACTTTGTCTCAATTTAAATGAATGTATTATAAACAAGGAATTATCGGTTCTGCATAAGATCTACTATGAGCGCAGATATTCACACAGGCATTTGGACATCGCAAGTGCTAACAGTGAATAGAATGAAGAGCATATAGAATAATTCAATTATTTCTAGGAAGGGAAACATTTCAGCCATGCTGTGTGATCCGCCGTTAGTTGAAATAATGCATGAATGTAGAGATGATGAATAAAGTGATTAGGAAAAATGGAATTCGACAGAGAGGGGAATATGAATAAAACATATACAGCAGATGCTGCTTAATCATGAGGAGATAATCAGTAATGCTGCATCGGTAACACAGTGGTTAGGACTCCCGCCGACCATGCACATGGTCCGGGGTTCGATTACCTGCCGACGTACACCCTATATCTATGGTCGGCCTGTAGTATTTGGGCTACCGATATCCATGCTGAAAATTCCATACTTCTACCAAAAGTACTGTGTGGAATCAAGCTGTAAACAAAAATAAAAAAAATTTTTTTAAAAATCATGAGGAGATAATCACTGTAGAGCATATAGAATATTATGACGTTCAGTGAGTTAAACTTCCATAACAAACACCGATTACGATTTTGAATTAACGAAATATTACTTACTAGTAGTTAGTAGTAAAACGTGTAACACAAAAACGAAACAGCTTTCCAGTACCCCAATGGTTTTCAATGGTTCTCTAACTGGTATCAATCCGTGGTCAAACTCGAAAATACAAAAGAAAGGGTAACAAAAGAGACGAAGTCAATTAGACTATTGAGATTCCAGTTTCAGATCTTAAACACGATATGTGTCAGATAACATTCATTTGGAAATACCGAGTAGTTTAAATTCAATTATTTACCCCTCAATACCACGATGAGAAAGATTAGCAACTAAAACATGTTGTTACGTAAGTAACGGAAGGCTGTTTATATTTCTCTGTATTCGAATGAGATATTCAATAAATCAATCTTCTTACACAACCAGTTTGAAAGATTTGGCTTGTTTTCCAGCCATGTTAAGCTCAGGTGAAGGAGAAGGATTCGAAGTGTGGGTAGCAACCCTACAACACAAAATCAACCAACCTGCTACAGCAACATCAACACACAAGAAAAATATTATATGTACCAAAAATTTAAAACAGAAACTCTCTCTTCGCTGGAATCGGAGAGGCGAAATAAGACAAGACGATGGTGAAATCCAGCCTTCGTGAATCTAGTCAGCCAGTAAACCGATGGGTCTTTCCTTGATGAGAGCAAGAATACGAACGGGTACTTGAAATGTCCGTACAGTGTGCGAGGCTGGCTTACAATCCTAACTAGGTAGCTAAAGAAACGAGAATATATTACATGGAAGTTCTGGGAACCTGAGAGAGCAGATGGAATCGATGAGGATTATCAAAATTGTGAACTGGAGAGTCAGTAATCTACTCTGGTCTGGTCACTCAGACGACAACCTCTGGAAGAGACAGAGAAGATGAAGTTATCTGAACAATGAAAACCATGAGCAAGTCTCTGATGCTTTTCACATCTGTAGACAATATTGCCCATCAACAGCTGATTGGTTCCATACTGCAGGTGACACGGTAATGAGAGCATTTGTAACAAACAACTTTGGAAACAAACCATTCTAAATCATTCGGTTGCACAAATATTCTGAAGAAACTGGAGATGAGTTGTTCGTACGCTGAGATTTTCATTCAACACATAAGAGTGCCTACTTGAAATCAACTTGATGCGCGATATTCACCTCACGGAATTCGAATGGTAGTACGTCTAACTTAAGTTTAAACCTGTGACAATCATTCAGGATTCAATGCTTATCTGGCTACAGTCTGAAGAATACAGACTTCAAATTCTCTCCCTATTTCATGATATCAATCCTGTAATCAATGCATATGGTGGTACATATTGGTACATATTTGAAAACCACGCAGCTACGGTATCACCTTAACTTGTCTGTGTGTTGATGTGAATTTGCTTTCTCTGCACTATCGATGCTATTTTCTTATTTACAATTTTGGCCTATGCTTAGACATCCTGATTGACGGAGAAAGTCAAGACATTTATCCATCAGGCGTGTCTATCACAGATTTAGTTTTGTTTTAATTAGTTGAAATATTTAAATGATTTATTACATTACACGCGAGATATTTTTTATCTTCAAATCATCCCATGTAAAAATTTTTGCAAAATACTCTCTAAATTTAGTCACTCACTTCTGAATTTCTCCTGGAAAAAACTAGTTTATTGAATAAAATTATGTGTAGAATAGACAACATATGCTCCACCTTGAACAAATTTCTTTAAATCTACAGTCTGCTTATTTCATGCATGTTTTAGTCCCATTTCCATTCTTTGTAAACTATGCACTTGGATGTGGAATTCACCTGCTTCCAGCTGCTAATAACAGTCAGTAATCAGACGACATTATGCGATTCATTTGATATCACTGATATAAAAAAAACGGAAGTTTTTATCCTTCAATGACGGAAACACAAGTGTGCCAGTCTGAATGTCGGGAACCAGTCGTTGCTAACGAAACATTATCGGAAAGCGAAAGACACTTTATGCTACAAAATGTGTGGTGGTATTGAGTAGTTATAATAGTATATGAAAATAACCTCAGAAATGCCCATAGATAGACATATAATGTCAGAGTTCCTCACTTTCAAAAGAACTACTATATAATTGTTCTAGTTAAGGGAACAACCACAGTAAATATTATCTGTGATGAATGAAACAGAATATTCGAAACAAGGTGGTGTCGAATCTCTGTCGGTAAGAATCTAATACATTTTGTTAACAGTCCAGTGTCAAACAGTCCCCACGACATAACCTTCAATTCATTCACACAAAATCTCAGTCGGAGAACAACACGTCATCACCAATGGCCAACCACTGAAAATTAGGAATAACATTCAAGGACATACAGAGACCAATCATGGCGATTGGATCAGAAGTATGCTTGAACACACTGGGAGGATGATACACGCGTAAATAATTACATCACTAGGTGGCATACTCAAATCAGCAATAATACTGTGTATTCATTGTTAGGGAGGGATTTTCCGATCAACTATTCCTCTAAATAACCTTTCTGGTATTTTATTGACAATGTTCAATAAGTCTCATCAACACCATTTTTTTTAACTTATCACTTCCACTAGACACACTGGTTCAGCAAAGTCAACCTGCATGTAACGACCTCTATTTAGTGAACTGTGATACTTTCTATATATTCCAACATGAAAAGTTTCAAATAGTACTCTTGACAGGGGGTTCAACAGTTAGTCTGAAATTAGCTTTGATTTAATGACCTGGCACAGAATTAACTTTGAACAGTATTTCTGGAAAAGTTTTCTTTGCCTACAGATTAAGAATTATTCTGATTCCTTTCTTGAATATTATTCAGCAGGAATGACAAATTTCCCCACACTATCTCTGACCACAACGTGCTATTACATGAATAATATGAGTAGCGCTTTTTAGTCATTCTGATTCTGTGTTTTCACATAATTTTCACATAATATTGAAGAATACTTGTCTGATAATACAATTCTATGTGCTAATGAAGGCACATTTAATTCAGACTGACAGACACTCTAGTTAACTAACGTGGTGTACAAGGCCTAATTTCCAGGCCTTCTTCGATTGTGAATGCGAGTTTATATTTGCAACACGCAATCACAGTACTGATTTCGAGGAAAGTATGTGAAAGTTAAATGCATTTATTTCAAGTAATTGAAGTCTCGGTTCTTAGTATTCTGTGTCTCAAATGAATTCGACAACCACTTCATTTCATGGTTATGTTAAAGCATTCCCCACCCCCACCCAGCAGACATCACTTTCTTCTATCGAGTCTTGCTAATCTGTGGTAGTAAATGCTTTTTAATAGTCATACCTACCCATCAGACTACAGAGTTGAACATATCAAAATGGCATCTTCAAGGTTTAACTATAGTATTTACGGTCTATTGCAACAGAAAGACTTCATTTTCACTGGCGCCCTAGTAGTCATCATTTAAATTGGTATTTGAGTGGTCTACCTTGACATAATTCCGATTGCAAATGTCATATTCAACAGGCGAGTAGACCGAACTACCCTCCTGTCAAGATAGAGAAACCGAAGCAATTAAATCAAGTCTTCCTTTCTGCAGTGATGTTATGAAAATGAACTCGAAATACAGGTCACATGAAAATGTAGCCAGCCTTTAGATATGGTGTAAAGATAAATGAGATTGAAATTTTTAAAAGAGAGTCAGAATTATTCTACACTTTCCTTGGTTCACTCTCACCTTCTACGTGGTTCATCTCTGACTGATACTTTTTGTTGGAATCGCTCATGTAAACAAGAGTTCACCTGAATTCTTCATGATTTTCAAATGAATTCAGATAACTATAGGTATGACTGCCGTAAGTATAAAAAAATAATTGCTGGATTAAGTGGAAATATTTTCTTTCTGAAACTCTGTTCTGTTATTTTGTGCAAACTTGACGATACAAAACGATGCTGAGTTTCGAATCATTTCAGTGTGTTTCTTACAATGTAACTGGCAATTGTGGTCAAGACTAATAAAATCAGCATATGTAACATTCAGCCTAAACACAGGATAACAAGATTTTCTAATAATCTCAAAGATATTACGCCTTTCAAATTTCCATTAATTTATTATACTAATAAAGACTGGGTCACGAAATCATGCACTTGGCTATTAACGAGAACAGTATACATTTTCATTGATTCAAGTGATATGAAGGTGTCTATAATCGTTTTCGTGATGCAAGAGATATTTTCAAGGTTTTCCTAGCCACAAGAAATGAGAAATATTTTCACAGGTTCTTTTTGCGTTAAATGACTGACTGCGTAATGACAGTCACTTTGTAAACATTTTCGTAATAGATTTCAGTATTCATGAAATTTTACCTACATAATTTAGTGCTAGGCACATAGACACAGATCTGGGAAGAAATCACACGGAAACAATCTAACTCATCACAAATGCTTAGAAAAGACACTGAGTAATTTTATTAAGGAAAAGTAGTAACTTGCAAAGATGCTTATTGTTTCAAAAACCTCTTAATTTCGAAGTGAAATGCAATAAAGACAGACAAATTACAAATAAACTCAGTAGAAGTGATATCATTAAATGGTGCATTAATTGATAGAACTGGAATAGTAAACGCCGTTGTGATAACAATCATGATGGCACTTACTGCGTCATCTTCAGAAGGGCAGTCCGTGTCACTCTTACTAGCCATGTTATCATCAGAAAGTTCCATGGCTTTAGACAGTAGTTCGCGAGCCATACTTATTAAAGTCATCTTTGGAGAGCAACACATTCTGCATATCCAGTGGGATGTTGGAGCACTACAACGTTTGTATGCAGCTGGACGTTATCAAGTACACATCTTGTGATACCAGTTTTTACAGTTATTACACTGTATTCCATCATCTACCAAAAAGTAACACTCCGCCCTATTACATTTATGTGTTACTTTTGACATAATGAACTTCTACTGGAAAAGCCAAGACAATTTACCAAATATAGACAATATGAGTGGTTAAAATCAAAACTTAACAGACAAAAGTCAAGTTAAAGTTTGAAAAAATGTTCTTGAAGTGAATAACACAACAAAAACAGCGATATGGCAAATGCATGAGAAAACCCCTGAAAAAAGCACTCCCTTTTACAAACAGCGAGCCCAAATGTCCTTCCTTCTACACACTCATCATCTTCACAAATTATCTTGTGAAATATTTCTCCACATCGATGTGACTCTTCATTTTACATCTTCATTGCTTACAGGTTGACGCAAAAGTACGGTGATTTCAAGCGACAGGGAAAAGGAGAGAGAGTTCGAAACGCAGACAGAGAACAGGAAGGATGTGGTGAGTGTGTGAATAGCTTGTCGATGAATGTGAGATGTAGAGAGGAAGCGATAGAGCAGTCAATGTGTGTGTGTATGTGTGTGTGTGAATGTGAGATTGATTCACAGCTCTGGAATGCATCCGATTTATACTATAATTATTAAGACTGTCTGTTCCCAGATTCCGCTGAGAATTTCCACACAGCCAGCTAGCCAGCTAGCCCACTTTGTCCGCCGAATAACGCCGACTAAGCAAAGTTTGCATTTAAGAATTGCAGAATGCAAAGTGCTTTCCAATTTATGCATGTCAGTCAACCAGTCAATCAGTCAATCAGTCAGTGAATTGAAGCTATTCCAAAGTGGGGATTAAGACACATGCATCGACCCATCAACTAAATGAATAACCAACGAGCTGAGGAACAACTAATCAACCAACGGACGGAAGGACGGACGGACGAACCAACCCACTCACCAACCAATCAACAAACCAGATGCAATGACGGACTGAGTCGCAAATACAAGGATGACTTATTTGTTGATCACATAGTGAATAGGTGAAAGGGAAAAAGGAATTGCCAGTCAGGCAGGCAGGCGAGTGAGCGAGCGAGCGATTCAGCCACCTGGTGAACAAGTCATCGATCTTCCAAACGAGTGAGGAGCGGTCGATCGTTCGAGTGAGCATATCAATCAAACCATTTCACATTACGCGTACTCATTGATTCTGCTGATTGATTGATTACTGATCAGCTGACTTCGAGTGTGACCACGGGTTCGCTCGACTTCGAGGTTAACTTCGAGGAGTATAAAAAGCACGGTGTATGTGAGTAGTCAGCTTCAAGTTGACAGTAAACAGTTCTTCACAGTAAACGACAATGCAGATGTTCACTGTATGTTAAAATACTCTAGTTGTATAATATTGTATGCCTTCCTTCCTTCCTTCCTGATGGGCATTTTCATTTCAGCTCGTCTTAGTTGTACTCGTTGCATCACTGGGATTCGAAATGGGAGGTAAGTCTTCCTCCTGCGTCTCCTCCTGCTCCTTCTCCTCCGGCTGCTCCATTTCCTACTCCACGTCATCATCAACATCATCATGACCATGATCACTCGTTGACATAAATAAGAGAAGAGATAGACAATGCAGACAGACAAATAACACATTCACTCAGTAGAAATGATGTCATTACATGCTACCTCAGTTGATGAGACAATGAATGAAGGAGTGAGTGAGTGAGTGGTGATAGAGTGAGTGAGTCAGTGGGTGAGTGGGTGGGTGAATGGCTGAGTGAGTGAGTGAGTGAATGTATGAAGCAAGTAATCACTGAGTATTTAATTGTGGTGTTTTGTTGTTTTGTGATTTCAGTTATTGCAGGTCCAGTTCCAGAACCAGCAGCGGCAGCGGCAGCAGCAGCAAACAGTGGTTGTCCTGGCTGTCCTGGTGGATGCCCTAAATGCCGTGGAGGGTGTTGTGGATGCCGTGGATGCCGAGGTGGAAATTGTCCAGGAGGCTGCTGTAAAGGCTGCCGAAGACATTAAACATTAACGCAGCAGACATCAATTAATTAATTAATTAAACACAACACCTCATTATTCATACAAGCTTTCCTGCGTGAACAAAATCCTGTCATCATTGATCTGAAGACGGTGGACAATGTGTACTTTCAGATAGATGTCCTCTGTACAACTTACTAATAATAAATACACTTGCATTATTCAAATCACACCTTTCAGACTTCTTCCTCGTTTTCAGTCAATTGTCTGTCAATCAGCGAAGCTCTGATTCTCCCCTCCCCTCCCCTCACCTCGCCTCCCGCTCACCGAAATCAGCCTCCAACCATCTTGTGTAAATTCCTCTGTGTGTCAACCAGATACTTCGTCGCTTCATCGGTTGGTCATTTAGTCAGTGAGACAGTTCGTCAGGCTGTTGGCCAGTCGAGTAGGCGGGCGGGCAGTCAGCCAGTGTGAGAGAGAGGGAGAGAGAGAAAGCCAGTAAGTGGCTAAGTAAGTAAGTAAGTAAGTAAGGGAGGGAGTGGGTAAGTAAATGAGTGAGTCATGAGTGAGTCATGAGTGAGGGAGTTGGTCAGCTAGGCAGTGAATGATGTGGCGTGTTGATTTCTACCAGTTGAATTGAGGCGTAAATCTCTGCTGAATGGAATTTAAAGCATACGAAAATATGATTCAGATATTCACGCAAATAAACCAGCATCCATCCATCCAAAATGGTCAGTCAGTCAGCCATTCAGTAGTCAGGCAGGCAGGCAGGCGGGCAGTCAGTCAGTCATAGCACGTAAGCACGTAATCAAGTCAGTAAAAAAGTAATTGAGTAAGGCAGCCAGCCAGCCAGCAAGCAAGCAAGTGATTATGCAAGTAACTACGTAATGAAATGTCCAGATTTTTAATAGAGCACTTATTTCACTGAGTAATGATTGCGTGAATTAGGTAGGTGCTTGTTTAGTTGAACACGTCGTCTTCAGCGAGTGATGTTCACGTGAACACACTACTCATTATCACTTGTTTAGAGGCTGACGGTGTTGACGTTCACGGATAGTACGAAGTATACTATACTAAGGCAAGATCTAATACCCACCCACAACTTTCATAGTATTCGTTCCGCGTAGACCGAAGACAAAGCAAAACACCCCAATGGGTGGATCGTCCAAATTACGAGATACATTTCGGGACGAAATCTGAGTGCGAGATGATTGCTTAGCTGGCTGGCTGGCTGGCTGGCTGGCTGGCTAGGGATCGTGCACGAAGGTGACACGACGGAGTACCAAATGGCGTGGATGCTTCACCGGAAGCCTTCAGATAAACAAGTCGACTTGAACAGTCACAGTCAGCATCCAATGTTCAGTGATGATTGCTGTGGTCAAAACATTTGGGGAATTATTTACCGGTACACTTGTTTTCCGGCCGCCCGTCTCTCTCTCTCTCCTCTCCCTCTCTCCTCTGTCACTCTCTTCTTCTCATTCAGGTGAAAATGTCTAATTCTAGTTCTCTTAATTGATTAATCAACTGATTAATAAATAATTGAATAGATGAATGAATGCATGAATGAAAATTGTATTTAAAGGGTAGTTGTATTTCGATCTTCGCGAATTCCCATTCTCTGGTGTGAATTTCGCTCACTATTCTCCTACCACACGACTAATTTCTACTACATAGAATCTCTCTTCTTCCTCGTGTCTTGTCATCCTGCCTATAAAACCGAATGTGACTAGTACTCACTCACTTCGGACCGATTCTACCACCGATTAAGATCCACTAACTACTAACTAGAAAAGAGTAGGAAATATCCTGTTTATTTAAATACCCTACGCTTATGCATATGTATACAAAGATAGATAATATATAATAAATGTACATACAAACACACATACACATACACATGCACATAAGGATATGTGCACCTATACATACGTTGATTCACATACAAGATGAAGTCACTGACACTGACACTGAATTCTCTGCAGACTCACACTTTCGATGAGGTTCAAACGATCCACATCTCCTTCCCTCGCTCGCTCGCTCTCTCTCACTCTCTTTCTCTTTCTTTCTCTCTCCCGTTGTCCATCGCTGGCATGCTGGTTCGCTCGCTCACTCGCTCGCTGTCGCTCAGACACACACTGACTGACTGACTGATACTCACATTGACACCAGCTAATCAACCTCCTTGCTGCTGCTGCTGCTGTTTCACGTCAACAAACATTGTACATGAACACGCACGCACGCACCAGTTGAAGACAGCTAGATTTGACAGAAGACGTCAGATCTGATCCCATCTGCTGTGCTCTGCTCACCTCTGCTCTGCTCTGCTCATCTCTTCTCTTCTCAGATCAGATCAGATCAGATCAGATCAGCTCCACACCAAGCAAGCAATACAAACAAGTCTCCTATTCTCTCACAAATTCTCACATATATACAAGGAAGCATGGACGACGCGTGAAATGCTCACAAACACCTAATCATGGTCATGAATCACTTCGATCACCTTACTTACTAACAAACTACCTACCTGCCTACTTGTTATATCTGATGAGCTGCTAATTTGTATAACGGTAATGAACTCGACTGGTACGTTAATACGCCTATTTGTCCGTTGTACCTTCCGTTTCACTGAGCCACGCAAATATCAAAAGACAAGAGCTGTCAAATACACTACATGTATTAGGAAAACTGCACTGCTGGCTGGCTGGCCGCCTTACTCAATTTCTTTTTTACTGATTTGAATACGTGCTTACGTGCTTACGTGCTTACTGACTGACTGACTGCCCGCCTGCCTGCCTGCCTGACTACTGAATGGCTGACTGACTGACCATTTTGGATGGATGGATGCTGGTTTATTTGCGTGAATATCTGAATCATATTTTCGTATGCTTTAAATTCCATTCAGCAGAGATTTACGCCTCAATTCAACTGGTAGAAATCAACACGCCACATCATTCACTGCCTAGCTGACCAACTCCCTCACTCATGACTCACTCACTACTCACTCATTTACTTATACTCACTCCCTCCCTCCCTCCCTCTCTTCTCCTTTCTTACCTACATACTTAGCCACTTACTGGCTTTCTCTCTCTCCCTCTCTCTCACACTGGCTGACTGCCCGCCCGCCTACTCGACTGGCCAACAGCCTGACGAACTGTCTCACTGACTAAATGACCAACCGATGAAGCGACGAAGTATCTGGTTGACACACAGAGGAATTTACACAAGATGGTTGAAGGCTGATTTCGGTGAGCGGGAGGCGAGGTGAGGGGAGGGGAGGGGAGAATCAGAGCTTCGCTGATTCACAGACAATTGACTGAAAACGAGGAAGAAGTCTGAAAGGTGTGATTTGAATAATGCAAGTGTATTTATTATTAGTGAGTTGTACAGAGGACATCTATCTGAAAGTACACATTGTCCACGGTCTTCAGATCAATGATGACAGGATTTTGTTCACGCAGGAAAGCTTGTATGAATAATGAGGTGTTGTGTTTAATTAATTAATTAATTGATGTCTGCTGCGTTAATGTTTAATGTCTTCGGCAGCCTTTACAGCAGCCTCCTGGACAATTTCCACCTCGGCATCCACGGCATCCACAACACCCTCCACGGCATTTAGGGCATCCACCAGGACAGCCAGGACAACCACTGTTTGCTGCTGCTGCCGCTGCCGCTGCTGGTTCTGGAACTGGACCTGCAATAACTGAAATCACAAAACAACAAAACACCACAATTATATACTCAGTGATTACTTGCTTCATACATTCACTCACTCACTCACTCAGCCATTCACCCACCCACTCACCCACTGACTCACTCACTCTATCACCGACTCACTCACTCACTCCTTCATTCATTGTCTCATCAACTGAGGTAGCATGTAATGACATCATTTCTACTGAGTGAATGTGTTATTTGTCTGTCTGCATTGTCTATCTCTTCTCTTATGTATGTGAACGAGTGATCATGGTCATGACGTTGATGTTGATGATGACGTGGAGTAGGAAGAGGAGCAGGAGGAGGGGGAGTAGCCGGAAGAGAAGGAGACGCAGGAGGAAGACTTACCTCCCATTTCGAATCCCAGTGATGCAACGAGTACAACTAAGACGAGCTGAAATGAAAATGCCCATCAGGAAGGAAGGAAGGAAGGCATAAATATTACACAACCAGAGTACTCGAACATACAGTGAACATCTGCATTGTCGTTTACTGTGAAGAACTGTTTACTGTCAACTTGAAGCTGACTACTCACATACACCGTGCTTTTTATACTCCTCGAAGTTAACCTCGAAGTCGAGCGAACCCGTGGTCACACTCGAAGTCAGCTGATCAGTAATCAATCAATCAGCAGAATCAATGAGTACGCGTAATGTGAAATGGTTTGATTGATATGCTCACTCGAACGATCGACCGCTCCTCACTCGTTTGGAAGATCGATGACTTGTTCACCAGGTGGCTGAATCGCTCGCTCGCTCACTCGCCTGCCTGCCTGACTGGCAATTCCTTTTTCCCTTTCACCTATTCACTATGTGATCAACAAATAAGTCATCCTTGTATTTTCGACTCAGTCCGTCATTGCATCTGGTTTGTTGATTGGTTGGTGAGTGGGTTGGTTCGTCCGTCCGTCCTTCCGTCCGTTGGTTGATTAGTTGTTCCTCAGCTCGTTGGTTATTCATTTAGTTGATGGGTCGATGCATGTGTCTTAATCCCCACTTTGGAATAGCTTCAATTCACTGACTGATTGACTGATTGACTGGTTGACTGACATGCATAAATTGGAAAGCACTTTGCATTCCGCAATTCTTAAATGCAAACTTTGCTTAGTCGGCGTTATTCGGCGGACAAAGTGGGCTAGCTGGCTAGCTGGCTGTGTGGAAATTCTCAGCGGAATCTGGGAACAGACAGTCTTAATAATTATAGTATAAATCGGATGCATTCCAGAGCTGTGAATCAATCTCACATTCACACACACACATACACACACACATTGACTGCTCTATCGCTTCCTCTCTACATCTCACATTCATCGACAAGCTATTCACACACTCATCAACGATTTCCTTATCTCTGTCTCTTTTTCAATCTCTCTTTCCCTTTCCGTTTCTCTTCAATTCTCCGTATTTATGCGTCAACCTGTAAGGAATGAGGATGGTCAATGAAGAGTCACATTAATGTGGATAATTATTTCACAAGTTAATTTGTGAGGATTGTGAGTGTGTAGAAGGAAGGACATTTGGGCTCGCTGTTTGTAAAAGGGAGTGCTTTTTTCAGGGGTTTTCTCATGCATTTGCCATATCGCTGTTTTTGTTGTGTTATTCACTTCAAGAACATTTTTTAAAACTTTGTCTTTACTTTTGTCTTTTAAGTTTTGATTTTAACCACTTATACAGTCTATATTGGATAAATTGACTTTAATAAGGGAGGCTCACGAACTACTGTCTAAATCCATGGAACTTTCTGATGATAACGTGGCTAGTAGGAGTGACACGGACTGCCCATCTGAAGATGACGCAGTAAGTGCCATCATGAATGTTATCACAACGGCGGTTACTATCCCAGTTTCATCAATTAAGGCACCATGTAATGATATTGTAACAGCAGAAGACAAGGGCCAGGCAACAGATCAGTTTTATTACGAAAACCAACAGGTATTTATATGTATTTTACGTACATTAATAAGGCTCTGCCCGCAGAAAGAAGGCGGTCTTCTGATTGGTTGTTTGCAAACAAACGCAGTCTTCTGCTTTCTCGTTTTCTATATTTCTCGGAAATGCGAGCCACTTGTCTGCGAATCATATTTGTCCACGTCTAGGTCAGCTGTGATCGGTTGTTGAATCAGCCCAGATTAATTTCCACCAATCAGCGTAGATCAATGTCTACCAATTGGCTAGCAGCTTGCTCTCACCACAATATCACTTCTACTGAGTTTATTTGTAATTTGTCTGTCTTTATTGCAGCTGACTTCGAAATTAAGAGGTTTTTGAAACAATAAGCATCTTTGCAAGTTACTACTTTTCATTACTAAAATTACTCAGTGTCTTTATTAAGCAGTCCTGATAAATTAGATTGCTTCCGTGTGATTTCTTCCCAGATCTGTGTCTATGTGCCTAGCACTAAATTATGTAGTTAGAATTTGAAGAATAGTGAAATCTATTACGAAAATGTTGTCAAACTGACTGTCATTACGCAGTCAGTCATTCAACGCAAAAAGAACCTGTGAAAATATTTCTCATTTCTTGTGGCTAGGAAAACCTTGAAAATATCTCTTGCATCACGAAAACGATTATAGACACTTTTCTATCATTTGAATCACTGAAAACATATTCTGTTCTCGTTAATAGCCAGGTGCATGATTTCGTGACCCAGTCTTTATGAGTATAATAAATTAGTGGAAATGTGAAAGGCGTAATATCTTTGAGATGTTTTAATTGAAATATTTAACTCACAACAACTATCGAAGTTATTCCAATCGACTGAAAGTCTCCCAAAATTATTAGAAAGTTTTGTTATCCTGTGTTCACGCTGAATGTTAGATATGCTGACGTTGTCAGTCTTGACCACAATTACCAGTTACATTGTAAGAAACACACTGAAATGATTCGAAACTCAGCATCGTTTTGTATCGTCAAGTTTGCACAAAATAACAGAACAGAGTTTCAGAAAAAAAAATATTTTCACTTTATCCAGCAATTATTCTTTTATACTTATATCGGTCATTCCTATAGATATCTGAATTCATTTGAAAGTGCATGAAGAATTCAGGTGAACTCTTGTTTACATGAGCGATTCCAACAAAAAGTATCAGTCAGAGATGAACCACGTAGAAGGTGAGAGTGAACCAAGGAAAGTGTAGAATAATTCTGACTCTCTTTTAAAAATTTCAATCTCATTTATCTTTACACCATATCTAAAGGCTGGCTACATTTTCATGTGACCTGTATTTCGAGTTCATTTTCATAACATCACTGCAGAAAGGAAGACTTGATTTAATTGCTTCGGTTTCTCTATCTTGACAGGAGGGTAGTTCGGTCTACTCGCCTGTTGAATATGACATTTGCAATCGGAATTATGTCAAGGTAGACCACTCAAATACCAATTTAAATGATGACTACTAGGGCGCCAGTGAAAATGAAGTCTTTCTGTTGCAATAGACCGTAAATACTATAGTTAAACCTTGAAGATGCCATTTTGATATGTTCAACTCTGTAGTCTGATGGGTAGGTATGACTATTAAAAAGCATTTACTACCGTAGATTAACAAGACTCGATTAAAAGAAAGTGATGTCTGCTGGGTGGTCGGGAGGAGTGCTTTAACAATACCATGAAATGAAGCTGTTGTCGAATTCATTTGAGACACAGAATACTAAGAACCGAGACTTCAATTACTTGAAATAAATGCATTTAACTTTCACATACCTTACTCGAAATCAGTACTGCGATTGCGTGTTGCAAATATAAAATCGTATTCGCAATCGTAGAAGGCCTGGAAATTAGGCCTTGTACACCACGTTAGTTAACTAGAGTGTCAGTCAGTCTGAATTGAATGTTCCTTCATTAGCACATAGAACTGTATTATCAGACAAGTATTGCTCCAGGTATTGCTAGATATTATGTGAAAATTATGTAAAAACACAGAATCAGAATGACTTAGAAGCGGTACTCATATTATTCATGTAATATCACGTTGTGGTCAGAGATAGTGTGAGGAAATTTGTCATTCTTACTGAGTAGCATTCAAGAAAGGAATCACAATAATTCTTAATCTGTAGGCAAAGAAAACGTTCTCCAGAAATACTGTTCAAAGTTAATTCTGTGTCAGGTCATTAAATCAAAGCTAGTTTCAGGCTTACTGTTGAACCTTGTAAAGAGTACTATTTGAAACTGTCCATGTTGGAATATATAGAAAGTTTCACAGTTTACTAAATAAAAGTCTTCACATGCCGGTTGACTTTGTTGAACCAATGTGTCTAGTGGAAGGGATAAGATAATTAAATGGTGTTTATGAGACTTAATGAACATTGTCAATAAAATAGCAGAAAGGTTATTTAGAGGAATAGTTGATCGGAAAATCCCTCCCTAACAATGAATACACAATAGTATTGCTGATTTGAGTATGCCACCTAGTGATGTTATTATTTACGCGTGTATCATCCTCCCAGGGTGTTCAAGGATTCTTCTGACCCAATCCCCATGATTGGTCTCTGTTTGTCCTCGGATACTATTCCTCATTTTCAGGGGTTGACCATCGGTGATGACGTGTAGTTCTCTGACTGAGATTTTGTATGAATGAATTGAAGGTTATGTCGTGTGGACTGTTTGACATTGGACTGTTAACAAAATGTATTAGATTCTCACCGACAGAGATTCGACACCACCTTGTTTCGAATATTCTGTTTCATTCATCACAGATAATATTTACTGTGGTTGTTCACTTAGCTAAAACAAGTATATAGTACTTCTTTTGCAAGTGAGAAACTCTGGCATTATATGGCCATCTAAAGGCATTCCTGATGATATTTTCATATGCCGTTATAACTACTCAATACTCAACACACATTTTGTAGCATAAAGTGTCTTTCGCTTTCCGGTATTCTTTTGTTAGCAACGACTGATTCCCTACATTCAGACTGGCACACTTGTGTTTCCGTCATTGAAGGATGAAAACTTCCGTTTTCTTATTTCAGTGATATCAAATGCATCACATAGTGTCGTCTGATTACTGACTGTACTTAGCAGCTGGAAGCAGGTGAATTCCACATCCAAGTGCATAGTTTACAAAGACTGAAAATGGGACTAAAACATGCGTGAAATAATCAGACTGTAGATTTAAGGAAATTTGTTCAAAGGTGGAGCATAAGTTGTTCATTCTACACATAATTTTATTCAATTAACTAATTTTTTTTCCAAGAGAAATTCAGAAGTGAGTGACTAAATTTAGAGAGTATTTTGCAAGAAATTTTCACATGGGGTGATTTGAAGATAAAACATATGTCGCGTGTAATGTAATAAATCATTAAAATATTCCGACAAATAAAAGCAAACCTGAATCTGTGATAGACACGCCTAATGGATAAATGTCTTGACTTTCTCCGACAATCAGGATGTCTAAGCATAGGCCAAAATTGCAAATAAGAAAATAGCATAGATAGTGCAGAGAAAGCAAATTCATATCAACACACAGAAAAGTTAAGGTGATACCGTAGCTGCATGTTTTAAAATTATTCAATATGTACCACTATATGCATTGATAACAGGAATGATAGCATGACTGAAGGCAGATATGCATTGAATCCTGAATGATTATCACAGGTTTAAACTTAAGTTAGACGTACTATCATTCGAATTCCCTGAGGTGAATATCGCTCATCAAGTTGATTTCAATCAGGCAGTCTTATGTGTTGAATGAAAATCTCAGCGTACGAACAACTCATCTCCAGTTTCTTCAGAATATTTGTGCAACCGAATGATTTAGAATGGTTGGTTTTCAAAGTTGTTTGTTACAAATGCTCTCATGACCGTTTTACCTGCAATATGGAACCAATCAGGTGCTGACGAACAGTGTTCCCTAGAGATGTGAAATGCATCGGAGACTTTTTTGTTCATGGTTGTCATTGTTTAGGTAACTTCATCTCCTCTGCCTCCTCGCGTGTTTGTCGTCTGACCACAATAGATTACTGACTCCCCAGGTCACAATTTTGGTAATCCTCATCGATTCCATTTGCTCTCTCAGATTCACATCACTTCTCTGTCATATATTCTTATTTCTTTGGCTACCTACTCAGGGTTCTCAGCGAGCCTCGCACACTGTACGGACATTCCAAGTCGCCGTTCGAACTCTTGCTCTCATCAAGGAAAGACCCATTGGTTTACTGCCTGACTAGATTCCCGAAGACTGGATTTAAACATCGCGTTGTGCCATTTCGCCTCTACGATTCCAGCGAAGAGTGAGTTTCTTTTTTATATTTTTGGTACATTTAATATTTTCCTTGTGCGTTGCTGTTTCTGTAGCAGGTTGTTTGGTTTTGTGTTGCAGGGTTGATATCTACACTCCGAACCCTCTTTCTTCATCTGAGTTTAGCACGGCTAGAAAACAAGCCAAATCTTTCAAACTGGTTATGCAAGAAGAATGATATAATGAATATCTCATTCGAATAAAGAAAAATATAAACAGCTTTCCGTTACTTATGTAACAACATGTTTTAGTTGCTAATCTTTCTCACCGTGGTATTGAGAGGTAAGTAATAGAATTTCAACTCGTCGATATTTCCAAATGAATGTTATCTGACACATATCGTGTTTAAGACCCGAAACTGGAATCTCAGTAGGCTTATTCCCTTCGTCTCTTATGTTACCTTTTCTTTTGTATTTTCGAGTTTGACCACGGATTGACATCAGTTAGAGAACCATTGAACCATTGGAGTACTGGAAAGCTGTTTCGTTTTTGTGTAAGACGTTTTACTACTAACTACTAGTAAGTAATATTTTGTTACTTCAAAATCATAAGAGATTTTCGTTATCAAAGTTTAACTCATTGAATGTCCTAATATTCTATATGCTCTACAGTGATTATCTCCTCATCATTAAACAGCATCTACTGTATACGCTTTATCCATATTCCCCTCTCTGTCGAACTCCATTAATCCCAATCCGTTTATTCTTCATCTCTACATTCATGCATTATTTCAACTAACTTGGATCACACAGCATGGCTGAAATGTATCCCTTCCTAGAAATAATTGAATTATTCAACAGGCTATTCATTCTATTCACTGTTAGCACTTGCAATGCCCAAATGCCTGTGTAAATATCTGTGCTCATAGTAGGTATTATACAGAACCGATAATTCCTTGTTTATAATACATTCATGTAGAGTGAGACAAAGTGTGTCAACATAACTAAATGAAACGTAAACTCTCAAGTAGTCAGTAAACAACAAATAACTTCATAATCTGGAGACTTACTCCAACTCTAAATGGGCAAACCGGCCGCTGGGTGTCAAGATCACCTCAATCTGACTGGCAGGCCACAGTGCCTGATAAAACTGGTATGAAACTGCTCATCTTGATCAACCACTGGTTTATACTTTCACACAAATACACTTCTTTTCGTCCCTACCATTTATGCTATCAAGCAGATCACCTAATCTCTGTGATCGGAATAATTTTGGTTTCAAAAGGAACTGGTGATGATATTTCACCATCTTGAACTGTGTAAATTGCAAACTGTGAATCTGACTTGTGGTGTTGCATCCTTCTCAAGAAGAAACGTGAAAATCAGGCGGTTTCAACTGGTTCACTTCTCTGGGCTGAGTCCAACTGGGTATGTCGCTGTGTATGTCGTCGGTGGCACAGTGGTTAGGACTCTCGCCGACCATGCACATGGTCCGAGGTTCGATCCCCTGCCGACGCACACCCGATATCTATGTTCGGCCTGCAAAATTTGGGCTACCGATATCCATGCTGAAAATGCCATACTTGTACTGAAAATACGGTGTGGCATCAAGTTCTATTAAAAAAAGGTGGGGAGTGGCCATCCAGGGTTCGGAACATCTTCATCTCAATAGAAATCAGTGGTGGCTGATATAAGGCGTAGTATTCAACTACTCATCTCAGACAACCAGTAGTGTGTGCTTTTCGTTGATGGAAAGTTACTTCTTCAATCACTTCAATGACTTTCATGTCACAGATTCCTTTCCTTAACATTCAGATTACTCATATGCCTACCAGTCAGTCGTGCAATGTGACCACCTGACTAGATGGCTTCCCATCACCGTGCACACTGAATTGATGTTATTAGACAGCAAATCTGACTGACAGAATTGAGTCTGTATCAAACAAAGCAATGGATGCATGACGCTAATCACTGGACAACGTCTAATCAGAGTATCCAATACAGTCGTTAATGAGTTCGATCACCAGTCTGAATACATCGGTACTGACGTGTCTGACAACAGTGCTCACACGTTGACACGGGTTAGTATCTCACAATGGGGACATGAGTGCCTTCAGGATTGTAGGCTGAAGACTTCTTTAAGATTGCCTCCAACCTTTTCTAATAAACTCAATTCTTCTCAAGTCTAAATTGTGCTGACTGAATACATTCTATGTACTCAGCGATGTTCGTGACACTACGGACGGCTGACGCTGGTAAACGTAGTTCAGTATGATTTGAAACCGAACAATCACACCTTAGCACAGAAAAATCAATCGTGTAACACAGAAATAAAGTGACATATTTTTCAAACTACAGACACAACACAAAAATTCAGCCCACACTCGGTTAATTTAATGTAGGTCAGTGCAATCGTTTGATGTTGGCTAATTCTATTAATTCTAGCTAGCACTGAAGAAAAATTATCAGACTAATGTGATAGTCTTAAGGTCACGCTGACAAAATCACTCCATTCTTGCTTATACATCTATAAATAACACAAGTAACATTCCTGACATCGATATATTATTGTGTCACAGTGAAAAATGATAAACTGTGTCTTCTGTCAGTCTCCATCTGACTTTTGAGATTGTCTTCATCAAAATTTGAGTGTCGAAATCGATATAAAACGGTCTCTACTTTCAATGACTCTTTCATGTTTGATAAATAACAGTTTAACTTTGACGTAATTGTTCAGAAGCTATCATTGCCGAATCAAATCCCAATTGGTTGATTCCACGCGAACACATAAGGCAACAAACAACATGAGATCTTAAGAAATAAACACTTGATGTTGATCTGCTCAGATGAAGGTGCTAACAACGTTCTCATAGATCATAGAGTATACATCGATAAACTACCATCTGCCATATAAGACGGAAACAGATTGTCATAAGAAACTACTCGGAAAGATCAAACTGAACAAGTGGAAAAATACCTACAGCAAACACCTAGTGAAATGGAGAATGAATCGATCACTTCACCAGAAATATTTCAACAAAAATAGTCCTCCATTTCGGCAATTCTCCTTCCATTTGGTCTACTAAGAGTACATACAAAGAAGCCGTCATTCCGCTTAATCTCCAATCTGATCTGTTCATCACACAACATTGCTCCTGAAAGTTCAGTAGACATTCGTCTCAGTCATCACTATGCCTCAGATTCATTTGAATTCACCAACTGAATATATGATGTCAGCGTATCCAGGATGATGATGATGATAATGATGGTAATGATAATATCTCCGACTCTTGTCTTTCTAACCAACAATGTCCATGTGACTACATCTGTTTGCTTTCTATGGAAATTAGTCGAGAATAATAATTAAGACGTCAGCTTTACAATACAGGATTATACAGAATTGCACTTTCAATGTCAATTTAAACTCCAGTATCTCAGTATATAAAGGAGAACACCGTGTGAGTATTCGGCCGTCATCAATTGTCCTAATTGTAGACTACTTCATGGAAAGTCTAGAAAATGGGGTTGATAACAAAGTACAGAGTTTTTATAGGTACCGATGATGGATAGATGAAACATTCACTAAATGTGAATAAGTTCCCGCTATCTATGTGAGGATTTCAATAATTGCCATTAACTTCACGTCAGAACATCAGATGAATGCACTTTGAGATGACTCGTGGATAAGCAGATGTGAAGGTACGGGAAATTAAAATGAAGTGGCTAAAAATCGTTTTTCCATTTTTAAATACTTCTGAGGATAAAGAGAAACCTGTTTACTCCTAATCCTCCAAAGCGGAATTCTGAAGGAATTCTAGCTGTCCCAAAAACATTGAATCTGCAGGCTGTATATTGGAAAGGTCCTAGAGAACCGCTTATCCAGATGGCTGAGTGAAATATTCGTATCCGCTGAGCCGTTACTTAGTTTCCACATATGGTCAGTAATCATTGAATATGTGAGGGATGAATTGTCGATTTGTGTTACTGCATTTGGCAAAGTTTGTTGGAAAACAAGTCACGCTGGTTTGAGTCGCAAATATCATAGTTTTCAGAAAGAAAATTCAATTGTATTCATTTGGCGCCGAGATAGGATCCCACATTAAATAGTATATCATCCATTATCACGCATATTCTGATCAGTCATTTCTCACGCATATTGTGGTTGATAATACGATCAATCACTTCTGACGGCTGTCAGCCGATTTTATTCTTGTAAAAATATATGAATAT
Source organism: Trichobilharzia szidati (assembly GCA_944472155.2). Lineage (NCBI taxonomy): Eukaryota > Metazoa > Platyhelminthes > Trematoda > Strigeidida > Schistosomatidae > Trichobilharzia > Trichobilharzia szidati. The sequence goes on from OX235273.1 coordinate 32,518,506, forward strand.
TATGTGCCGTTTTCCCAATAAATGTACAGTGCAGTACCAAACAGTTACAGGACGGCCTTTGTCTCTTGGTATATGCGTGACTCGGTGAATCAGAAGGTGCAGCCAGCAAATAGGCATATTAGCGTACCAGTCGAGTTCATTACCATTATCACCGTTATACCAAGTGAAAAGTGCATTTGAAAAAATAAGCGACGGGACTTTTATTCTGTTCAGCGCGGCTATAACAAAGTGGAGATGGGGTTATTCATTTCAGTGAAGTCATAACACGATACTTCAATTCAGCACAAAATTCATTTCACATTGTGTTGTGAATTTCAATTTATGTTTGCTCCTATCAGAGTATTCACAGTCTGAAGAATTAAAAATCCGCTAAAACTGTCACTTAACAAAAAGTGTGATCCACAAAATTTTGTTGTATCCCAATTTGCGAAACAGACCAAAATGTGTATGTTAACTGGTGTAAATCGTTTGTCGTTTTGGTGTAAACATATTAATTCACACCACGAGTCGATTGATCAATAAATATATAGGAGAAAACGGAGATGTATCGAAGTGACCGTCATATGACATCGCGCGCAATGCGGGCCATAGGAAGCGATAAGCGGGGCATTGATTCGAGGGTAAAATGGAGGAGATTGCGTGGTGAGGTGGTGATGAGAGAATATGAGCAGTCCTCGGACAAGCTGAAGAGGACATCAAAGAATAGAAGAAATTGGAGATGTGTTGTTGAAACCCTTTGCTCCACTCGGAACTGAAGAGAATAATAATATTACCTCATGCATTTATTCGTGAGATCCCAAAATAACAATGTTTTCTAATGCCTACTCACTAATTTGCTTTAATTACTATTGTTCCTTTGAGTTCCAAGTGAAACAATGAGCTTCAGTAGCATGTTTCCACCCCATTCTCTTCTTTGAAGTCTCTATTAGCTAGTTCAATAATTGCTCGTAAGTTTCCATTTCCTCCTCCCATTACCTCCCCCTTGTTCTCTATATCACTAGGCTTCCCTTAGGAGCATCACTCGTGCATACTTAATTTTTGTGACTACATTTGATCATGAAGAATTCATATACCTAATGGTATCAAACTGCGTGTGATAAAACCTTTCCTTACTTGAAACTTCAAGGGGTTTCAGAGGCAGAAACTGAAATCACCTCAGCAATACACTAAATTACGATACATGAATGATATTTGATGCTTGTCAGCGCATGCTTCACATCTCTCTCTTTATAAACTTTTCAGCACAGCGTCAGTCATTCGTTGCAATTAATCTGACGAAGTCACACAAACATTGAAAAAACACCAGTAGTTTACACTTTCTCTTCAGCTGATGCAAATACGTAAATAAATACGAAGCGCTCACCAATCTTCTTAGTATATAAACTCATTTATAAACGTTTAACGTTTCATAAACTGAAGAAAATGTTTTTCAGGGAGATGTGAGCAGTAATTGATATGGCGTATTCAGTTAAAGAACAATCAAGCACATGGTGTGAGTTGGACACCTAGTCGACGAAATGCTAGGCTTTTCTTAGCTGGTGATGAGTACAGTAAGGAGGAAATGTTGGATTTGAGACCAGCAACAGGATCGTACACCCGCAAGAAAGCACCTCTGCTACTCAAACTTCAAAGCTTAAGCAAGAAGCCTCATATACCACCCTGAAATCGAAGGAATGCAAAGCACCGAAATATTACACACAGCATAAAGTTGACTCATGTTCTGATTTTCTAATATTCTTCTTCATCACACCTTTATCAGACAGAAACTCGAACATTTCATATTTGATTGAGAAGAAATTGAGCTATCACAAAAGTATGTTGAATCGATATTATATAAATATTTGTGCACAATGTGATGAAGACATTTACTGTATGATAGGCAGAAATACATTGCAATTTATGACAAGATTAGAATTCGATCACGCTCAGCAGACATTCCTCAACCAACCAGAAATGATCTTAATATCCAGATTGTGTCAAATGCATTTCCATTCGTCAATCCGTTAACTCGTTAAATATTATATTTTTATTTTATTGTTCCCTTGGGTTCCTAGTGGAACATAGGGCTTCAACTGCACGTCTCCACTTGCTTCTGTCTTCTGCTGTACTTTTCACTTGCATCCATGTTAGTCCATACTGTTTCAACTCTTCTTCACACGATCTCCTCCATGTCACCCTTGGACGTCCCACTAACCGCCGCTTACCTCTCGGGTTCCACTCGAGCGTTGGTCTGACGCGCTATGTCACCCAGTGGCCTCCTCAGCGAGTGTCCAATCCATCTCCACTTTCTCCTGAATATTTGTTGGGCGATCGATTATTGTTTTGTTTGTTCCCATAGTTTCTTGTTGGTGATTCTTTCCGGCCATCTGATCTTCAGTATAGAGCGAAGACAGCTGTTGATAAAGGTCTGCAACAGGCTGTTGGAAATATTCTTTGTGACCCGCCAAGTTTTTGATCCATATAGAAGAACTGACTGACTTGACGTCTATATTGAAAATCCGAATTTTGTTGTTGATGCTGAGTGACGATTGGTTTCATGTTGATGAATGTGTTTCTCGTCTTTCCGATTCTCGATTTGACATCGTCCGTTCCTCCTGTAGTTGAGAAAATGCTCTCTAGATAAGTGAATGAAGCAACCGCTTTCAAATCCCTCCCGTTGATGGTGATTGGCGCTGGATGTTGTTGCTACTGTTTTTGTTGGTTGGTTGGTTATTTTCATAACCTCCGTCTTGTCTATGTTCACCTGGAGTCCTGTCTTTGCTGCTTCTTCGACCAGTTTGCCGGTTTTCGCTTGTAAGTCTTCGATTTTGTGTGACATCAAACATAAATCATCCACGCGCGAAATCCAGGTCTTCTAGGTTCTTCACGTCGGTCCAGGATATCCCTGTCTTCTCGTTTCCCACTGTCTGACGACGCATAATCCAGTCCACCACAATTAGGAATATCACTGGTGATAATAAGCACTCTTGTCTGACTCCTGTGTTTACTCCAAACGCCTAGCTGAGTTTTCCGTTTTGGATCACTTGACATGTGCTGTTTTCGTACAGCTGTTGAATAAGGTTGATCAATATTTGGGGTACGCCGTAGTACTTGAGTAGTTTCCATATTGCTTCGCAGTCAACGCTGTCGAAGGCCTTCTCAAAGTCTATAAAGTTGAGGTAGATTACTAGATTACTAGGTCACTAGTTTTCCAGCCGGTCCCAAGCCCGGATAAAGAGAGAGGGTTGGGGCGTAGTGCTATCAACTCCACCCCCAAATTTAACCAAATTGCTACATAAACTTCAACGCACAATTCGTTAAATACCTACAAAGTAATTCTGAAGATGTTATCTGATGCCTACAAGTGACTGACTACAGTACGAAGTTGGCTGGAGAAGGCGTACTGAAAAGGCCCATTCAGAGGGGGCTTCACCTGGTCGGGCGTGAGGACGAATAATCGCTGACGATACTGGCTTTCGGTGGCGCTAAATTGGCAAATTGCTAGATGTGGGGATTCGTGAGCTGGCTACTGAGTGGGATCTCATTGGCTGAATGGTTTCCGAGCTTGTTTTGTAACTGGAATGGTGAGTACAGAACTCGGTGGATGGGTACTGCGATGAGTTCTAAACTCGAGTAACGAAGCAGCTATTCAGTATTCTCTCGTGGCTTTCGATGGTTCCATAACTTCCCAGCATCGGCTATGATTCCGAGTAATGTTTTCATTTAATGCTATCTAAACTATTTTATGATGAAACTGTCCCCGCACTTAAAATTTCAGACGATTTCATTAAAGGATATTGAATTCACCTCAGGAATTCATCAAGTCAAACAACTTGAATGTAAGTTGATACTTTTCGACAAGTGCTTGTAATATTTTTCTTGTTGTACCGTTCCGGATAGCGTCACATATATATCCGCTGATCGTCATCCATTGACGACATCTACTCTCATGAGTTTTATGTGGAATATAGGTCTTCATTACAACATCGCTATTTCGCTCTGAATTCTCTATTTTTCTTTAATCTATCTCAAGCACATCACACAAGCTTTCATCTCTTTACCACACCGTCTTCTCAGTGTCATTCCTGGACTCATCCACAATTCATTGTTTCCTAGTCTACTTCCATTATATGTCATGGTCTCCCCAGCCTACGTCTAATCCATTTCCATCTCATTTGCGAATTTATTGTGGGATGGATCCTTCATAAATACGTTTCTACGGTTATTTGTTGCTTGGATTTTTCAAATATCACGCGATCTTCAGTTGGAGGTATTTTTTTTATGAAACTCTGCAGTGGCCTGCAGCAGATGCTTTTCATGATGCGTTTGTCAGTCTCTGAATCATACTAAATTCAAATATTGTACGCTATCCACTATGCTGTCAATTTCCATGCTAATTTCAGAGAAATGAAGATTTTTCTGTCTGACTTTGAAATTCTCACCTGTGCCCTCACCTGTAGCTGGTACAATACACTGACGAAATAAATGAAAGAGGAAACTTTCTTAGGATTCCTCCGGTTGATGGTGATTGGTGCTTGTTCTTGGCTAGAATCGAAGTAACTTGTTTAAAAGGGATTTAAGAAGCCGCTGTGGAGGAAAATATACCCCGCAATCCACACACCTGTCCGAGTAACACACACCACGGGGATGCCTTAAACATTCCTTTCGAAGTGTTTTATTTTCTCATAGATTTATCACAGAAATACCGACTTGGTGCGAACAAGGATGAAGAACAATATAGACGGAGACAAAGTGTGTGAAAATACGTTTTTTATCGATTAAATGGGATTTGCTGCATGATGAAATTATAGTGTCAACAAATTTCTACTGTGATTTTTCCCGTTTGGTATAGTGCTGACTCTGTCAAAGTTTAATCAGTGATGAGTGGCGCTTTCAATATCCATCTCACTTGTTCTAAATTTCAGTCAAAATTCAAATCACATTTCATAATGCATGATGCTGTTTGCTACTAACTGGCTGATATGACTAGTTGAATACAGGTCACAAGGGCCAGTAGTGCATACTAGCCAGAATGATACGACTACAGTACCAGATGATAGTTTTAAGACATTTTAAGAAGAATAATGTGACTCGGGAAAGTATTACTAATCCCTTAAATATTTAGGGTACATGTGTACAAACGAAGTCAGTCTATTGACATTGTGTGTAGATTCCAGCCACTTGTTCTTTCGAAAAATCAGAACGAGGTGAATTCCTGTAGGAAGTTTATATTTCCGTGCTGCAAAATATTAACGACACCACAATGCCAGATAGTGAGGTGAACTATCAGTATCCTTCCATGTGTTGTCATCTATATTTTCATTATTTTCTGATTTCATGCCCTTTGGTGTTTCCCTAAAATAGAAATTACCACAAATCATTGCGTGAATGAGCAAAACTGAACAAGTGGAACATCCCTGTGGAAAAAGAAAAAGAAGCAACTTCACTTTCACATACTCTCTCTGAGACTGTGAGACTTAGAAGCCTTCAACTCCATAATTATATCGAACTTTATCTAAGGATGTATCATCTTTAGTAATTTGTACTTTTGAGTGAGTTGTGATGTTTGTGGAAATATTGGAGCCCAGTCTTGGCTTTATCACCCTTATCCGGTAATTGGAATTAAGCAACTGTTGAAGTGAAGTGATAGTAAAAGTAAGTCAGTGAGTTTAAATGTGAGATCACAGCCTATTTTGTTTAAGTGAAATGAACTCACTTCCATTGCATGAGCAATGATCTGATAATGGTCAGTGATCACTGTAATGGTAATTCAGAAATCATGGCACATTAGTAATCAGGTAGCTGAATCAATTAGTCAAAGAGAAATAAATTCAGCCTTTTTGTGTGTGTATACATCAATCAGTTTTACAGTTAGTAATTCCCTTTTCTTGAATACTCTTAAAGTGCAATTTAGTGGATTGTGACTAGCAGCGGAATCCAAGACAACGTGCAGTCCATCCTACTTGGGACTCGTCAGTGAGTCAGTGGTTGTGTCTCCAATGAGTCTTGGACGCGGTAACCAAAGTTTCAAACACCAAAGAGTTATCCAGTGGGTTACCAACGAGACGAGAAAGTCCTCACTGAATTTAATAACAATTGACCACTTTTGCACGAGAAAGAGATGACTCTCCTAACCCAAGTGGTCAAGTGGAAACGCTTTGACATTTGAAACTACGGGAAAGCTTTCGAACCTCAGCGAGGACACCATCACTGACTCACTGGGGAATGCAGGTACACCAATTAGCAGGTGAGTCCCGCATAGGACGGACTGCACGTTGTCCTTGATTCCACTGCTCGTCATCTTCCATCAAATCACTTCAAGTTAATACCTCAGATATCGTCGAGGCATTCGCACAAGGAGTCAAACTGAGGCCAAGCCCACTGATTCAATCAGTCGACGGAAAAGTCAGAATTGAATTAAATGACAACTCTTAAAGTGTTATCAAAAGGTACTGATTGGATGCTTGAAAATGTGAGTTCGATAGACACCACACCAATGAGCAATAACACTCAACTGCACAGGCACTTACTTCCTAAGAAGACAAAGAAGAAGAATCTATGTGACAGGGAAAGTACAGCTGTCTACAAACAGAAGGCACATGTCAATAATGCCTGCTTGCTTTCAATTTGAAAATAAGCATTTAGTGTCAAGAGGAACATGTAAGAATGGACACTCAAATGTGTCTTACAAGTTCTTAATAGTTGCTACCTAACCGTGAAATTTTGCTATTGAAGTAGAAACCGAACAGACAATTTCGCTTCTCAACTTCCAACTAACAGAAAAATCCAGATTGGGCATTGAACAAATAGATACACGGAAAGCCTAAATGGACCAGTCAGCTGAAAAACAAGTAGAGTCCGATTCGCATAGAACGCTAACGAAGCCTGATGATGTCTCTTTACAACATTCATTGTGTCTATATTGAAACTGATATTCTCCTGCCACCCAATATTCTCTAATAACTCGGAAGATGCACAGTCGAATTTGACCACTTCTCTGTATGTCAAACAATTCACCCAGTCCTGGCTGGCGAGAAATATGTATCGTTTGATGCTTTTTTCCTGTAAAGGAGGCAAGGAACATTATGTTGCATTTCTGCAGAAAAAGTCGCAATGAGTCCATATAGAGTGCTGTAATCAAACACTGGGCACTCAATGTCTAGGGGAAATCCGTTCGAATTGACCTCCAGAAAACTGTATGCTTATTTACACTCAGCATTTCTGAGGACATATCCATTCTCATATCGACCTCGTAAGCCATTAGGCCAGTGAGACCTAAACTAGTAGTGCATACATTCTGACCCTTGAAAATTAGTGATATATATTTTGTAGCGACATATGTATGTATTTGTAGGGGATGAGTGGTCTATGAGCTCGTCTTGTAACTCGGAGGTCCTCGGTTTGATTCCCGGCGGTGGGTGTATACTGCAGATGAATACCTATTGATCAAATCCTGCAGCCTCTCAAGTTCCTGGAAATCAATAAATGACATTCAATATTGAATAGCTAAATGAATGAACTTGCTGGGGAGATTGTCTTCGCTCAACTCTTTGTTCTTATATACACAAGTGAAACAGGAATCCCAGATGTAACAGAAGCGTATCATAATGAGAAATACCTTATCATTTTTTTTTATAGAACTTACAACTATGCTTCATATACTTCGAAGCTCGTAGACATTCGAAATATAGCATTCTAGTGGTTTGTGCGACGGCTAAAATGTATTGAGATAAATTTAACAATAAATATCTTTTGAAATGAACATGAATGCAGACTGAATACCGTATGACACTAATGTGGCTGAAAAATAACGTGTACTCCTCATCGTTGTTTGTGAATTATTGACGATGTGATCTTTTCACTCAAATATTAAAATCAGTCGCTGAAGAAGCGATTTGAAAGAGAGAGTATTCATATTGACTGAATGGAAAATATATCTCACATTCAGGAAGAAAATATACTCCAGCAAATATTCAGACTTCAGGTTATTACACGGTATCAGTAGTTTCAAGTCTTCTGAGACAAGCACACTCTTTGATATCAGAGGATGAGAAGGGAAAAGAGGAAGAATTTTCAAAGATTACTGCGACTCTCAAGTAGAATAACCACCCAAAGAACTTACTTAACAAAATCAACATCGACATTAATTATGGTGCAAAAAGGATTCTGAGGATATGGGCCTCCACAATAATCATGCCATATAAATCAGAAAGGTCAGAGGATATCATAAGAGTAGTCAGTAAACACAACACCAGAGTTTTCTTCATGACATCAGACACACTAAAAAGCAACCTTATCAATGTCAAAACCAACTTCCAAAGGATTCTTAATCTAGTTGAGTCTATAAAATAAAATGCTCCCTTGGAATGTGATGTGAAATACGGCGGATAAACATTGCCAGGGAGAAATCTAGATCAGAAAAAATGAACACCATAGAGTATCTCATCGACCACTGAGAAATCCAGTTGAACTAGAAAAGTTTGAAAATTCATTATCCTTAGATCTGTCTACACGCTAAAGCATCATGTCATAATTTAGATTCTGACAACACTGAAATTTCAGAGGTCACAAAGAAAGCCTAATATCAATCAGAAACACTTCATATCAAATGGAATCCACATTTTCTCAGTAGGAATGATGGACTAAGATAGTTATTGACTTGGTTGCAACATTTATCCCACCGCCTGAAGTGACGAAATCAACACGAACGTGATCAGACATTTCACGATGCAATCATATGCTGTTTTTATAATTCTATACACTTATCAAATGCAACAATTGACACTCGGTTTTGTTATGTTTACTGATTGACCAGCTTGACGATAACATGAAAATTATTTCATGCCAATGAAAGATGATTAAGTTATTGTATGTATCAGCAGAGATTTTTTAAATTTTGGTTTAATATTTCTCCTATGATAAAGTTATTAGCAGTATTAAATAGCCAGATGCCAGTAATAAACAGCAATATCGTTTTTTTTTATTCATTCGATAGGAAGTACAAAAGCTTTTATAATAATCAATGCTATTCACACAAATGACCATATGTTTTCAAACTGTTCAAAGTGTACTTGGTTTGATCATACATAATACATCTAATGGTGTCTGTTGTTGGAACGCTTAAGGATTCAAAACGAAACCTTCACCTTACGAGACTAACCTCACTCAGTGTTCAGCTGATAGTAAGGGGGTTCAATGACCGATTCTCAATGACCACTCTACTTTTGTTCGCTTTGGGATGGAAACCTAACAATTAAATCCCTGCAAATTCTATAATCTGGAGACTTAGTAAATATGTTTATTCCCTTCTTTGCATTTGAGTAAAGCAAGAACAACAATTTATGCGTAATCAGAAGGTAACATCATCTATTTCATTTGGTTGCTCACCAGCTGCGTGGGCAAAATATTTCAACTCTCCCCCCTAGTTTGCAGTAGCAATCTCTAGCAAACACATCAGAAACCCTGTCTATGTGTTCAGAAGGAAGCAGTTATCAGTGTTTCCTTGCCCTGGTGACCGGGTATCTTTATTCACTCTTCCATTTAATTATGTAATCTTTACCTTTAACGTCACTCCCCTTTGATAAAGTGTAAGTTAGTTTGTCCCTTGTTTCTATCAAGAGTTCTACTGAAATTTGATAAATTCACTTAATCCAGCTTTATTAACTTGTGTTGCTTATTTTAAATTCTCATCGGGAAATAAACGTTTCCAATCTTATGATTTAAGTTGGACTAAGTATATTGTTCCTCAGACAGTATTGTGTAACGCGTTCTACCGTTACTAACTTATTTCAAGATCATAGACGAGAAGGGGATTTTATGCAATAAATTCTGCTGGACATTGTGCCATCATATCAACAGCGATCAGAATAAAGCTGTTAATATTATTAATATAAGAAAACTACCTATATTCATTTTTATAGGCAGATAATCCATACACCTACGATACACGGGATGCAGACTTTGACCTATAAATTGGAAAAAAAATTTGGTAAGAACTAAATTTAAAGTTCGTCATGCAGAGAATGTTACACTAGAATGAGTGAAATGAAACAGAGAGGATTTACTATGGAGTATCCGATCATAATTTGTACATTTCATTGTTTTAGTAGAGAATGCACTTTCCATGGCGTTGGTGAGAAACCGTCAGATATTGAGTAATTATTCTGACCTGCAAATAACATACTAATGACTGAGGAAGTTTTCTGAAATGCAGCAATTCTTGATCAGTGGAGCTCACAAAGTCGCTTATGAGGCCAAATATTCATCGATAATAGTGACTGTCTGTGTTGTGATGAATCTTGAATTGACAGAAGTTGGAATTAATTATCCGGACATTGGATCCTCTCATAATAGCTGAATGAATGAAGGAATAGCCTCGTCAACTGAAGGTGATACGTTCGCTCATCAGCAAAATCATGGTTGCATGATACTGAATAGTCCTGAACTAGAGCGAAATAGCTACCCAGTACACCCTGATTTTCAATGGTTCTCTAAGTGATGTTGCTAAATGTCAGTAAATTATATTATGCTTTCTTAATTGGATCTTTCATCGGGGGTTTAAGCCGATAAAGTTTATCCCTGACGAAGTTGGTTGGTTGGTTGTTTTAATTGTCACGCTAATTCCAGACTCATTGAGAATCCATTGTTAGGCCTCTGATGTCCCTCCCTCATGCAGCAGTACTACACGGGCCTTGAATCCCGTCTAATTTTGAGCTTTTGTGTATGAAAAAGTGAGGGATATGTTCAGATTTCAACACAGTGATGAAGTATGTCATCTACATATCCTCACAATAACCTAGGAGCAGCATTAAACGTTCTAAGAGTTTCATGTTCCCAGCTGTTCATAAATATGTCTGCCACTATTGATGATCCAATTGTCATCCCATCTGTTTGTTGATACAGTTTATTTTGAAATTTGAATACAGTGGAGGTTAGATATAACCGGATACCTAACATTACTTCATCAGTCGAGAGTCTAATCGTACTTTGGAGTTAAGGATGAATGTTCAGTTCATTCTTAAGTGTCCTCAGAGCTGCATTAATGTGAATATTGGTGTGCTAACTGGTGACTGTGTCAAAACCAATCATTTTCTCATCTTTATCCTATTGAATTTCCTCCAATTTCTGTTCCATTATACAGGATTTAGTGCTAAATACTTAGTAAACTTGTATGTTCGGGTGTCAATGAAATCAATTGTTAGCCTAATAGGATATCCCGCTTTATGAATTTCGATAGTGCCCTGCATTCTACTAGAACAATTAGTTGTAGGCATTAGATTAAATCATTTTGACTCACTTAAAGATGACTTCATACGGCGTACTAGTTCCCCTGGAGATATTTTGACCTTATGCATAATAGAGCCCATGGTGTTTTTAATCCCTTTTTATGGATCTATTTGAATATGTTGATTGACTTATTTTTGCTGTTTCTTTTTGAGATAGGTCGTTTCCTCATGGAGAAAGTTATTCGAAGTTCGGCTGGGGAGACGTTTTTCCTGATTGACTAGCGTAAACAGTTCCTTCATATTTCTGCTGATGAGTCCAAACCGAACTGTAGAAACGTCCTTTACGGGAAGAAAGTGTACGTGGTCTTAGTGGTTTTGGCTTCACGGAATTTGTGATGAAACGTTCGAGAGGCCACCTCCAAGAAGAAGTCTTTTCAGAGTGTTCAGTTCCTCTTCTGTAGTGTTAGGACTGCAAATGGTACGGATTCTCCTTGGCTTAATGTACACATCACGCTTCGTTTTGTTAATAGAAGCACTCAACTATGAAAGTTAGTAAGTTGTTCGTTCCACATCGACTTCCTATACATGCACCTTTTTAGTGTTCTACTAGATAAATACGATTGTACAGCTTGAGAATGAAGCGTCAAAAAGATTAGGAGTTCTACGCTGAACGCCAATTCTTTCATATGATTCAATGGGGGTTTTCAAATAAATTTCTATCACATAAATGTTCGGTATTTGTATTGCGTTAATGAAATTTCTCACCTTTAAAATAATTGAAGTCATTTTGATACTGTGAAACATATTCTTCGTAGTCTTTGATATAATCCCCTGGAGGACATGATTAGAAAAATAAGAGATATACACTGGTCTGATCTACATGTAGGGTAAACATTGTTTGCGATACCGGAAATAGTAATTTCCTGGGATAGATTTCAATAAAGGAACATACAGGTTCACACATCAGTGCGCAGAAAAATTTTTGAAGATGGTGAAGACACAAATCCCTTCATGACTACCACCTCGGATTTCTGAAGCTGTGACAATCTAAAGTGTGAAACCATAGTTATGTGCGGAAAAGGGGTGTTAGTACTAAATTATTACCCCCCCCCCCCGTGACCATTGATGACTCTTTCACTCTAACTCTTCGAAATTTCACTTTCTATGACGTCATTTGGAAACTGAGTTCGTCCCTTAGTTATATCCCTTTGTTAATTAGCTTCGATCTCTTTCACTTCAGCTGAGCGAGTTTTCACATGATTGTGTAAACGTCTTCACTTATGTTCGAGTAAACCCTGAATTACAGTATAGTCGTGGCTTTTCAATGCATTGAATGCGTTTATTTTGGTCAAAATTTGAATACTGTAAGTTCCTGTGTTGTGTACACCTCGTCTGTATCTTCGGTATGTAATGAGACTAAAATGAGATGAACTGCCTATTCAGTTAACACATATTCATTGCTTATTGTTATCTTTGTTCCCTTGGGTTCCGAGTAAACGTGGTTCCTCACCATTATATCCTCTTTACCAGAGTCTTTGCTAGCTGGCTCCGCAATCGCCTATTAGCTCTTATCAATTTCTCATACTATCCCCTCCACAGCTCCCTTGGACCCATGTCCAACTCACTTTTTGTCCTTTGAATTTATTTTGATAGTCTGTCTAGCGTGTGATGTCACTGAATCGTCTCCTCAGAGTTTGCTCGATCCATTTTCCGTTCCTTTGGTATATTTCTCGGGCAATAGTTTCTTGATTTCTTCGTTCGTTCCCAGAGTTCCTTGTTGCTAATTCTTCCTGACCGACCATCTAATGTTCAGTAGGAAGCGATTACAGTTGATAATAGAAATCTGAAGCCTGTTGTAAATATTTTGTGTGACCCATATTGAAGAGCTGACTGACTTCACACTGATGTTGAAAATCCGCATTTTGTTCTTTATGCTGAAGATTTCTAAACTAATCACAAAATGATAGCGGTTTGCGTCACTTTCTCGATTCCGGTTTTCACAACCCCAACCGCACCGCCACCTGTATATCAAATGATGCTGCCTAGATAAGTGATGCATTCCTCATACATTTTATTATTCTGATTTCATGCGGCTAATGAAAAGCTTTAATGTAAATTGTCTTCAGTTTATTTCCTGTAAAAGTTGTTTTTATGGGTGTTTTTGAAAGTGTTTAGTACCTGTGTAACCAGTAGATTTTGAAGAAGTGAACAGATAAAGGCAAAAGCTTAACAGATTCTCTCCCCACTGGACAGGACAGTACAGAAGAAAGATTGTAAAGTCGTACCATACAGCCTTTTCACTTTATTCATAAACACCAGTAGACCTAAATTATTCACAAAACACAAAATAATGAAAAATCAAATGAATTTCTTCTAACAGAAAGACTGCAGAGAAGATGTATTGACCATCAGTCAAGAGTTAACTACAATTTCGACATTCTGAATATTATTCTCATTTGAAGGTGTGGCATTCAGAAAAGATTTTGAAGCAGTCAATTAAAGTGGCACAGTCAGAAACATAGAATATAACACAGTAATCAGTAAGGTTTATGACTACTTGGGCACACACTATTTGGTGATGATTTGTACCTCAGATGAACTACATTAACATTGGTGTGTCCACTGGATTGACTGGCTTAATCGCGAAGCCTTCATTGTCATCATTCTAAACAATAGCTTCATTGCCCATTTGTGAATTGACTTATGTAGCCAAGCAAATGCAGCAATAGAAATGATCAAGACTTTGTTCTTCTTGTTCATTCATCGCAGTTATTATAAGTGAATCGGTGTAGACGTTTCCATGCTGGGCATGTACACATCAGTATTTGCACTGAGTTGTATGTGTGAGATGATAGCTATAGCGATTTATGATGCATAATGTTATATCATGAAATAATATTTCCAAAAGACCGAACCTTCATAGGCATCTGTTAGAAAACTAGCTGCATAATATTCACATTTACATCTGAGATCTATAAAAGAAATCCTCATGAATGGCATTATTTTAATTGGAACATACAGACTCCGATTGTTTTGTTTTGATGGGCCAGTTTTCTGTCGATATTCTCTGAAAATGAAAAATGAATTTAGATGGATGATACTGTACGATTGTATGTAGACACTCAGGTGAATTATTTCAAACAACATTAGTCTGATCACATTGAAGATTACTAACCTATTTAATAGCAGATCACAAATTGTGGTGTGAATAATTTCAGTTTTCGACGAAGAAAGCTGTGTTAAAATTTCACCTGAAGCTCTATAATTCCATGAATTATGAATTTGATTACTCGTGTGTTACAATTTCATCCAGCTAGATAGGTGGATTTTGGTTGCTTTGAACTGAATCGCCACTCTGAGCTGAGTTGAAACATATACACCATTGAGAAGCTAAGCCGTAAACGATTGAATCGGCAATCCAGCATATAGGTCTTACTGATGCAGCTAGAAGGCAATACTGGTTTTCGAAGCCTGTGTCCAGCTACTCATATCGATCAATTAGTCAGTCAGTAAGTAATATGTATGGCATCACGCATTTTGAAATGAAATTCCGAAATTTTATTTAACTCTACAACAAGTATGACATATGCTGAAGGCGCTATTCGTCACTTAGTAAACTTGGATAGCACCGTAAAAGTTCTGATGAAAACGTTATGATGTCATGCAGTGTACTGCATTTAACCAGTCATTCGATATTTGCCTAAACCACATTTCACAAAAAATATAAAACTGATTTCCACCCACTTTGTCCCTGTCTCCATTGTGATCCAGCGTCTTTTGCAATGCGTAGGTATTTCTGTGTTAAGTCTATGAGGAAATAGACATTTCGAAAGCATCGTTTAAGCCAACGTTTTGGTGAATATTACTTTGGCAGGTGTGCGGATGGGAGTATATATTTCCCTCCATAGTTACCGCATATATTCTTTCTAAACGAATTACTTAGCTTTATCTGTAGCATAGAGAATAGGGTACAATCTCTGGATTTTCGAAACTTACGTCAAATTCTGTGCTGATCAAATGGCAGGCAGATGTACGCATCACCATTGAACAGAGCATGGAATGGAAGTCAAATATCTATTCCAACTTTACCCACTTTAAAATCACCTTCACCAGACAGTGTTGACTGCCTAGTAATTTGGAAACTTATTCGACACAATCAAATGCAGTGGCAAAACCTAAATCAAACTCACTGAACAGCTAACCACATGACAATGGCACGTTTCATGTGATCCACAAAAAGTCAGCGAGGTGTTCTGAGTGGATACAGGAGTAAGACAAGCACGCTCTCTATTATCACCGATGATATTCTTAGTTGTAATGGAGTGGATTATACGTCAGAATGTGATTTGGGATTGAAAAGACAGGAGTACGCTGCACTAACCGATAAGAAGACTTTAGAAGATCTGGATTTCGCACAAGTATGAATTATTTTTGATGCCACGCAAACTAGGAGACTTACAAATGAAAACTAACAAACTGGCAGAAGAGGTAGGCAGGCAGCAAAGACAGGATTCCAAGTGAATGCTGGGAAGATGGAGGTGGCTAAGGTAACCAATCAACAACAACCACAACAACAACAACAAGTAGCAGTCACCCCTATCAACGGGAAAGATCTGACAGAGGTTACTTCCTTCAGTTATCCGTCCAGTATCAACTAGACGCGGAACGTATCAAGTCAAAAGGAGCCAGAATTGGAAAGACAATGCCGACCGCCATCAGTGTGAAATCTATGTGGTTGTCATCTGCACTCCATAGCATAGAAACAAGATTCGGAATTTCAGCATCAGTATGAGTCAATCAGTTCTTCTATGTGGGTCAGAAACTCGCACTACGCCCCATGAAAAACATTTCCAAAGGGTTGCAGACTTTCACCAACTGTTGAATTCGCTCCAAATTTGAGACTACATGGCCAGTGAGAAAGGATTAGCATCATGATCCTAATTGAAAAAACGAACCAAGACCCTTTCGCTTAACTTATATGTAGGAGAAAAAAAGAGATGAAATAGTCAGACAACACTGAGGAGACGGTCGAATGATGTCGCGCACTAGTCCACTTGTAGAGTGGAACGTGAATGGCAAGTGACGAGTTCATTGTCAATGCGAGGTTGACATGAGAGAAAACCGCGTTCCGAGGAGGACCCGAGAGATTATTGCTAACGTGTGTCTAGCTAAGGAGGAAAGAAACATGTGGGAGAAAAGTGGAGAAGTGCTGTTGAAACCTGTTAAACAGACAACTAAGATGTTCCATCACTGGTTGTATTATCCGAATTGGCAATGAAAATCATATAGAACTTGAGAAATGGAATCAAAAATAACTATTCTGATACTACTAATGAGGAAAAAAACGAAAACAAAAGGAGCAGGAGACAAAAAAATGATAGAGACGGTGCGTATCAAAAAGCTAAGAAAGCCAAGCCAAGAAAGGAAAATAACCCAGCAGTAGAGAACAATAAGAAAAAGGACATTAAGTAGAAAGTCAACCAAAAGAATCTGGGAAATAAACATCGCAGAAAGACTAAAGGCAAGAAAGAAGAGGAAAAGACGATGACATCTTCATGCTATATAGAAAGCTGCAAACGCAATCCAGAAATAAAGGCCATTCAGATTAAAAATGAATGTGCAAAGCTGCGCAACTGGAGTGACGCAACAAGCATCTATTAACAAGTATCAACTCACTTTCATTTCTGATTATTTCCTCGCACACTGAGATGGTTTCATTCCTCCTCTTCGAAGTAGCTTGAAATTTCAAATGGGGGACAGTTTCATCACAAAATAGTCAACACAGCTTTAAATATATAAATACCCTGTCTCCGGAATTGTCCCGTGACTAATATGCGAACAGGTATTATAGTTTGTCCGCGGGTTGACATCAGTTACACAAGCATTGAAAACCACGAAGGAGTACTGGACAGCTGCTTCGTTACTCGAGTTTAGAACTCATTAAAAGCCAGTATCTTCGACGATCATTCGTCCTCACATCCGACCAGGTGGCCCCCTCTGATTGTGCCTTCTCAGTACGCCTTCTCCAGCCAACTTCGTATTGTAGTCACTCACTTACAAGCATTAGATCACTTCTCGAGAATTACTTTGTAAGTAGTTAACGAATTAGCGGATTAACGAATGGAAATGCATTTGACACAGTCTGGATATGAAGATCATTTCTGGTTGGTTGAGGAATGTCTGCTGAGCGTGATCGAATTCTAATCTTGTCATAAATTGCAATGTATTTCTGCCTATCATACAGTAAATGTCTTCATCACATTGTGCACAAATATTTATATAATATCGATTTAACATACTTTTGTGATAGCTCAATTTCTTATCAATCACATATGAAATGTTCGAGTTTCTGTCTGAGAAAGGTGTGATGAAGAAGAATATTAGAAAATCAGAACATGAGTCAACTTTATGCTGTGTGTAATATTTCGGTGCATTGCATTCCTTCGATTTCAGGGTGGTATATGAGGCTTCTTGCTTAAGCTTTGAAGTATGAGTAGCAGCAGGGCTTTCTTGCGGGTGTACGATGCCGTTTCTGGTCTCAAATCCAACCTTTACTCCTTACTGGGGTTTCTGCCAGCTAAGAATAGCTTATTAGTGGATCGGCTCGAAGTTGATTTGAACTCACAGCACATTCGTCGTTGATGTTCAGAAGTGAGTGCCAATACAAGCTTATTTTGCCTTCTGAACAGTTTCCTTTGGTAAGTGAAAAATGTGAGTATTCATAACTAAGTGGATAAACAGGAGAGATCAGTGAACACTTTGTACTTGTTTACGTATTAGTGTTAGCTAAATGAAGAGAAGTGGTGAATCAATGGGATATGTGCATGACTCTGTGCGTGTGTGTGTGTTCATCGGCCTGATCTGAGTGAGTGACTGACTCACCGGTATCGAGTTTAACAAACGACATACACTAGGCATCAGTGGATAGGGATCAACTTACTTTCTGGGTTTTCAATTTGATTCCTCTCTGACGTGATATCCTCTTCTGCTCCTGAAAGACCTTGAAATTTCCATTGAGAAGAGGTTTTATTACAAATCAAATGTATACTTTCTTCATAGTCGTGTGTTATCAGTAATATTAACTAATCACCAAATTTTAATCAGTTATGCTGAAAACGGAATTTGTGATATTCTCTAAGACAGTGGTTATAACTCAAGCGCGTATGTCAGTGATTATGATCATTGAACGTTTGTTTATTGGCTTTGGTGGCCATTGGCAGGCAACTTGAAGGCGCGAGTGATTCTATCGCGGCCTGTTCGAATTTTTGGGCCTGCTATTATAATATCTACATATTGCATCCAATCTACCGTTTACTCCCATTTATTTATCACCTAAATATGAATTCTAACAGGATCATTTACTCTCGTAACTTTATTAATCATTTACGACCCAATGACTTTCATATTCCCAAGAAATCAAGGAGGAAGCATCGTAGTGGTTGGCAGAGAGCTCTAAAACGTACACTAATACACCTAACTACGGTCCCTGTCATAATGAACACCAACTGCCGCTCTCTGCCTGACAAGATAATGTACCTACAGTCTTTGATGTCCACTGACACTTATCATAATACTGCCATAATCACATTACAAGAAACGTGGTAACATGAACTGTATGATGACAACTTCATCTCACTAAAGGACTTCATCCTATTTAGACAAGACCGACAACGCTGTAATAAGAAAAATGGGGGCGGCGTGGCAACTTTTATTCACTCCAAATGGTCTATTTCTAATAATGTTTGCTTCTCATTCTCAAATGACTTCATAGACTGTATCACCGTCAAATGTCGTCCCAAACATCTCCCCAAATATAAACATATGTTTGTTACAAACATGTACATTTCTCCCAGTTGCACACTATCTGATCTTTCAAGTTTTGCTGACGAATTCACCATGTTTGCCGCTGCCAACTTCGACAACTCTCTATCTGTTATTACTGGTGATTTCAACTCGTCAGATTACTCCTTCCTTGAAGTACTTGGTCATACAAACATAGTCATATTTCCCACTCGACTTGACAAAACACTCGATTTAGTTCTTACTAATGACGAAGGAGTATATGAAACACGTAAAAGTACACCGATCCTTAACTCTGATCACTGTATTGTTCTTGTTTTACCAAAAATATACAGCAAAACACAAATTAAAGTTTTCTTTCACTTGTCTATGAAAGCACAACAAAGATGCTACTCATCTGACAACTTACTTAATCTAAGGTGCATGTTAAAAAATACTAACTTTGATTTATTCCATGAAAGAACATTAGATGACACAATTGCCAATATAACGGATTATCCTAAGTTCTGCCATGAAATATGCTGTCCCAAACAAACACTATTCAAACGCCTAGACCGCTTCTCGTCTCCTTGTCTCAAACAACTTCGCAGGCAAAAAGAAACATTATACAAATCCAAAGATAAGTTAGGACTCAAAAAGAACAGTGCCCAAATCAAATCAAAAATCAAAAATCTTAATGCTATCTATAACGATACACTTTTATCATGTAAATCTCCAATCAGCATGTGAAAACTTTTTAATGAATTTACTGGCAATAGTAAGTGTCGTAATGGCTTTCCCTCTTATGATGTTAATGCTCTTAATCAGTCTTTTATACGCTGTCCTTCTACTTTAACCACTTCTAATGTTACCAGTCATGTAGCTGATAACTTTCATGACTTTAATGCTCTCGATGTTCTAAAATGTCTTAAAACGCTCAAGCTCTCACGTAGCCTTGTCCCTGATGGTATACGTGCATATGTTTTAAAACAATGTGCAGGTGCTTTATGTTCTCCACTAACTAACGTCCTAAATGATTCTTTCTCCAAAAAATGTCGTACCTGTTGCATGGAACGACATTAAAATAGTCCCTGTCCCTAAACCTGGAAATAGCAATAACGTAAAGTTCAGACCCATTGCCATCACTTCCCCGTTTCTAAAGCTTATGGAAAAACTAGTACTTCTTAAACTTGAACCCTCCCTTGAAAGCTTTGAAGACCCCAAACAATTTGCCTATAGACAGGGTAGCAGCACTTTAGACGCTGCAGCTGTCTTACACAACAGTATCATCTCACCATTGGATAAAGGTGCCAAATACGTCTGCTGCACGTTTCTTGACTTCACTTCTGCTTTCGACTCTGTACCTAGATGTCTCTTGCTAAAGAAGCTCTCTAAGACAAAAACTGGGTCCTGGGTCACTAACCGGTTGCATCCCTACTTCCCTTACAGAATGCAGTACACCGTATACAAAGGTAAATCCTCCTCTGCTGCGCTCACTGAAGCTGGTGTCCCCCAAGGTGCTGTACTCTCCCCACTTCTCTTTTCTTTCTTTCTACATGACTTACCATCTTCAAATGGCATTAATTTTGTCAAATATGCTGATGACCTGACAGTATCTTTGCCTGTCAAATGTCAAAGTGACTGCTCTAAATTAAATTGCTTTCTGTCGGAAATCAGCCAGTGGTTCAAGGTAAACGGTCTCACCTTAGACCCCTCCAAATGCCAAACAGTCAATTTCACCTTGAGGCATAAATTCTACCTAAACAAACTAGTTGGCTCTCACGAGGTATGCAACATAGATGGCACTGAAATAGAGACCAAGTAGGAAATTTAAAAAACCTAGGCGTCATTCTATCTGCTGATCTATCCTGGTCCTCTCATATTTTGGCGATTTCTAAGAAAATATTCCGTCTTACCTTCTACATCGAGAAGTTAAGACATTCTGGTGTAACCCAACCCTTACTCCTACAATTCGTTAATTCTCTCATTCTGCCTATTATTCTCTATTGTTCCCCCTTAGTTCTCCCGAGCTACTGAAGAAATATTATAACATATTACGCAGGATGTTAAAGGTTGTCAGCAGGGTGAGCAACGTGCCACTTAACCAGCTTGTTAATATGGACATGGATTCATGTGAAAAATGGGCCAAATCCATTTTATCTAACTCACACCACCCTCTTCACTCACAACTCTCCCCTTGCATCTCATCAGGCAAAACCAGAAGACTATATAGAAAACTATATGCTCGCACCAGCAAGTACAAAAATTCAACCATACCCTACTTAGCTCGTGTTCTGTGCGATAAAGAAAGCATTAGGCGTGACACCTATGATTCATTAAACAGTCAGTACTACAACTGGACCTCGTCTTTCTAACTCATATCACCTATAGGTACAACATTTTCTTTCTTTCTTTTCCTTCTCCCTCTCTCTCTCTTTTCGTTATGTGCTGCTTTGTTTCTTTCTCCCGCTCACCCCAGTAAATATGACAGCACCTACTTTTCTAACACCTTCAAACACTGTTCAACTTAAGCCTTGCTACCGACGTGCCAATATTATTGTTGTCATAATGAACTGAGATTTCCATAATCTATGTGGAATTCTATTTACTGATAATGTACTAACTGGATGCAATACTGTAGAATTCCATTCTGTATCACAAGTACTGTTTTGGAATGAAGCAAATTATTATTATTGTTCTTAAAGAATATGACAGAATACGATTAAAAGTACAGTACATTCCTTTTAAAAACACTTGATTATAAACTTAGTACAGAATATTGATTTCAACTATCGAAGAATACAATTTCTTGTCATCCATTGTGTTTAAGGAATTAAAGTCAATATCTATGCTTAGTGTTTTTCGATTTGTAGCGTCTTCTGAAATAACAGAATTTTAGGATTAAGTTCCTTGACAGCGTATATGAATTAAAATTAGCACGATTAGAGGAGGCAAAGTTTGTGCAGCTAATGGATTGATTTTTTGAGATAGGTTGACTAGACAGTCCGTCCTTTTTATAGCATGTAAGACTGGCGAGACTTGCCGCATCACGGAATTTACTTCCAAATGGTTGTTGCAAACATTCACCAACAGCTACTTACTATCATTAATGAAGACTCGATATAAGTATAAAACTTGTGCACTGTGACAGAGTATACCTTCATTACTGATAAGATTTCCTTTTGATGAATCACACAGTGTTATACAGTAATATTAACTGATGACCACGTTTCGAGCACAAAACATTGCTCATAATCATATCAAGTGTGAGTGACTTGATATGATTATGAGCAATGTTTTGTGCTCGAAACGTGGTCATCAGTTAATATTACTGTTTAACACCGTGTAATATATCAAAATAAAATTTTATCTATAATGAAGATCGGATAGTCACCTGGAAACGATGAGAAGCGCAAAACTCTGGTAAGGAACAAACCATCAAAACAACAATCTATTGGCTGATAAATATGCCGAAGAAAATGCAGATAGATTACATATAATGATGAAGACACAACAGACTGATATCTTGTGACAGGTCGTCAAATAGAATATGAATGGGAAGAACGAAGAGCAAGGTGTGGTTGTGTATGGAGGAAGAGGAGGGGAGGGCAGACGCAGGAGACCATGTGTGGTGAGAGCAGAAAATTATTGGTTATCGTGTAGGCAGGTTAAACAGATTGCAGAGAAGGTAGTGAAATGATGGTGTTACGTTCAAGCTTTATATTCCAATCACTACCCAATTGAGTAATGATGGTCATTATTACATTGTTTGTGAGTTCACTGGCATAAGACCAGCGGACAAATAACGTTGCGCAAAACCTGTGCGACTGGAGTGACGCAACAAGCATCTATTAACAAGTATCAACTCACTTTCATTTCTGATTATTTCCTCGCACACTGAGATGGTTTCATTCCTCCTCTTCGAAGTAGCTTGAAATTTCAAATGGGGGACAGTTTCATCACAAAATAGTCAACACAGCTTTAAATATATAAATACCCTGTCTCCGGAATTGTCCCGTGACTAATATGCGAACAGGTATTATAGTTTGTCCGCGGGTTGACATCAGTTACACAAGCATTGAAAACCACGAAGGAGTACTGGACAGCTGCTTCGTTACTCGAGTTTAGAACTCATTAAAAGCCAGTATCTTCGACGATCATTCGTCCTCACATCCGACCAGGTGGCCCCCTCTGATTGTGCCTTCTCAGTACGCCTTCTCCAGCCAACTTCGTATTGTAGTCACTCACTTACAAGCATTAGATCACTTCTCGAGAATTACTTTGTAAGTAGTTAACGAATTAATGGATTAACGAATGGAAATGCATTTGACACAGTCTGGATATGAAGATCATTTCTGGTTGGTTGAGGAATGTCTGCTGAGCGTGATCGAATTCTAATCTTGTCATAAATTGCAATGTATTTCTGCCTATCATACAGTAAATGTCTTCATCACATTGTGCACAAATATTTATATAATATCGATTTAACATACTTTTGTGATAGCTCAATTTCTTCTCAATCACATATGAAATGTTCGAGTTTCTGTCTGAGAAAGGTGTGATGAAGAAGAATATTAGAAAATCAGAACATGAGTCAACTTTATGCTGTGTGTAATATTTCGGTGCATTGCATTCCTTCGATTTCAGGGTGGTATATGAGGCTTCTTGCTTAAGCTTTGAAGTATGAGTAGCAGAGGTGCTTTCTTGTGAGTGTACGATACCGTTTCTGGAATCAAATCCAACCTTTACTCCTTACTGGGGTTTCTGCCAGCTAAGAATAGCTTATTAGTGGATCGGCTCGAAGTTGATTTGAACTCACAGCACATTCGTCGTTGATGTTCAGAAGTGAATGCCAATACAAGCTTATTTTGCCTTCTGAACAGTTTCCTTTGGTAAGTGAAAAATGTGAGTATTCATAACTAAGTGGATAGACAGGAGAGATTAGTAAACACTTTATACTTGTTAACGTGTTAGTGTTAGCTAAATGAAGAGAAGTGGTGAATCAATGGGATATGTGCATGACTCTGTGCGTGTGTTTGTGTTCATCGGCCTGATCTGAGTGAGTGACTGACTCACCGGTATCGAGTTTAACAAACGACATACACTAGGCATCAGTGGATAGGGATCAACTTACTTTCTGGGTTTTCAATTTGATTCCTCTCTGACGTGAAATCTCCTTTCTGTCTTGAAATCTTCTTCATTGTAGGACATGCCAAATAAACTGAAAGCAAATTCAATTCTACTGCATCTTTGTCTGATTTTTATTTTTACGGTCATTCATTTCAGCACATTCACTGTCTAAATACGTGAAAACAATGACTTGTTCACAGTTAATACACTGATGGCAACTTCTCAACACTTACATGAATGTAAAAGTCTTGTTTGTCGAAGTGTGAAATACGTCATCTTTAAAAAAGAAGTACCACTGATTTGGATAGACAAAATAACCATTGATGAAGTGCGGACACAATGTCCACTGACATGGAAACGACATAAACGAGGAAAACCTGACCTGACAAAGACTTAAAACACCTTAGGAAAAACGAGGACTTAGTAATCACCTAATCAGACAAAGCAAATTCAACAGTAATATTAGACAAAACAGAATATTTGGACAAGGTGAATACTCACATACCAACAGGACCATATAAAGACACCGTTATAAATATGGTTAAGAAATCCACAGTGGACCGAATACGCTGAATGAAGCCGTTTTTAGGTGAGTCTTAGTGGTTTTTATTTAATGTCCAAAACTAATAACCCCAGTAGGATGTATGGTATTGTTAAGGTTCATAAGTCAGGATACCATATTAGACCTACAGTTGATTTTAGAAATTTACCTACTTATGAATTATCTAAATATTTAGCTATGGTATTAAATCCCCTTAAAAGCCAGTCGAATTCGATACTAACAAATTCTTATGAATTAAAACATAGATTGGATAATTTAAAATTAGATAATGAAGAAAAAATGGTTAGTTTTGACATTGTCAGTTAATATACACGTCTACCGACAATAAATATGGCTATAAAGGCAGTAAGAAACGAACTCATTTATGATCAAGAACTCGAACTTAGGACGGAACTGCCACTTGAGGACATAATGCTGGGGTTGAAGTTATCCCTGACTTTCACAGTATTTAAATTCTAAAGGAAAATATACAAACAAACTGTGGAAGTTGCCATGAGGTCACCGATCTCCCAGACTTGGACAGATATATTCATGGATAGGTGGGAAAACATAGCGATTCAAACGTTCACCCCCACCCAAAAGTATGGTGGAGGTATGTATATGACACATTCACTGTACTTAGAACACAGGATATAGATAGATTTTTCGAACAAATTAAGTCAAAGGCGGAGGCAATTCAATTCACTTATGAATCGGAAAGTCAGGAAGGGGAGTTTCCAATGTTAGATTGAATCGTAAAAAGGAAAGAAGATGGGAAGTTAAACACTAGCGTTTACAGGAAACCCACACATTCAAACAGACATTCGAACTTCCGATCGTTCCATCCTATGTCAGTATAAATAGGATTGGTGAAATGTTTAAGTGACAGAGCACAAAAACTAAGTAGCACCAATGGAAATCTAAGACATGAAGTGAGGCAAATAAGAGAAGCTTTGAAACTTGATTATTACCCTGATAAATTAGTCAGGAAATATGTAAGGAAATGTAAAAATAAAATAAATAATGATAGTAGTGATAGTGATAATAACAATAATAATGATAATAGTAATAGTGATAATGACGACACCAACAATAAGGAATCTAAATCATCAGTAGTAATTCCATACAAGGAAGGAACCTCGGAAACCTTACGCAGGAAAATTCTTAACAAGGCAGGAATAAAAGTGGCCGGGTTTCAAACCCACAAACTCAATTTTAAACGAGCTTTGTCGGTTAAGGGATCCTGTGGAGAATTTAAAACAAAACAATTTAGTTTATCTCATACCCTGCTGGAATGATTGTCAGGTCAAATACACAGGTGAAACTAGTAGAAAAGGGGCAGTCAGACTAGCCGAACATAAAAACCTAGAAAAATCTAGACAGGTTGACCCGAATACGATAGGATTTCTAGAGAATAGTTCAGCTATAGCACTACATGCAGTTACACGCAACCATACCATAGGATGGATGGAATATGATGACAGTTTTAAAATCTAATGTGACAGGGTGGAGGCAGAGATTGCTAACAGAGGCTTTGTTTATCGAATCAACTGCAAACACGTGTATTAGGAATGATTCAACACCTGTTTCAGATATCTGGAAAATTCTGCTACCCCTACGACAAATAGGAGAGAAGAAAGAAAACTATACAACTCGTTTCGAAGTCGCGTGATTATAGCTGATATGATTATGAATAATAATAAATTTTGTTCGAAACGTCGTCGAGTGAATAATACTGTTTCACTCTGCAATATACCTAATAAACAAATTAACATGGAATTACTTACTACCAAGGTGCGCAAGTTTTAAACATATATTAAAATAAAAATAGTTTTATTTCAATTTTGATACTTACGTTTCAGCGAAAAGGATGTTAGGAGTACGACGACAGTACATAGGCGGAGTGCAGGGTTTGACATTGTGAACAAAGTATTTGAAAGTAGGTTACCCGTGCTATATATATATATATATATATATATATATATATATGTATAACAAAGAATCGAGTGATTTTGTCAGTGTGACCTTAAGACTATCAAATTATTCTGATAATTATTCATCAGTGCTAGCTAGAATTAATAGAATTAGCCAACATCAAACGATTGCACTGACCTACATTAAATTAACCGAGTGTAGGCTGAATTTTTGTGTTGTTTCTGTAGTTTTAAAAATATGTCACTTTATTTCTGTGTTACACGATTGATTTTTCTGTGCTAAGGTGTGACTGTTCGGTTTCAAATCATACTGAACTACGTTTACCAGCATCAGCCGTCCGTAGTGTCATGAACATCGCTGAGTACATAGAATGTATTCAGTCAACACAATTTAGACTTGAGAAGAATTGAGTTTATTAGAAGATGGTTGGAGGCAATCGTAAGGAAGCCTTCAGCCTACAATCCTGAAGGCACTCATGTCCCCATTGTGAGATACTAACCCGTGTCAATGTGTGAGCACTGTTGTCAGACACGTTACCACCGAGCTATTCAGGCTGGTCATCGACCTCATTAACGATTGTATTGTATACTTTGATTAGACGTTGTCCAGTGATTAGCGTCATGCATCCATTGCTTTGTTTGATGCAGAGTCAATTCTGTCAGTCAGATTTGCTGTCTAATAACAACAATTTAGTGTGCACGGTGATGGGAAGCCATCTAGTCAGGTGGTCACATTGCACGCTTGATTGGTAGGCATATGAGTAATCTGAATGTTAAGGAAAGGAATCTGTGACATGAAATGAATTGAAGTGATTGAAGAAGTAACTTTTCATCAACGAGAGGCACACACTACTGATTCACTGAGATGAGTAGTTGCATACTACGCCTTAGATCAGCCATCACTGATTTCTATTGAGATGAAGATGTTCCGAAACCTTGATGGCCACTCCCCACCTTTTTTTAATAGAACTTGATGCCACACTGTACTTTCAGTACAAGTATGGCATTTTCAGCATGGATATCGGTAGCCCAAATTTTGCAGGCCGAACATAGATATCGGGTGTGCGTCGGCAGGGGATCGAACCTCGGACCATGTGCATGGTCGGCGAGAGTCCTAACCACTGTGCCACCGACGATATACACAGCGACATACCTAGTTGGACTCAGCCCAGAGAAGTGAACCAGTTGAAACCGCCTGATTATCGGGTCTCTTCTTGAGAAGGATGCAACACCACAAGTCAGATTCACAGTTTGCAATTTACACAGTTCAAGATGGTGAAATCTCACCACCAGTTCATTTTGAAACCAAAATTATTCCAATCACAGAGATTAAGTGATCTGCTTGATAGCATAAATGGTAAGGAAGAAAAGAAGTGTAATTGTGTGAAAGTATAAACCAGTGGTTGATCAAGATGAGCAGTTTCATACCACTTTTATCGGCCACTGTGGCCTGCCAGCTAGGTCTAATCACCCGGCGGCCGGATTGCCCATGTAGAAATGGGGTAAGTCTCCAGATTATGAAGTGGTTTGTTGTTTACTGACTACTTGAGAGTTTACGTTTCATTTAGTTATGTTGACACACTTTGTCTCACTCTACATGAATGTATTATAAACGATGAATTATCGGTTCTGCATAAGACCTACTATGAGCACAGATATTTACACAGGCATTCAGACATTGCAGCTGCTAACAGTGAATAGAATGAATAGCCTGTTGAATAATTCAATTATTTCTAGGAAGGGATACATTTCAGCCATGCTGTGTGTGGTTAGTTGAAATAATGCATGAGTGTAGAGATGAAGAATAAATGGATTAGGATAAATGGAGTTCGACAGAAAGGAGTATATGAATAGAGCATATACACCAGATACTGTGTAATGATGAGGAGAGCAAAGAGAATATTATGACATTCAACGGGTTAAACTTCTATAACAAACATCGATTATGATTTTTGAAGTAACAAAATATTACTTACTAGTAGTGAGTAGTAAAATGTGTAACACGAAAACGACACAGCCTGTCAGTACTCCAATGGTTTTCAATAGTTCTCTAACTGATATCAATCCGTGGGCAAACTCGAAAATACAAAAGAAAGGGTAACATAAGAGACGAAGGGAATTGGTCTATTGAGATTCCAGTTTCAGGTCTTAAACACGATATGCGTCAGATAACATTCATTCGGAAATATCGAGGAGTTGAAATTCAATTATTTACCCCTCAATATCAGAGTGAGAAAGATTAGCAACTAAAACATTTTGTTACAAAAGTAATGGAAAGCTCAAATAAAGTATAATTATATTTTAATAGTTTACAAACAATAATAAGTTTTGTTATTGGTAATATTTCGAGCAAAGCTGTTTATATTTTTCTTTATTCGAATGAGATATTCAATAAATCATTCTTCTTACATAACCAGTTTGAAAGATTTGGCTTGTTTTCCAGCCGCGTTAAGCTCAGGTGAAGGAGAAGGATTCGGAGTGTGGGTAGCAACCCTACAACACAAAATCAACCAACCTGCTACAGCAACATCAACGCACAAGAAAAATATTAAAAGTACCCAGAATATCAAACACAAACTAACTCATCTGTGGAATCGTTGAGGCGAAATAGCACAACACGTTGGTGAAATCCAGCCTTCGGGAATCTAGTCAGCCAGTAAGCCGATGGGTCTTTCCTTGATGAGAGCAAGAATTCGAACGGCGACTTGGAATGTCCGTACAGTGTGCGAGGCTGGCTTAGAAGCCTAACTAGGTAGCTAAAGAAACGAGAATATATTACATGGAAGTTCTGGGAACCTGAGAGAGCAGATGCAATGGATTCGGTTTATCAAAATTGTGACCTGGGGAGTCAGTAATCTATTGTGGTCAGACGACAAACACGCGAGGAGGCAGAGGCGATGAAGTTATCTAAACAATGACAACCATGAACAAAAAAGTCTCTGATGCATTTCACATCTCTAGACAATATTGTCCGTCAACAGCTGATCGGTTCCATACCGCAGGTGTGACTGTCATGCGAGTGTTTGTAACAAACAACTTTGGGAACAAACCATTCTAAATCATTCGGTCACACAAATATTCTGAAGAAACTGAAAATGAGTTGGTCGCATGCTGAGATTTTCATTCAACACATAAGATTGCCTACTTGAAATCAACTTGATTAGCGATATTCACCTCATGGAATTCCAATGATATTAAGCTAAACTTAAGTTTAATCCTGTGATGAGCATTCAGGATTCAATGCTTATCTCGCTTTAGTCTGAAGATTACAGACTTCAAATTCCCTCTATATTTCATCATATCATTCCTGTGATCACAGTATATGATGGTACATATTGAATAATATTTTAAAAAACACGTAGCTACGCTATCACCTTAACTTGTCTGTGAGTTGATATGAAATCGCTTTCTCAGCACTATCGATGTTATTTTCTTATTTACAGTTTTGGCCTATGCTTAGACATCCTGGTTGTCGGAGAAAGTCGAGACATTTATCCATTAGGCGTGTCTATCACAGATTTAGGTTTGTTTTCATTTGTTGGAATATTTAAGTGATTTATTACTTTGCACGCGAGATATGTTCTATCTTTAAATCATCCCATGTAAAACTTTCTTGCAAAATACTCTCTAAATTTAGTCACTCACTTCTGAATATCCGTCCATCAAAGAGCCTGTCAACACATACGCGAGATATTTCTCTTGGAAAAAAAATTAGTTAATTGAATAAAATTATGTGTAGAAAGGACAACAAATTTCCTTAAATCTACAGTCTGCTTATTTCATGCATGTTTTAGTCCCATTTTCATTCTTTGTAAACTATGCACATGGATATGGAATTCACCTGTTTCCACCTGCTAATTACAGTCAGTAATCAGACGACACTATGTGATTCATTTGATATCACTGAAATAAGAAAACGGAAGTTTTTATCCTTCAATGACGGAAACACAAGGGTACCAGTCTGAATGTAGGGAACCAGTCGCTGCTAACAAAAGAATACCGGAAAGCGAAAGACACTTTATACTACAAAATGTGTGTTGAGTATTGAGTAGCTATAATAGCATATTAAAATAACCTCAGCAATGCCCTTAGATAGACATATAATGTCAGAGTTTCTCACTTGCAAAAGAACTACTATATAATTGTTCTAGTTAAGGGAACAACCACAGTAAATATTATCTGTGACGAATGAAACAGAATATTCGAAACAAGGTGGTGTCAAATCTCCGTCGGTAAGAATCTAATACTTTTTGTTAACAGTCCAATGTCAAACAGTCCCCACGACATAACATTCAATTAATTCATACAAAATATCAGTCGGAGAACAACACGTCATCACCGATGGTCAAGCACTAAAAATGAGGAATAGCATTCAAGGACAAACAGAGACCAATCATGGGGATTGGATCAGAAGTATGCTTGAACACACTGGGAGGATGATACACGCGTAAATAATTACATCACTAGGTGGCATACTCAAATCAGCAATAATATTGTGTATTCTCAGTTAGGGAGGGATTTTCCGATCAACTATTCCTCTAAATAACCTTTCTGGTATTTTATTGACAATGTTCAGTAAGTCTCATAAACACCATTTTTCTATCTTATCCCTTCCACTATACACACTGGTTCAACAAAGTCAACCTGCATGTAATGACTTTCATTTAATAAACTGTGATACTTTCTACATATTCCAACATGGACATTTTCAAATAGTACTCTTTACAAAGTTCAACAGTTGGTCTGAAATTAGCTTCAATTTAATGACCTGACACAGAATTAACTTTGAACAGTATTTCTGGAAAACCTTTTTCTCTTTGCCTAAAGGTTACGAATTATTCTGATTCCTTTCTTGGATGTTTTTCAGTAGGAATGACCAATTTCCTCACACTATCTCTGACCACAACGTGCTATTGCATGAATAATATGAGCACCGCTTCCTAGTCACTCTGATTCTGTGTTGCAACTTTACACTTTCAGGTTTGCATTCTTGCGTTACAGTCCGTAAGAAGAAACGTATTTATTATATAACAATCTTCACATAATATCTAGCAATACTTGTCTGATGATACAGTTCTATGTGCTAATGAAGGCACATTAAATTCAGACTGACAGATACTCTAGTTAACTAATGTGGTGTACAAGGCCTAATTTCCAGGCCTTCTGTGATTGCAAATACGAGTTTTTATTTGCAACACGCAATCGTAGTACTGATTTCGAGTAAGGCATGTGAAAGTTAAATGCATTTATTTCAAGTGATTGAAGTCTCGGTTCTTAGTATTCTGTGTCTCAAATGAATTCGACAACCGCTTCATTTCATGGTTATGTTAAAGCACTCCCCCCGACTTCCCAGCAGACATCACTTTCTTTTAATCGAGTCTTGTTAATCTGCTGTAGTAAATGCTTTTTAATAGTCATACCTACCCATCAGGCTACAGAGTTGAACATATCAACATTGCATCTCCAGGGCTTAACTCTAGTATTTATGGTCTATTGCAACAGAAAGGCTTCATTTCCACTGGCGCCCTAGTAGTCATCATTTAAATTGGTATTTGAGCGGTCTGCCTTTACACAATTCTGATTACAACTGTCATATTCAATAGGCGAGTAGACCGAACTACACTTCTGTCAAGATAGAGAAACCGAAGCAATTAAATCAAGCCTTCCTTTCTGTAGTAATAGTATGAAAATAAGCTCAAAACACTGGTCACTTGAAAATGTAGCCGGCCTTTAGATATGGTGTAAAGATAAATGAGATTGAAAATTTTCAAAGAGGGTCAGAATTATACTACACTTTCCTTGGTTTATTCTCACCTTCTACGTGGTTCATCTCTGACTGATAATCTTTGTTGGAATCGCTTGTGTAAACAAGAGTTCAGCTCAATTCTTCATGCTTTCTAAAATGAATTCAGATATCTATAGGTATGACTGCCATAAGTATAGAAAAATAATTGCTGGATTAAGTGAAAATATTTTCTTTCTGAAACTCTGTTCTGTTATTTTGTGCAAACTTGAAGATACAAAACGATGCTGAGTTTCGAATCATTTCAGTGTGTTTCTTACAAGGTAACTGGTAATTGTGGTCAACACTAACAACGTCAACATATCTAACATTCAGCGTGAACACAGGATAACAAGATTTTCTAATAATTTTCGGAAGACTTTCAGTAAATTGGAATAGCTTGGATAGTTGTTGTAAGTTAAATATTTTAATTAAAACATCACTAAAATATTACGCCTTTCACATTTCTATTACTTAATTATACTCATAAAGACTGGGTCACGAAATCATGCACTTGGCTATTAACGAGAACAGTATACATTTTCAGTGATTCAAATGATAGAAAAGTGTTTATAATCGTTTTCGTGATGCAAGAGATATTTTCAAGGTTTTCCCAGCCACAAGAAATGAGAAATATTTTCACAGGAGTTTTTTTGCGTTAAATGATGGACCGCATAATGAGAGACAGTTTGTAAACATTTTCGTAATAGATTTCACTATCCATCAAATCTTAACTACATAATTTATTGCTAGGCACATAGACAGAGATCTGGGAAGAAATCACACGGAAGCAATCTAATTTATCGCGATTGCTTAATACAGACACTAAGTAATTTTATTAAAGAAAAGTAGTAACTTGCGAAGATGATCATTGTTTCAAAAACCTGTTAATTTCGAAGTGAAATGCAATAAAGACAGACAAATTACAAATAAAATCAGTAGAAGTAGTAGCCGCTGATGTGATAACATTCATGATGGTACTTACTGCGTTATCTTCAGACGGACAGTCCCCGTAACTCTTACTAGCCACGTTATCATCAGAAAGTTCCATGGCTTTAGACAGTAGTTCGTGAGCCTCCCTTATTAAAGTCATCTTTTGGGAGCAACACATTCTGCACATCCAGTGGGATGTTGGAGCACTACAACGTTTGTATGCAGCTGGACGTAATCCAGTACACATCTTATGATACCCCTTTTTACTGTTATTACACTGTATTCCATCATCTACCAAAAAGTAACACTCCGCCCTATTACATTTATGTGTAACTTTTGACATAATGAACTTCTACTGGAACAGCCAAGACAATTTACACAATATAGTCAATATAAGTGGGTAAAATCAAAACTTAACCGACAAAGTAAAGACAAAGTTTTAAAAAATGTTCTTGAAGTGAATAACACAACAAAAACAGCGATATGTCAAAAACGTGAAAAAACCTGAAAAAAGCACTCCCTTTTCCAAACAGCGCGCCCAACTGTTCTTCCTTCTACACACTCATCATCTTCACACATTATCTTGTCAAATATTTCTCCACATCAATGTGATTCTTCATTGTACATCTTCATCGCCTACAAGTTGATGCATAACTACAATGAATTGAAGAGACAGAGAGAGCGGAGACAGGGTTTGAAACAGAGACAGAGAACAGGAAGGATGTGGTGAGTGTGTGAATAGCTTGTCGATGAATGTGAGATGTAGAGAGGAAGCGACAGAGCAGTCAATGTGTGTGTATGTGTGTGTGTGAATGTGAGATTGATTCACAGCTCTGGAATGCATCCGATTTATACTAGAATTATTAAGACTGTCTGTTCCCAGATTTCGCTGAGAATTTTCACACAGCCAGCTAGCCAGCTAGCCCACTCCGAGCCAGCTAGCCAGCTATCTCACTTTGTCCGCCGAATAACGCCGACTAAGCAAAGTTTGCATTTAAGAATTGCAGAATGCAAAGTGCTTTCCAATTTATGCATGTCAGTCAACCAGTCAATTGAAGCTATTCCAAAGTGGGGATTAAGACACATGCATCGACCCATCAACTAAATGAATAACCAACGAGCTGAGGAACTACTAATCAACCAACGGACGGAAGGACGGACGGACGAACCAACCCACTTACCAACCAATCAACAAACCAGATGCAATGACGGACTGAGTCGCAAATACAAGGATGACTTATTTGTTGATCACATAGTGAATAGGTGAAAGGGAAAAACGAATTGCCAGTCAGGCAGGCAGGCGAGTGAGCGAGCGAGCGATTCAGCCACCTGGTGAACAAGTCATCGATCTTCCAAACGAGTGAGGAGCGGTCGATCGTTCGAGTGAGCATATCAATCAAACCATTTCACATTACGCGTACTCATTGATTCTGCTGATTGATTGATTACTGATCAGCTGACTTCGAGTGTGACCACGGGTTCGCTCGACTTCGAGGTTAACTTCGAGGAGTATAAAAAGCACGGTGTATGTGAGTAGTCAGCTTCAAGTTGACAGTAAACAGTTCTTCACAGTAAACGACAATGCAGATGTTCACTGTATGTTAGAATACTCTAGTTGTATAATATTGTATGCCTTCCTTCCTTCCTGATGGGCATTTTCATTTCAGCTCGTCTTAGTTGTACTCGTTGCATCACTGGGATTCGAAATGGGAGGTAAGTCTTCCTCCTGCGTCTCCTCCTTCTCCTCCTGCTCCTCTTCCTACTCCACGTCATCATCAACATCAACGTCATGACCATGATCACTCGTTGACATAAAAGAAGAGATAGACAATGCAGACAGACAAATAACACATTCACTCAGTAGAAATGATGTCATTACATGCTACCTCAGTTGATGAGACAATGAATGAAGGAGTGAGTGAGTTGGTGATAGAGTCAGTGAGTGAGTGAGTGAATGTATGAAGCAAGTAATGACTGAGTATTTAATTGTGGTGTTTTGTTGTTTTGTGATTTCAGTTATTGCAGGTCCAGTTCCAGAACCAGCAGCGGCAGCGGCAGCAGCAGCAAACAGTGGTTGTCCTGGCTGTCCTGGTGGATGCCCTAAATGCCGTGGAGGGTGTTGTGGATGCCGTGGATGCCGAGGTGGAAATTGTCCAGGAGGCTGCTGTAAAGGCTGCCGAAGACATTAAACATTAACGCAGCAGACATCAGTTGACTAATTAAACAGAACACCTCATTATTCATACAAGCTTTCCTGCGTGAAGAAAATCCTGTCATCATTGATCTGAAGACGGTGGACAATGTGTACTTTTAGATAGATATCCTCTGTACAACTTACTAATAATAAATACACTTGCATTATTCAAATCACACCTTTCAGACTTCTTCCTCGTTTTCAGTCAATTGTCTGTCAATCAGCGAAGCTCTGATTCTCCCCTCCCCTCCCCTCACCTCACCTCGCCTCCCGCTCACCGAAATCAGCCTCCAACCATCTTGTGTAAATTCCTCTGTGTGTCAACCAGATACTTCGTCGCTTCATCGGTTGGTCATTTAGTCAGTGAGACAGTTCGTCAGGCTGTTGGCCAGTCGAGTAGGCGGGCAGTCAGCCAGTGTGAGAGGGAGAGAGAGAGAAAGCCAGTAAGTGGCTAAGTAAGTAAGTAAGGGAGGGAGTGAGTCAGTGAGGGAGTTGGTCAGCTAGGCAGTGAATGATGTGGCGTGTTGATTTCTGCCAGTTGAATTGAGGCGTAAATCTCTGCTGAATGGAATTTAAAGCATACGAAAATATGATTCAGATATTCACGCAAATAAACCAGCATCCATCCATCCAAAATGGTCAGTCAGCCATTCAGTAGTCAGGCAGGCAGGCAGGCAGGCAGGC
The DNA here is from genome assembly GCA_944472155.2 of Trichobilharzia szidati. Lineage (NCBI taxonomy): Eukaryota > Metazoa > Platyhelminthes > Trematoda > Strigeidida > Schistosomatidae > Trichobilharzia > Trichobilharzia szidati. Next base: position 32,554,687 of record OX235273.1, read on the forward strand.
AGTCAGTCAGTAAGCACGTAATCAAGTCAGTAAAACAGTAATTGAGTAAGGAAGCCAGCCAGCCAGCCAGCAAGCAAGCAAGTGATTATGCAAGTAACTACGTAATGAAATGTCCAGATTTTTAATAGAGCACTTATTTCACTGAGTAATGATTGCGTGAATTAGGTAGGTGCTTGTTTAGTTGAACACGTCTTCAGCGAGTGATGTTCACGTGAACACACTACTCATTATCACTTGTTTAGAGGCTGACGGTGTTGACGTTCACGGATAGTACGAAGTAAACTATACTAAGGCAAGATCTAATACCCACCCACAACTTTCATAGTATTCGTTCCGCGTAGACCGAAGACAAAGCAAAACACCCCAATGGGTGATCGTCCAAATTACGAGATACATTTCGGGACGAAATCTGAGTGAGAGATGATTGCTTAGCTGGCTGGCTGGCTAGGGATCGTGCACGAAGGTGACACGACGGAGTACCAAATGGCGTGGATGGATGCTTCACCGGAAGCCTTCAGATAAACAATCGTCGACTTGAACAGTCACAGTCAGCATCCAATGTTCAGTGATGATTGCTGTGGTCAAAACATTTGGGGAATTATTTACCGGTACACTTGTTTTCCGGCCCGCCCCGTCTCTCTCTCTCTCCCTCTCTCTCTCTCCTCTGTCACTCTCTTCTTCTCATTCAGGTGAAAATGTCTAATTCTAGTTCTCTTAATTGATTAATCAACTGATTAATTAATTAGTTAGCTAATTAATTCATTAATTATTTAATTAATTAACGCATTATTTCCAGGCCTGCTGTCTGATTATTATCATTATTGTTATTATTAATGATATTTTTGAATGAATGAATGCATGAATGAAAAATTGTATTTAAAGGGTAGTTGTATTTCGATCTTCGCGAATTCCCGTTCTCTGGTGTGAATTTCGCTCACTATTCTCCTACCACACGACTAATTTCTACTCCAACATAGAATCTCTCTTCTTCCTCGTGTCTTGTCATCCTGCCTATAAAACCGAATGTGACTAGTACTCACTCACTTCGGACCGATTCTACCACCGATTAAGATCCACTAACTAACTAACTAGAAAAGAGTAGGAAATATCCTGTTTATTTAAATACCCTACGCTTATGCATATGTATAGAAAGATAGATATATAATAAATGTACATACAAACACACATACACATGCACATGCACATAAGGATATGTGCACCTATACATACGTTGATTCACATACAAGATGAAGTCACTGACACACTGAATTCTCTGCAGACTCACACTTTCAATGAGGTTCAAACGATCCACATCTCCTTCCCTCGCTCTCTCTCCTGTTGTCCATCGCTGGCATGCTGATTCTCTTGCTCACTCGCTGTCGCTCAGACACACACTGATTGACACTTACAGAATCATTGTAATTCTTATGTATTTTTTATTCTAACAGTTTAATCTCGACATTGACCACTCTTGTAACTGTCAGAACATCTTTCACTTATTTCATTTTCACATGCTATGCAAGATCGATTTGTTTCCCACAGTACAATTTAGTTACAAAGAATAAATAATTGCGTCCTCCTCACAGCAAACCACTGAAAGCCTAATCATTACTGAGGGTCGTTGTGGATATTCCACCCAGGTTTAGGATGATTCATTTGTTTATAGGGGAAAAATAACTTGTTCCTACAAGATTACACAGCCTCAGAGGTGAGTTTAACGTCATGTGCATGAACAGCTTGTATGCCACCTATCACCTCGCTGAACTATGCAGTTACATGGGATTAAGAGCAATTTTCGATTCGGACAATACTATCCTACTGCTTGTGAAGAGGCTAGCACTATTTCAATGCATTTCAATCCGCACAGAATTCGCCTAGGGGCGAACCTATGTGTATTATAGCACTGAGTATATAGATTCAAATTCATTTCCACACAGAAAGCCTGACCACCTTTCCGGTACTTCTGTGCCAGCTTACTAAGATGTGATTCACTCTAACACCTCCTGCTCTTCTATTTAAGTGTCCCTCAAGGTAAGTACAAACAAAAATATTTCATCACAGCTCATTTCACTACTATTCCCTGGAATTCAAATAAGGCATGAAGTGTGATTTGTTCTTGTTCCCCAAATGACTAGAAGGGGTAAGCATCCTTCTCACTATGGTATCAGTGTCTATAAACTAAGGAATCGTCAGTTTTAGGCGTATACATAACTGAATCGATTAACTGTAACATTGTATTATATAATAAAAAACGGAAATAATCCCTAGTTCAAATGTTCTAGTACAATACTTGAGTGAATCAAATGAACAGGACTTAGTTGATATGAACAACATTTTCTCTGAATTCTCTTGCATAATCTTCAGAACTCAATACATAACGATATAGGTGTATGTATATTCCAGTGATTAACTTTGTGAATGACTTCTAATTACTAATGTATACGAGTAATGGATTGTTTCAATTTCTTACGTTTTGTGTTGGCTTTTCTATTCACGATGTTTCGAGGATGAGTTAGCCTTCAGACACATTCTAAATAAGGCATTGAATATTTGAACTAAAGAGAAGCCAAACTTTAGTGATACACTCCCCCAGAACCACCTTAACTTTTCGTCGAGAAGGAACAAGTCACTTAATGAAATCGGAGTAATTTGAATGAAACTATGAACCATCGATTTTCATCGCACATTCAACACCATAATCTCTTTCCAAAACCTCCGCACCTAGTGTTCAAGTCCAGTGAATCCTACTCAGTTACTCTCATCATGATATTCCACATTAGATGCGTTTATTTGGAAAGTGAAGTGGCGTCTTGCAACATATGTTGATATAGTGTAAATAACTAGTGCTCCTGGAGAACTTGGTAGGCCGAAAACCTCTAGTGATGATCTCTGTGTTTAAGTCAATATAGTCACTGTAATCTAAACAGTTTACGGTCACTGAAGCAAGTTTGATGGTTAGGTTATGAGATCTGACTTGAGTATTATCGACAGCTCACAGATGTTGTTGTCTTCATCTCCAGTGTACATAGTTACAACTCACTTCCACATAATTGCATATCCCATTTGTATTAGTGCCCATATGGAAAGTGAATCACTCATCTTCTCTTCTATGAGAACCATACTTTACTGGCTAAACGCTCGGGTAAGTTATTTTGCCGTATTGACATTCACATCACTTTCTTTCCCTTCTTTCCGTTATTTCATGTGCACGTGATTTTTCTCAATTACGCATGTTTCTGGTAATTTTAAATTTGTGGCTTAAAGTAACCCACGTAAATGTGAAACCATTTCTACTAATTCATATCAGTTCTCTCAATTACAATGAGCGGAGATCTCCTTTTGTTCTCCACTACTGTGGAAATCACTGAATTATATTCTCAAGGAACCACTGGTTATACACAGTATCAGATAATTTCTCATACACGTAGGTGATTGTTTTGTGGCTGAGACTAATTCTTTAAACCTTTTCCTTATATTTGCACGATACATGAATCAACATAACACACCCATTAACTTGGTATAAGTAGTCATTCATATATATCAACGAAATCTTCGCAGATGCAAGATAAAACTAAGGTCTGTGCAAACAAACGTGCAGTTGGAAGTACATTGAGGTGACCACCTTTCATTAGTACTCATTGGTTTCTTCACAACTCCGTAAAAACTCGACCGTCGTTCTAAGTATCACTCCTTAATAGTCTAAAAGTCAAATACTGTCGATCTATAGTGCAGTCGACACCAATCGTTCAAACCAACTCTTTTGCCCAGCAATCGCTTGTTATGTTTCGTCTATACATAAACATTATAAATATGTGGTGGATAATGAGTAAACAAATGTGATCCTCTGTACACAGCGTACCGCAAGCCCGTTCACCTACCAACCATTGCACATTGCGGAATCTCTGTTTACTCATGAAGAAATCAAATGCTAATCAGCAATTTACCAATATGTGTGGACCATTATATCCTGGAATCCTCGATAAGTTCGTATGGATATTCATCTAGTTTTATCTCTTCTCTTCTTAAGTGTAATGATTACCTCAGTTTTGACCTGTCATCTTTCTTCAGAGATGAGGCCATCAGTGATTGAAAGAACTTAAAGGATCATTCAAGGGAAAGTTTCGCCAGGCTCTACTATCCCTTAGCTGTTTGTAATTCAAGCTGATTGAGTAGTGGCTCACTGTGAGAGTTCCTCTTTACTCAACCATCTGTGTGTAAGTTTGGCCTGTTCGACGTCCGCATGAATACACTGTCATTGATATAACATGCTGAGTACCAGAGGAAAATCACGAAGCATTTAACTAACTAACTAACTAACCAGTTTGTAGAGTTTGGGACGTCAGCCAATATTTGTAGCCGACTGTCCCGTGCTCAAATATTACGCCCTGAAGTGTCTTTACTAGCATTCTTCCAAGTCATTCGGGCAATGAACTGATCAACATGTGCACATGATGGAGGCCCTTTTTACGACTTCACCAGTAAACACAGTCTCTAACTGATTATTTTTCGTACATTTTAATTCAAGTTAACAAATTAGCTATGTAACAGAAAATGGACATGTTTTACTACTGATGTTACTATGAGGATTTCAAAAGTTCACTGATTATTTTATGCATTTCTACTTCTTCAAAAGACATTTCAACAGTTTTTGGTGATGTGTGAATGTCAGTAAACTAATTATAAGCGTAACAGTCACGAGTAGTAAATTGATTCATGCAAAAAATACGCTGGAGTTCGATTTTTCGTTCATATTTCAAAAAAATTTAAATTCAGTCAGCATTAACCAAAAATCCAGGAATAATGTACTTGAAGCAGCTTACATCTCTCAGGATACATAAGATTCTATCCTATGGGCCTGATCATAACAAAGTCGTTTCTAACAGGATAGTGAATTCTTCCATCAACAGCTGTCTTCACTAGCTCCATACTAAAGATCCAATGTCCGACCAGAAAGAACAATCAACAAGTAAATCTGAGGACGAACTAACCAAGAACTCAGGAAAAGAGGAAAGCAGATAAGACAGGACAGTTCAAGTGAAAATAGAAATGACAGAGGTGATGAAGGTAATCAACCAACCAACCAACAACAACAGGCACCAATCACTGTCGAAGACAGAAATTTCAAGGAGTTCATTTAGTTAGTCAGTTAGTTATTAGTCAGAACCGTTCCAGCTACATGCAGCGGAACGGATAAGGATGTCAAAACCAGCCAGAACCGGAAGTGCGAAACAGGCCTTGACCACTACGGAATCAGTTTGAAAATCTGACCCACTCCGGAGCATGAAACACAAAATTCGGATGTTGAACATTAGTTTTCAGACAATCACTCCGTATGGGTCAGAAACATGGCCAGCACATCACGAAAAGCATTTTATACAGGCTGAAGTCAGACTACCATCAACAGTTGTCTTCTCTGGATTCAAACTAGAGACCGAATAGTAAATTATTCCTGTATTTTTGGTTAAAGCTGACTGGTTTCAAGTATTTTTAAATATCAACGAAAATATCGAACTTCAGCGTATTTTTTGCATGAACCTATTTACTACTCGTAACTGTTAGACTTTAAGTAGTTTACTGACTTTTACACAACACCAAAAAACTGTTGACATATCTTCTGAAGATGTAGAAATGCATAAAACAGTCAATGAACTTTTGACATTCGCATAGTAACGTCAGTAGTAAAACATGTACATTTTCTGTTACATAGCTAAATTGTAATTGTGCAATAAACAAATGCGTGCAATAATACTGATGTTTCATGGTTTTGCAAAGATGCACGAAGTCGGTATCCCACTCCACCTAATTTCAGATAAGTCGGGTCCTTCTTATTATTCAGTTGGAAAACAGTTGGCTGATGCTCATCAACCTGTACGGAAAGACGTATGCGTGCATTGACTTCATCGATAGCACACAAGATATGAGCGCTGCTAACAAAAGTATGAAGTCACTATTCACTGCATCACGCTTCACTAACGTTCAAAGTATGGGAAATATATGTTTCATATGGGAGTGTGTAAATGGAAACCAGTTAAACTTTGGAATACCAAAGCGTATTTGAAAGGACTATTGAACAGATGTACTCATCAAGTATAATTCAATTTCAATGACACCAAAAGAAACCTCGGTATTGATCCATTAAAGTCCGATATTCATAAATTTCAACTGCATACAAGTTACACGGACGACACATTGTGATTTGGAAAAATCATTGTAGCCTATGCCAGATGTTACGGTTAGTTAATAGCCTTGGGCTGACAACTTTCAAGTACACAGCAGCTGTGTACAATGGCTGAGTGTCTGCTGGACATAAAGAAATTTAGTCTGATTCCTTCCCACACAATCTGAAGTATCTTTTACCCTGACGCCATAGATGAGGAAGTACACCGTGTGCAATAAATCTCCATTCAGGCTGGATACCCACTGAGATTCACTGACAAGAAAGTCAAACGACAGTCCCGGAGATATGAGACATTACTTCTTCCAATAAAGAAACTTTAAGTGGGCCTTGATTTCAAGTGAGACTTAATCTGCTCTATTCTGGGCAGGAGGATTTCATCATCTTTGATGAAAACATACTTCATGGAAACAATATGAGGGTTCAGACGTTTCTACTATTATTCAGCAGTAAACCTCTCGTTTCCTATCAAGTAGACTTTTCGTTGTCTCTTTGATTTCAAACTCTTTACCAGTCTGTTTATTCTTTACAACTCTTACCTAATATCACACTTGTCTGTATTTCTAAGTGCATCCTGATAACAACTTATGCATTGAACTACGCATCTTATGCAAGTGTGAAACTCTTATTCAACTCCACCTAAGCGTTGAATAATGCCAGCAACTATGAGTACGATGACTTATGAATTTTGTTACTTTCCTCTTTCGTGGAAGCTTCTACATAAATGTGAATGTACCACTAAAGAAACTAGATTCGCCACAAAGAGCCTCTCTGATGAAATACTTGTTTTGTTGTTCTCATTATCATTATTCATATTACCATTACTGTGTATATTTATTGAACTTCGTGGACAATGCTATTTGAGGTTTTCCTATTAGTAAGAAGTCTGTCATCTTCTGAACTACTCATAAGTAAGTAAACGACATCCCAGAAAATTTCATATATATTATATTTCCTATATCTCATGTTACCGTAATGAAGTGTATTGTTCTGGTCGCAGACAGTTGAAAAGGATCAACGAAGTGATACAGTTGACATATTATTTACACACTTTTACTAGCAGTATTCGCCTCAATAATGGAAAGATCACCGGTATTATGCAAATCTGAAACAAATTGTCACAATTACCTTATTAAGATTCATTACTTGCGAATTACTAAGTAATTACGCGACATATTTATAACCCATTTCCTTGCATGAATATTAGTTTTAAATAAAAAAGGACTTTGGAAATAACCAATAAGCGTACTTATTCTCTTTATTGTCAAGTTCCGAAAGTGTTAACATTACAGAATAAACATCACTATCTGTGCAGTGTACCTGAGTAACTTACAGCACGAGTCAAGATAGCCAGATTCTAAGGACAAATTACTGTCTAACCTCCAGTGTAAAACCTTTCATAGTGGTTTAACTTCAATGACTATTGATCTTGTTCAACACCGTTTACAAAAACACAAATTTTCAGTTGTCCTTAAAGCTCATGCATGAAGCAGTGATGTTACCTGTCAGTATGCACCTATTGAATGGGTGTCGACTGCTTACTGCTTTTCAAATATCTGCACCTTTATGATCCTACACTGAAAGTGTTCAATTCTGTACTGTGAATCGTGTGTTTGTGAATTTCTAGTGATTGAGGAAACAGTGAAATCACGAAGTATTCACAAAATATGGAAAGGAAGTTTCAATCTCGATCTATCACTGAAATCAGGAAAATCATTGGAGATAGTAGGCAGACAGCCAGCCCTGACATACTCCCGTTTTCACTTCTAAAGATTCTGTGAGTTTCTCGTTGTGAATTACTTGGCATGAAGCGTTGTCGCACAACTGTCGGATGAGGTGTATACTTGTCAGCAGCACCCTCTAGTAGCGAAGTAGTTTCTAAATCACCTCTCGATAGACGCTGTCGGTGACTTTTTCAAAGTCAATGAAGTTGAGATAGTTAGGTGACGGTTATTCCAAGCTCTGTTCAATGATGATCCGTAGTGTTGCGACTTAATCGATGCATGACCTGAGCGTGTTTGATTCTCTCGAGGATGATGTCTGTGTACGCCAATGAATGTCAACGCTGGTGAACACTGAGTAGTTTCCTTATTCAAAATAGTCTCCATTGGCGGGAGACTGGAAGGCTGTCATTGTCTAATCGTGTACTGTTTGGCAGAACATGGAAGCAACGCGATCAGAAGTATTGTGGTAAATTATATTAACGTTCATTTACAGACTTTGGCTTTGATTGATCATTGTAAATCTGTTTCGTTATCGCTTGTAGAATAAATGATCGTATTGACAAACTTTTCTTACTGATGTCCTGCGTTGGTTACATTGCATAATTCTCTGCGTATTAGGCGTAGACTTCTGAGACCATCGACAGGTCCAGGATTTCTGCGACCTGGACATTTTATACCAAAAGTAAAACGAAACAGCTGTCCAACAACCCGTAGTTTCCAGCGGTTTCTTAACTTATGTCACCCCTTCATTTCACATCAGACAACTTGGTCAGTTGACAGGAAACTCCAAACTTAATAAATGATGTTCAGGAATATCAGTTAGATAGCTTCTACTCAGTGAATTTAAGTTTTAACAAAAATCACTATATGCATACCATGGCAAGGCACTAAGTGATAAAAACAGAAAACTGATCAGGATACGGAGTAACTTACTAAATGATTAAAAATGTGATGAGTTTACCTCGAATCACAGAAATAGGAGACTACGGTGGTGAGGTTAAAGTTAAAGATTGCGTAACCAGATGAGAGAGTTAGTAATGACATCCAGTAACCAGGGCGAAGAAAAACTGAGAACTTCTTCTTCCTGAACACACAGACCGGGTTTTACGCATTTGTAGCAGTTGCTTCAGCAAACATTAGGAGAACTACTTAGGCAACTGATAATTTTGAAGGTATTCGTGATTTCCACCTCATGTCCCGTATCAATAAGATGCCTGGTGATGATAATATGCTAAGTGTTTCTTCCCCTGAGACGTAGGATTTGTGGAGCATGTTCAGAAAATCGAAGGTGTGCCCTTTTTTCTGTTCTCCTAATTTAACTGTTACTACAGAAATATCCAAATTTATAGACATGGTTAGAATCGCAGTGAGAAGCTAACTTTGACTGCACCATTAAGGAGCATGCCTGACAAATGGAAGCGTGCTTACCTGCATGAAAGGCTTCGGCTAGATAGGTATGCATTCTGGCTTTGACTATACCAGCAATATAATCACCTTTGAAATGAAGTTAAGCAGTTTGTTTAGCGTTTGATTCCAAACATCTTCACTGACGGTTAATGTATTTTTGAGGATAATCGTTGTCTCTCAGCATACTTATGAAATTCTTTTTCTACAGACACATGGATATGAATCATTTTGACAGCAGACAATCAGCATCCAGCAGAATTTAAACTTGTGCTACTTATTATTAGTAAAGCAGGATGAAAATCAAGATGAACAAACATAAATAACAATTTTATATCATTTTGTTGACGAAAGAATTCAGAGGGATATCACGGTCCGTTTCTCATGAAATCCGTGTATAAATGAGATAATGCTGAGTTGAAATAACATCGACAACAAATCAGCAGAGTGGTGTTAACTGTAAAACTTAAATGAATAGATGGTCAGGTCATCTTTCCGATTAATAATACTGTAGTATCTTAATTTCACAAGAGATGAATACAGTTATACATTCCCACCAGATAAGTTTGATTAAGATGGAAATTAATAAATATCATTGTACTGCAACGTCACAATTCTAGTGACCAAGGCATCTAGTTTATGGTATCTAGCTGTTTCAAGCAGCATAGCTAGTTTCCATGTATAAACGTGATTGCTTGATTTGTATTGTCAATTATAAAAGTTATTTTCGACCACTATTTATGTTTTGTCAGACGAATATGGACTGAAATAGATTGCTCAGTTTTAGTATAGCCTGGAAACTTGCGAATCTATTCAGAAACAATAACCATGAATAAGTTGATTTGAAACGACCTTCTATAAATAAGTCCTCAGATTAAGTGAATGCAAAAGTCTATTTCACGTTCAAGACTATTAAACATATTATTATGTTCCACTAAAGCAATCAATATATAAACTTGTCGTCCAAATAAATAATTATGAGAAGTGTCATCAGTGAAGCATGCGATATTACTATTTTGTCAGAAAAAACTAAAACATTATTCGTTTCCAGACAGTAGAAGTCACGAAATTCTTGGAATAACTTGAGCGCCGAGTGAGATTGATTCCTTATAAAATATTTAAATTAAACCCAGGACGTTTAAGAAAAATGAAAACAACATTTTTTTGAACGTTTCGATGTGTTAACCACAGCTTTGTTGTGCACCTTTAACCTTTGAATTTTTGTTTTAACGCATGCACCCCATGTTTTGACGCCACACCATCTTTTGCTTCTCTACATGACTGTACACAGGTGGATAGTCTTCTTGTTGTGCTATCATTCAGCGCTCTGTTCGAGCTAACTTCGCAGTCGAGCCGTTAGATAAGTTGTATAACATGTGGATTTATAAAAATTGATATTTTATTTGTGCAAAATACAACTCCCTATAATGCACACTTCCAGGCCCAAGCCTTTTTACTTAGTTTTTAGTTAGTCGATACTTAGACGCTAGGTAGAGTACTGATAAGGTTATTAAGCAAAGAAGTATTTAGCAAGTGCAGTTATTTGAAGTCTATCCTAAGTATAAACCAACAGTGACAGCTTCTTCGGCAGAATTATTCGGATTTTATTCATCATCAAATTACATAGTCAAAAATGTTTACACAAATTGAAGTCAGTCTATTTGAAGCTCACTTGTCCACAAACATATAATAATAATAATCACTTTATTCCACAACAATAACAATTTACAGCATGGAATTTTCAGCGTTTCATTTTACATATTGCATTGGTTTAGCTCTTTTTATAATTATATAAATGTATGAAATGTTAAAAATATTGATAATTAATAGGAAAAAATAAAATCCCCAACAACATCACACCATTTCTAGGTCATAGTGAGATAATTAATAAATAATACAACAAATCACGCATGCAATATTATGCATCATTACATTTTATAGTTTAGTTAATGATTTAAAAGTTGTAAAAGTTCTTTTCTGATATTCGTCTCTTCACACAATGCTCGTGCCAAATATATTACGGTTGAATTTTTATATTTTGTAGTACGAGCATAAATGTTTATGAAATTTCTTCTGGTCTTACCCGAAGAGATACAAGGAAACAAATGTGAATAAAGAGGATGTTCACTATCAGACAAGATAACTTTAGCTAAGTGTTTACAAGAATTCATTTGCCTATTGACAACAGTGTCGGTTAGTTGAGTCAAAGGGATAGCACTGACCCTACTTACAGCCTTCAATGTTCTTCGTAGTATTATATGGTCTTTCTTGAGTAGCCCAGGGAAGAATAATGGAGAACAATAAAGAATGATGGGCAAAACACATGAATCAATAAATTGTATGAGAAGAGATTGGGTTATACCTGAGTGCCTCAACTTCTTTATGTAATAAGTCAGACGGAAAACTTTCTTAGAAACTATAAGAATATGAGACGACCAGCAAAGGTTTGAAGAGAAACTAATGCCAAGATAAGAAACACTTGACTTACTCTCTATCATGTTACCATCAATATTACAACAATCATGAGATTGGATCAATCCACGCATGTCTTTTTCACTTCTCAAGCTGAAATCAACAGTATTGCATTTAGTTGGATTTAGTTTAAGACCATTTGAGCCAGACCAATCCTTAACTTCAGCTAAGAAGCCATTCATATGGGAACAATCCGATGTGGAAACTACAAGGACAGAAACGGTCAGATCATCAGCATACTTAATGAAGTTAACTTTGGGTGAGTTCGGAAGGTCATGCAAAAAGAAAGAGAAAAGAAATGGAGAAAGTATTGCACCTTGAGGCACACCACTTTCAGTTAGCTGAGAATTGGAGCGCTTTCCAGCCAAAACAGTATTCTGTTTCCTATCCTTAAAATAAGAAGACAGCCATCTAGTTGCCCAGGTCTTTGTCTGTGCTGAAATCATCTTTCCTAATAAAAGTGTCCTAGGAACAGAGTCGAAAGCTGCAGTATAGTCTAAAAAAGCTGTTCAAACGAACTTAGCACCCTCATCAAGGCAGGAAACAATACTGTGGTGTAGTACAACGGCTGCATCTAATGTACTTCTTCCACACTTGTAAGCAAACTGCTTAGGGTCACTAAAAGCTTTTAAAGAAGGTTTAAGAATGTTCAAAAGAAGTTTCTCCATAGTTTTCAAAAAAGGAGATGTTATAGTGACCGGTCTAAACTTTATACCTGCTCCAGAAGATGATTTCTGTACAGGTACAACCTTGATTTCTTTCCGGTCAGCAGATACCGTTTCCTTGTTGAATGATGCATTAAAGATTTGAGTGAGAGGATGACACAAGATGTCTGCACACTTTTGAAGAAGAATGCCTGGTACACCATCTGGACCAAGGCTGTGTGTTGGATTTAAAGATTTCAAACATAATAGTACATCCTCTTCTTTAAAACCCGGAAAATGACCATTATCTTGACTAGGTACATCAGGTACAGGCATATTAATTTGTTTCATGATAAATGATTTGTTTAAAGCATTAACATCAGAATAAGCATCAACAGACATTTGTTTTTTACTTGTAAGTTTATTGAAAAGTTTCCAAATGTTTGAAGGATTTTTACATGATAAAAATTTTTCATTATATAGTCTGTTCAACCTTTCTATTTCAATTTTTATAAGGGTGTTTATTTTACGGACGCCAGTATTATCACAATTCTTATACAAGTTCTCTTTTTGTCTTCTAAGTTTTTTTCAGCTGCAAAGAAGAGATTCTGTCAAATCTCGAAAACAGTGTTTCATATGGACAGCAAATATCCAAACAAAACTTCAAATAATCGATTATATTAGAGACATTAGCATCCAACTTATCGTCAGTAAATAGTTCCCAGTTGGTGTCATACAACATGCTAGAATGTTGTCATGGGAATATGAACGTTCATGTATCTTCTTTGTTAAATGACTAAACAATTTTTGTTGTAACTTGCCGTACACTTTCGGTAAAATACGAATAATGCAGTGGTCAGAGTTTAGCAAAGGAGCTCTCCTTCGGGTTTCATATACATCACGGTCGTTTATGAAAACCAGGTCTAGTGATTTGTCCAGACGTGTATTAAACTTGACTAGATTCTCATGACCAAGTGAAGTAAGAAAGCTGTGATCACATGAATTAAAATCACCACAGACTATAGACAACGAGTTTCCGAATGCAGGAGCAGCGAATTCAGTAAATTCATCTGCAAACGTAACCATATTTGAAAGGCTACAATTGGGTGTTATGTAAATAATTTTTATGTATATATAAGAATATTTACTTAAGTGTTTTGGGCGACACCTGACGGTTATGCAGTCTATATTGTCATTAGAATAATTGAAGCAAACGTGATTTGATGTAGACCAACTTGTGTTTATGAAAGTGGCTACCCCTCCTCCACATTTTTTCTTAGAACTTTTTCTATCTTGGCGAAAAACGTTTTACCCATTTATTGAAACTAGATTATCATCATGATGCTGGTGCAGCCAAGTCTCTTGTATTGCTAAAACGCCAGCATTTCGATCAACATTAGAATACATTAGGGATTGAAGATAATCCATTTTGTTGGACAGGGATCTACAATTAGTGCTAACGAGTTCAGGAACAGTCATTTGATTAATTTGTGTACGTTTCAGTGCACGCTGCCATCCACAGTGATGCTTTTTTCTCAATTTTTGTGGATGACACAACGCAGTAGGTTGTAATGATTTTAAAAATGCGCGATTATAAATAATACGATTAGGACACATTATTGATAAATTAAAACAAAATTAAAAGAGCAAACCAAAGCAATTTTGCAAAATGTTGTAAGGTGAAATTTTCGGTAGCCCTATGTTCAAGCAGGCCGCCAGATTGAATGTAAGCAGCCATCATATATTTGTAATGACCAATTTCAAATTCCTAATGTGAATATTTTTTGTATAAGTGTATCTTATTTGTCATTTGGAAAACACGTCAATTCACATGTGATAAACATGATAATGCATGTTTCAAAGGTCATGGAGGTTCACAGAGGTTTTGCTGCTTTCTCATCTGTCTTGCTTTATTAGAGTTTGCCATATAGGTGATAAGTCTATCATTTTTTTCCTATTCACTGAATTTGATGTGGTTAAAATGTGTAAAGCTTCAGAGGTCAACCTTTATTTATATGAATGAAATTCTCTTTGAAAAATTTCGACATTGTGGAAATCAATCTTATGTCCACTGTCTATTGCATGCATTGTTCTGGCAGATCTCCCCTCTGTACTTTTTAATTTTATTTCACTTCTAGGTGAACGTTTCGTGCATAGTCTGTTTTCATTCGCTGTGACCTCCACCTGTCTGCTGCTCTACTATACATAGCAAGCTTAACATTCTGAACACTTTGTCTTATAGACACAATTACTTTGTGGAATTTTTGGAACCATATCCTTGACATTCACCAAAGCTTTCTCTAGAAAATTAGAGGTCTTGAGACAGACTTTAACATTATATGAAGCAAATTGTCTTTGAAATTGTTCAGCTGTGTCCTTTCGATATGAAATGGCTATCGTCGATTGCTAAGATTTTTCAATTTTTTGTTTTCCCTTATGCTCCTTTTTATTGATGATATTATCTAGTAGCTTTTCGGGATAACCATTTCAAATCAAAATTTGTTTTATATTGGATATCTCGTTCTCCATATCATCATTATCTGTGATAATGTTTATAGCTCTGATAACAAGATTTAAAGCTACTGAAACTTTCATTCCTAATGGATGATCTCATTGGAAATTGAAATAATTCTTGGAATGTGTTGGTATTCTGTTGATTGTAAACTTTAGTTTCTCGTCAGTTTGTCTTTTAACAAGACAGTCAAGAAAGTTTAGAGTTCCCTCAGCCAATACTTCTTCATTAGTAAGCTCTATTTATTCTCAGATAAAGTTAATCTCTGTTCGAAATTTTTCTTTCTCAGCTTTCTTTATGATAACAAATGTGTCATCTACATATCTGTACAATATTCTAGAATGAAAACTAAAACTTGTTACTGCTTTTCTTTCTAGAGCTTTCATAAACATATTTGCTATAATTGGAGATGCTGGTGAACTCATTCTAACTCCATTTGTTTGACAGGATAGTTTGTCTCTAAAAGTAAAATATGTACATTCTATGAAATTTTAAGGCATTCTATCAATTATTCTAATGACAATGAAGATAATAATAAGAAGAATATAAAGAGAATGTACGGTTTGCAATAATACGAATGATGGAGAAAAGAAATCAGTTTAATTGACTCGGAGCTTTTTACCTGGAAGAACCAATATCCATCAGTGATCCAATGGCAAATTGATATAGAATATTTTTTAATTTAAATGTCGACTTTCTCGTCGATTGATTGGGCCGAAGTGCTTGGTCACAGGTAGATATGTCGGCTTCTTGTGCAAATGCATCGGCGATGTCTGGGCATTTAATAAGAATTGAATTGGTGTTTTGAGACAAGCATTGGAATCCAGGATGCGCATTTCGACATATTTGAAACTTATACGCTATATGATCGGTTAGGGAAAAGATTATCTATTATGGTTATCTTCCCAATAGAATTCATCTCCGCTATCTGTAAAGTTCAGGCTAATATTCTGAAATGTTTGAGGAAGCATTTGACACACGTGGTTTGGTAGACGATTATATATGGAAAAGGATGTCAGAATTCGTAATGCAAAGCAACTTCATTTTCGCTTCTATTATCTGCTTGTTTATTTCGCAGTATATGAAATCAAATGATTCTACTAGGGATTATTCCCTCAAATTTCTCCGGAATGCAGTGAGACATCCGCCCCCGTCCGGATCTTTATGAGTACATCCAATCGGTTCAGCAAAGCAAAAACCATTCAACTTTCCTGCTAAATAAAAACAGAAAAACATCTGAGATACGCACGCCTAATGCAAACATGTTTTGACAACTCCAAACAAAATGCTTCCTGCGATAAACAACATGACGAAACATAAGCTGAAGTAAACAACATCAACTGTTGAGAAAACAAAAACAAATAAATCAGTCAGAACTCACAACGATGTAAAGTCAATTGCTTAGGTGCGTGGATTTGAAATTATTCTATTAATAGCAACATATTCATTGAGAAAATGAGTGATGGAGTGAAACCTAGGTATAATTTGATATTGTTATCATCAGTGATAAGTCATGTTCTTCTACCTCAATTTTAAATCGAATGAATGAAGTCCAGAATAGCATATCACTTACATCTGTAGAAGAGTAAGATAACTGTTTATCTTTCCTAGATATATTTCTTAGTCGACGGCTTGATGGGTCAGTAAAAGGATCTATTTATAGAAAACCTAACTGGACAGGACAGTATCTTAATTACCACAGTTTCTGCCCTGTTCGGTACAAAAGAGCCTCAGTAAGGTGCCTCTTCAGTAGAATCCAACGAATATGCACTGAGGACACACTTGATGCGGTAGAAAGAAAGTTGACACAAACTCTGGTTGATAACAATTATCCAGACAAGTTCATTAGGAGATACAAAGTAGTCAGAACACGAACACCCACTCTCCAACTCGCCCCTAAGAAAGACGTGTACATCAAGCTACCCTATATGGGGCATCAAAGCAGCTTGATAACTAGACAAAAACTGAACGCTGCTGTCAAAAAGAATTTTATGCAGTCAATATCATAATAATAGAGAATGTAAAGCCAATATATCTATCTAAGCCCTTAGAACATGCGAAAAATGACGCCACATCCCACTGTAATCACCAATTTGAATGTACGCGTGGACACACATACATAGGGAGGACTCATCGATCTCTGCAAGTAAGGGCTTCAGAGCATATTCCTAAATGGCTCCAGAAACAAATGGAATCTTCAGAACCTATTAACGGTGAGAACAGGAGACCTAGCTCTTCTATTGCGAAACATATTATGGAGACAGGACATAAAATTGACGTTAGCAGATCTTTTAAACCTATCTATAAAACGTGTTTAAGGCGTATCCTAAAGTTTGTGGAATCCCTAGCAATTAGAAAGTTTCAGCCACCTTTATGCGTTCAAAAACAATTCGTCATCACATTAAACCTTCCTTGGTAAATTTTGTTTTGATACCATAGCAGATGTACTATTACGTCTGTTGTTTGGTTCAGTGGTCTTCATTGTTACTTTGACCTTGAATATGTCCTTTTAACTTGAACTAAGTCTAATTTCTCACCTCTTACTTCTTTATTAATTTCATATATATTCCTATGACAAGTCCGTATGTGATCAGATTGTTCGAAATGTGTTGCGCAAATACATTACAAGATTCAGACAAATTACGTCTTCTTATTGCTTTATCTAAATTCATAAAGGGAACTAATTGTTTTAAATTATTTAAAGACATGTTATTCAAGTGAACATGCTCCACGAAAAAGCATGAAATCAAACGACAAAATTTCAGAATGTTGAATAAGAGTCCAAACATTCTTTTCAATTTCAGTTGGTCAATTTCCGGAGCCTAAAGAGAGTCTAAAAATGATCGGTCTGACATTTTCTCAAGTGAAAAGATTTCTTCTGAGAATTGTCGTGTAATTAAAACAAGAGGGGAAAGGTGACCAACTCACTAGAAGACCTTTAGCCGGGAAAAAACAATATATGTTAGATGAAGCTGCAAAGATAGGACCTCAGGTGAACACAGAGAAGATTAACCCGAAGAAGAAACCTGACAAACGGACATAACAAACAGTCACTAACAAAAAGGATACTTAAATCATTCGCAACATACAAAACACTAGATAAAATAAATCATCAAACGTTTCATTCGAAAGAGATTTGGGATGAGAAATATCAGTGAAACAAAATAAAATCAAAACTAAGCCCAAAATCAGTGAAAACCGTTGCTGTACAACAACCTAAAGAATGGAGACTACAGACCTCAAATTATATCCACGTTTCACTCCATCACTCATTTTCTCAATGAATATGTTGCTATTAATAGAATAATTTCAAATCCACGCAGCTAAGCAATTGACTTTACATCGTTGTGAGTTCTGACTGATTTATTTGTTTTTGTTTTCTCAACAGTTGATGTTGTTTACTTCAGCTTATGTTTTGTCATGTTGTTTATCGCAGGAAGCATTTTGTTTGGAGTTGTCAAAACATGTTTGCATTAGGCGTGCGTATCTCAGATGTTTTTCTGTTTATATTGACCAGAAAATCTGAATGGTTTTTTGTATTAGAGATATTTTTATGCTTTAATCTTTAGGTTGACGCGTTGCTTGCAACGTACTCTCTAAATTTGCGATGTTTTCTTGATCTCTGTTTTCACTCACTTGTGAATCTGCGTTCGCTAATGCGACTATCTTTCTTTTCTTTTGATATTTGACTTTTTGAATTATTCCATTTTGTTGATGAATATTGGTTGTAGAAGTCACAGCTGCTCGTGATGTTGTAAAATAATCTTCCTGCAGTCCACAGTTTGTTCCTTCAGGAATGTTTCAGTCGCATTATATTCATTGTAAATGACCCACATGAAGGTGGAATTCACTTGGTTTTACTCGCCATTTAATGTTTTCATTTCGGAATGTTTGATTCGCTCGATATGACCGATATAAGAATACTCAAGTTAACTGCCTCCAGTATTGGGAAATTCAAGTATGCTAGGTAGAACGCAATGAACCAGCAGATGCTATTAAAACACCCTCGAGCGACTCGCAGTCCCAAGTTGTCTCAATGGCAGCAAAGAGACAGTTATATGCGATTCGATGTGTGATATTATTTAACAGTTATAATAATAATGGCATTTCGAAGTCACCTCAACAGTGCCGTTAGGCAGCCGTACCATACAAGGCGGTCTCACCTACAGAATGAGTACTGTGAAACCAAATTAGCTAAATAAACAGTAACCGTTGGCATTTTCTCTCGTGAATAAAAAGGAATATTCCAAACACGGGTGGCGTTGAATTACTGCAGATAAGAATCCAACACTTTCTTCTGATAGTTGAATGTGGAAGAGTCTGAGGATATTTCGATCTGATGACATGTTACCGATTTCATTCAAAAGAGTATTTCTGGAAATGTTGTTCTTTGCCTCGCGTGTTAGAGTTATTCTCGATCGTTTCTGCAATGTTAGTCAGTAAGAATGACAAATTTCGTCCATTCTCCTCTTACCATCTCTGATATTAACGTAAAATTGCATGAATAGTATGAATATCATTTTTAAGTAATTGTGATTTTGTTTTGCACCTTTTCATTTTCAGGTTTCTATGACTGCTCCAAAACCAGTAAGAAAAAATATATTTATTATTGAACAACTGTTACATTATATCTGACACTCAGTGTATATTAGTGTTTGAAAATAGTGCTTCTATGTGCTAATAGAGGCACTTCAGTTCAAGCTGACAGACACTTTAATTAACTAGCACGTTGTGAATGCCCAACTTTCCTGGCCTCCTGGATTCTGTAGAAGTCTTTATATTTGCATGATGCGATTGCAGTACTAGTTTCGAGTAAGGCATGCCAAAATAAATACATTTGCTTTAAATAAGTGATGTTTGAGCTCTTAGTATTTCGGTGTTTGTGGTGAATTTTGGAGCCAGTATTAACAGGATTGTATTGAGCGAAAAGAAACTATGTGAAGAGATAAACAACCTCCCGACCACTCAACAAATATGATGAAGAACAGGGAGGTGCTTTGAATAGCATTGCGAGGCAGGCCATCGATTAGAGCATGTGTGTGGAAACACGAGATAGGAAGAAGAGGAACAGTGACAAGAGAACGTTGAAAAACCTGGAGCGGTATATAGAGGGCTAATTAGACGGGTCAGATTGAGATATGAACATGAAGACGTAAGTATCTATCTCACGGAAAGAAGAAGGTGAATGTGTGCCTATAAAAATACATTTGTATATATACGAATATCAATCACATATTGAATCACCGTTTCTAGCAATGACTTGAAAGTTGGCTGCGATATGATATCACCTTGATATGATTGTGAGCAATACGTTATGCCCGAAATGTCATTAGCAAATATTACTGTATAACTCTGTGCGACTTTATCAAAATATATTTTATCCATAATGGAATTGGCTAAGATAAATTCCAATGTCAACTTATGTTCGCTGTTCAGTATTCACTGATCAAGCTGATATTTCACTGAGTCTATTGTTATTCACTCCATTCAAACTGACGTGAGGATTACATTTCAAAAATATACACTATTAATTATTTAGAGACATGTTATTCAAGTGAACATGCTCCCCTGAAAAGGCATGAAATCAAACGACAAAATTTCAGAATGTTGAATAAGAGTCCAAACATTCTTTTCAATTTCAGTCGGTCAATTTCTGGAGCCTAAAGGGAGTCTAAAAATGAACTGTGTGACATTTTCTGAATTAAAAATGTTTCTTCATTATCTGGTTTGGTATATGATTAATTATGGAAAAGGGTGTCCGAATTCGTAATGGAAAGCAACTTCATTTTCGCTTCTATTATCTGCTTGTTTATTTCGCAGTTTATTAAATCAAACGATTCTACTAGGGATTATTCCCTCAAATTTCTCCGGAATGCAGTGAGACATCCTCCCTGCAGTGAAAAAAGTGACCAGCGTTTCACATTTGATCACTCATGTTACATCATATGACACGTTAACTGTGTGCTGATGTCACTAAATCTGGTAATGCGGTATTCAGGAGTATCAGAGGATATCAAGCGAATTTATCTCCATAATGAGCTACTGACTTTTGTCATTAGAAAATGAATTTCTTGAAGCTTAAGGCATATATTGTTGATAAGTGACAACAAGTGTGAAACCTACAAACCACAGTTCACATGCAAAATAAAGTGATGTGAAAATCAACCGGTATACTGTTTATCGGTGACGTTCAGGTTGAAATATCACTTACTAGGATCAAATGCAGTGGAGAAAATTGTCAGTAAAAGGCTACCAAAATACGTATGTCTTGATACAGTAGGTTCAGGCAGTAAGAATACCAGTGTAATGTTGATGACACTCATGACCAATTGCAAGAATATGGTGGTCAGTGACCCCTTATTTCTAGATATAAGCAGGTTTCCTAATAGCATTGAGACACCAGTGAAAACGCAAAAATTTCGTTCAAATACTTCTTCAGGTTCAATTCACTATATGCTTCACTGTAAACTGACTTCCCCTGGCTCCACCTTACTTTTCAGTGCTGCAAAATCCAGCAGAAACGTTTGGCTGCTTATCATAAAAGTTGTGCCGAAAACGTTCGTTTAAAATTTAAGACAGCTAACACAATGAAATACTACACACTTGTCAACAGTCAATATCAGCAGCACAGCATTATTTTAGACACGGTGAACTTCATATTTACCCTTTAGTGGTGGAAACCACCAGACACAGTGAAATCGACTAAACGGTGACGACATTCCCCAACGATGGTCACTTCGTATTCGAAGTAAAACAATATAGAGAATTTAGGTAGTAATTCATCAAACACATGTTGTCTCAGTGGTCTG
Organism: Trichobilharzia szidati; assembly: GCA_944472155.2. NCBI lineage: Eukaryota > Metazoa > Platyhelminthes > Trematoda > Strigeidida > Schistosomatidae > Trichobilharzia > Trichobilharzia szidati. The sequence continues at coordinate 32,576,427 of OX235273.1, forward strand.
CAAATGCCCGGTTAACCTAATGCGATTTCATCTCAGAAATGACAAGAGAATTCGGCACTTGACGATCTCCTAATGGATCCATTTTACTTGCATCGAATTATGTGTGACAATATGTCAGTGGACAAAGGCGCCGGCTGATATCCAAGCGCTCTTGGTGGCGAAGCGTCAAACAAATGACTTCAGGTAGTTGATTACACAATCAGTATTTGTTTATTGGTAAGTTACTCACCTATACATTTGGGTTAAATGAATTACATTTACTCATGAATTGTACAAACACTGTCTACAACAAAATTATGATGATTTTTAAAATAGTTAGCAAATGTGAATTAAAGCAATTGAAGTTTTCTGTGGACGACGATTCAATTTCCAGAATTATCTCGCATCTTTGCATTTATCCAGCTTAAAACAAAACGTAGTGAAAAAATCTAAATTGCGACTTGCAAAATTTTGACCACAAGTCAGTTCAACTTGTTCACTTTCATAAATGTTAGTTTGATAAGACAAACAGAAATCTGCAGTTTACTTGCTGATTTATTGTAACACAGTAAAGTTACTCACTTGTGATGCTTCAATCTGTGGAAGTTGCTACATTGTAAAATCAATAAATTGTTGTAATGTGAGAGAGGAAGATGAACAAATCACTCTATTGAGATGTAAATTGATTTAATCCAAAAAGTATCACGCACAACAACAAAGGTATTCGAAGATATGCTCAGAACTACAGTCAGTGATTCAACGACATTCATCTGAGATGTACTTATTGGCAATCGCAACCAAATGATTGAACCTCATATAGCTACATGAATTTGTGAATTTGTCTTCCTTCGTGAACTGAGACGCCATTTGCTAATACGTAATCACCTCATGTGTTATTTATTCCTTCAAGTTGAGCTGTCTATTAAGATGTTCCAAATGGAACACTGTTTGCGATTTACGTAAATTCGATTCCTTATGGTCGATTCAATGCAACCATATGCGATACTAATAAGCAGAATCACACCAATAAATAGTCAATGTTATACTTGCGTCATCACTGTGAATAAACATTAAAGAGTGAATACACAGATGCATCTATAATTCATGTCCCTCATTAAAAGGAAAGGAAATTCCAATTGACCGAATTTATTTTGCTTTGAAAGTGGAGACTGTAACCCATTTTAAAATCATACGGTGTGAATCCCAAGAAACATCAATTGATGACAACTGAACAACATAATCCTTCATTATATAAATAGTAATTCATACAGTATTTTACACATAGTATTCGCCTTTCAAAAGTCAGGCATTACGTGCACCCATATATGTGATGGATTCAGACACATATATACGTCAAAGATGTATGAAAACGATCGTCTTAAAATAGCATAAAGTAATGATAGTGAATTTGAAAAACTTGACATATTACACACGATTCGGTAGAGCTCAATTGAAATTAAAAGAAAGTCAGGTGCAATTTACCAATTTTCACTCCTGTCAATAACTGAGCAAGCACATTTAAAATTGGTTTGTGATGGACTGTAACACACACTGTGACATAAAACAACAGGACTATTGACAGTGAATAGAGCAAATAAAACAATTCAAGAGAGATTGCAATCAAAATATCACAGAAGAAATAGAGATCTGCTTAAAAAGTCATGAATTAACTCAATCAAGAAAATCGCCATTTCAAAATCACTGTTGAGAGGAAAGCTTGAATTAATAGCTCTAGTTTCTCTAACTCGGCAGAAGTATATTTCCGTCTACTCGCCTGTCAAATATGGCGGTTTGGACGAAAGTGATTCAAGAGCAGACCCGACAAGTACAGATGTGAGTGACCACCACTACAACACAGGTGAAAGTGAAGCCTATCTGAGGTGACGGGGTATATATGCCAGCGTACTACCGTGACGATGCAATTTCATATGTTCAACTCTGAAGCACGAGGGATAGGTATTTCTATCAAACAATATACATTGGCACAGATCAGCGAGATTCTATTGCAGAGAATGATGAATATTGCGGTGTTCTCCATCATGATCATGAAATGAAGTGGCTCTTAATTTCACCACAAACACCGAAATACTAAGAGCCTAAACATCACTTATTTAAAGCAAATGTATTTATTTTGGCATGCCTTACTCGAAACTAGTACTGCAATCGCATCATGCAAATATAAAGACTTATACAGAATCCAGGAGGCCAGGAAAGTTGGGCATTCACAACGTGCTAGTTAATTAAAGTGTCTGTCAGCTTGAACTGAAGTGCCTCTATTAGCACATAGAAGCACTATTTTCAAACACTAATATACATTGAGTGTCAGATATAATGTAACAGTTGTTCAATAATAAATATATTTTTTCTTACTGGTTTTGGAGCAGTCATAGAAACCTGAAAATGAAAAGGTGCAAAACAAAATCACAATTACTTAAAAATGATATTCATACTATTCATGCAATTTTACGTTAATATCAGAGATGGTAAGAGGAGAATGGACGAAATTTGTCATTCTTACTGACTAACATTGCAGAAACGATCGAGAATAACTCTAACACGCGAGGCAAAGAACAACGTTTCCAGAAATACTCTTTTGAATGAAATCGGTAACATGTCATCAGATCGAAATATCCTCAGACTCTTCCACATTCAACTATCAGAAGAAAGTGTTGGATTCTTATCTGCAGTAATTCAACGCCACCCGTGTTTGGAATATTCCTTTTTATTCACGAGAGAAAATGCCAACGGTTACTGTTTATTTAGCTAATTTGGTTTCACAGTACTCATTCTGTAGGTGAGACCGCCTTGTATGGTACGGCTGCCTAACGGCACTGTTGAGGTGACTTCGAAATGCGATTATTATTAATACTGTTAAATAATATCACACATTGAATCGCATATAACTGTCTCTTTGCTGCCATTGAGACAACTTGGGACTGCGAGTCGCTCGAGGGTGTTTTAATAGCATCTGCTGGTTCATTGCGTTCTACCTAGCATACTTGAATTTCCCAATACTGGAGGCAGTTAACTTGAGTATTCTTATATCGGTCATATCGAGCGAATCAAACATTCCGAAATGAAAACATTAAATGGCGAGTAAAAGCAAGTTAATTCCACCTTCATGCGGGTCATTTACAATGAATATAATGCGACTGAAACATTCCTGAAGGAACAAACTGTGGACTGCAGGAAGATTATTTTACAACATCACGAGCAGCTGTGACTTCTACAGCCAATATTCATCAACAAAATGGAATAATTCAGAAAGTCAAATATCAAAAGAAAAGAAAGATAGTCGCTTTAGCGAACGCAGATTCACAAGTGAGTGAAAACAGAGATCAAGAAAACATCGCAAATTTAGAGAGTGTGATGCAAGCAACGCGTCAACCTAAAGATTAAAGCATAAAAATATCTCTGATACAAAAAAACATTCAAAATTTCTTGTTTATAAAAACAGAAAAACATCTGAGATACGCACGCCTAATGCAAACATGTTTTGACAACTCCAAACAAAATGCTTCCTGCGATAAACAACATGACGAAACATAAGCTGAAGTAAACAACATCAACTGTTGAGAAAACGAAAACAAATAAATCAGTCAGAACTCACAACGATGTAAAGTCAATTACTTAGCTGCGTGGATTTGAAATTATTCTATTAATAGCAACATATTCATTGAGAAAATGAGTGATGGAGTGAAAGGTGGATATAATTTGAGGTCTGTAGTCTCCATTCTTTAGGTTGTTGTACAGCAAGGGTTTTCACTGATTTTGGGCTTAGTTTTCATTTTATTTTGTTTCACTGATATTTCTCATCCCAAATCTCTTTCGAATTGAACGTTTGATGATTTATTTTATCTAGTGTTTTGTATGTTTCGAATGATTTAAATATCCTTTTTGTTAGTGACTGTTATGTCCGTTTGTCAGGCTATTCTTCGTGTTGGTTGACATCGAGCGTCAGGCCCTCGAGTGGAATGCGGAAGCGAAGCGGCCAGTGAGACTTCCAAGGTCGACCTGGAGTAGATCGTGAGAAGAAGAGTTGAAAAAGTAAGGATTACCATGGATGCGATTGAAAAAACAGCAGAAGACAGCAGGGAGAGGGGCGTGCAGTTGAAGACTTATGTAAAATTCAAAACCCAAGATAAAAATTATAATATAAATATTAATAAAGCGAACATGCTTAACAAAAAAGACATGAAATGAAACGAGGAAAATTCGAACACGAAGCAAATGTCATAAAGATAAGCAAAGATAAATTCCAATGTCAACGTATGTTCGCTGTTCAGTAATCACTGATTAAGCTGATATTTCACTGAGTCTATTGTTATTCACTCCATTTAATAAACTGACGTGAGGATTGATTACATTTCAAAAATATACACTATTAATTATTTAGAGACATGTTATTCAAGTGAAACCTCGCCTGGATTACTAGGTCTTTTTTATTGTAGCACGTCCCAAGCTTGGATAAACAGGGAGGGTTGGAGCGTGGTGCTAACAACTCCACCCTCAAAACTTAACCAAATCGCTACGAAAACTTCAGCGCACATATGTATATTAAAAATTCTATAGATACAGACAATGACCTTTTTTCGCCTGAATCGAGGAAGTGAAATGAAGCAGGCTGGTGAAAGCCTTCGGGAAGCCAGTCAGCCAATGTGCCTTCTTTCGATGAAAGCAAAAATAAGGATGGGGAAGTGGAATATTCGTACAACGTACGAAACAGGAAAGGCTGCTCAGGTAGCCGCAGAACTGAGGAGGTATAAAATAGAAGTGTTGGGAATCTGCGAGAGCAGATAGAACGGATGTGGAGCGAGCCAACTACCAACTGGAGAGATAATAATCTACTCCGGTCACCCAGAGGACAATCACGAGCACACCGAGGGAGTAGCCATCATGATGTCACCAATAGCGGCTAAAGCTCTCATGCAGTGGGAACCAATCTCCTCCAGGAGAATGACAGCCAGGTTCAACTCAAAAGGAAAAACGGTTACAATCATTCAATGCTATGCGCCTACAAACGTCTCAGAACAAGACAAGAAGGAGAAGTTCTACAGTCAACTACAAACAGCAATGGACAACGTCCCAAAAAGCGATATCAAAATTCTGACGGGTGATATGAATGCGAAACTGAGAGGAGACAATACAGGAAGAGAACTCAACATGGGTCGCGAGGCCCTTGATGAAATGAACGACAATGGTGAACTCTTCTCAGACTTTTGCGCCTTCAATGATTTGGTGATTGGTGGCAGTGTGTTCAAACACAGGGATATACACAAGGCAACATGGATTTCACCAGATGGACGCACCGAAAACCAGATAGACTTCATTTCAATCTCAAGGAAGTGGAGACGGAGCCTATTGGACACAAGATCGAGGAGAGGAGCAGATGTGGTTTCAGACCACTATCTAGTACAAGGGACTTTCAAGTTGAAGCTGAAAGCCTCGGGGATAGCTGGGGATAGGCCACAATGCAAGTTCAACACGCAAAAACTGAAGGACACAATCACACAGGACATTTTCACTACAACTGTCAGAGCAAAGCAGGAAACACTACGTGGCATCACTGAGGAATCATCCGTGGAAGACCATTGGAACTCTCTGAAGGTAATTTTCAACGAGACGTGTTCAACGGTTTTAGGAAGAAAGAAGAGACAAGACAAGGAATGGCTATCAACGGACACTTGGAAGCTAATAGAGGAGAGGAGAATGGTGAAAGAGAAAATGATTCAGTGCAAAGACGGACAAGAGAAAGAGACGCCGAGCTCAACTTACACAGCACTGGACAAAGAAGGGAAGAAGAGTGCCAGGAAGGACAAAAGACAATTCTACGACAACCTGGCCACTGAAGCTGAGAAGGCAGCAGGCAAAAGGGACCTGAGGACACTATATCAGATAACCAAGTCTCTATCCGGGAAGAGATCAACACAAGTGAAAACTATAAAAGACAGCCAAGGGAACCCAATTACCAAGGAAGAAAAACAGATTAAACAATGGGTGAACCACTTAAAAGGACTCGAATCGACCACCACCTACAACCCGTCCAGAAATACCAACAACAGCACGTACACAAATGCAAGTTGACACCAATCTTCCAACGAAAGCTGAAGTCTTGAATGCAATCAAGCTTCTGAAAGCTGGAAAAACAGCTGCACCACATGGAATACCCCCTGAAGCACTGAAATCGGACACAGAAACGACGGCAGATATGCTGACTCCATTATTGCAAAAGATCTGGAAGGTGGGAAAGGTGCCTACTGACCTGAGGAAAGGTTACCTGGTGAAACTACCAAAGAAGGGCGACCTAGGACTCTGCAAGAACTGGCGAGGAATCATGCTCCTGTCAACGCCAAGTAAAATCCTGAGTCGCATCATCCTGGAGAGCATTAAGGATGCACTGGATACAGAACTCCGACCAGAACAAGCTGGATTCAGGAAAGGCAAATCATGTTCTGACCGAATGGCAACTCTACGCATCATCATCGTACAAAGCATGGAATGGCAAACAAACTTCTACCGCTACTTTATAGACTTTGAGAAGGCCTTCGTCAGCGTTGACCGCGAAGTAATTTGGAAACTACTCGAGTACTACGGCGTGCCCCAAATATTCATCAACCTTATTCAACAGCTGTACGACAATGGCACATGTCAAGTGATCCACAACGAAAAACTCAGCGAGGCGTTTGAAGTAAACACAGGAGTCAGACAAGGGTGCTTATTGCCACCAATGATATTCCTAAATGTGGTGAACTGGATTATGCATCAGACAGTGGGAAACGAGAAGACAGGGATATTCTTGACCGACGTGAAGAATCTAGAAGACCTGGATTTCGCGCGTGGATGATTTATGTTTGATATCACACAATATCGAAGACTTACAAGCGAAAACCGACAAACTGGTCGAAGACGCAGCAAAAACAGGACTCCAGGTGAACATAGACAAGACGGAGGTTATGAAAATAAACAACCAACAACAACAACAATAGCAGCAACATCCAGCGCCAATCACCATCAACGGGAGGGATTTGAAAGAGGTTACTTCTTTCGTTTATCTAGGGAGCATTGAACGTTTGTTTATTGTAACTGGCAGCCTTTGGTGGCCTACTCGAAGGCGCGAACGATACTATCCCGTGCAAGTTCGAAAAAGGCGGAAACAACACGAATAACAACTTTGTATTTTGTCTTGCTTAAATTGCCAAAAAATATAAATTCGTTCAAGGAATACTGGTGATTGGATTTAAAGTTGAAACAAATAAAGATTTTTTAAAGTTTCAAGGTGTCTTCGTTACAATAGGAACTTGGGACTAAGTGCCTTGACATCTTCCTATCTCGTGGTTCCACACACATGCCCTAACTGATGGCCTGCCTCGCAATGATATTCAAACCACCTCCCTGTTCTTCATCATATTTTTTGAGTGGTCGGGACGTTGTTTATTTGTTCACATAGTTTCTTCTCGCTCAATACTGTCCTGTTAATACTGATCGCTGCTTGTTGTTATTGCCTGGTTATCTGCGTTACCTCTGTCTCAGGAATGTTCACTCGAAGTGTTATCTTTGCTACTTCCTCAGGCATTCTGTCATTTTTCGTCTGCAAAATTTCCAATTTCTGTGAAATTGAACAGAAATCATCCAGAAAGTCCGGATCTTTCTGAGTAGATCCAATCGGTTCAGCAAAGCAAAAACCATTCAAATTTTCTTTGAGATTGATACTTACATTTTCGTCTTCATATCTCCATCTGAGTAGGCGTATTAATTCCACTTTTTACTCTCCACGAAGTTCTAATTCAGGTTTATGTCAAATAGGCAAACATTTTAATCACATAAATAATCACCGTTACTTGCAGTTTCCAGGATAGTAAAAACGATGCCTTGAACCTGTAAAGAATATGTATTTGTCTCAACTTTTAATCCAAAACATCAGCATTCCTTGAACGAATTTATATTGTTTAGTAATTAGAGCAATACAAAATACACAGTTCTTATTCCTGATCCTTCCGACTTTTTCGAACTTGCTTAATGTCACTCTAGCACAAACCTCTCCCCGGCGTATCCAATCGCGTAAGCTGACTCTAACACTACTCGATTCGTTCACAAGCGACTTCAGAAGTACTTACAAAAACATTACAAGATAATTCACACAATGCGACAACTATAAAATTAACCGACAATCAGATGAATCCGTACCCACTCAATTACTTAATACAAACATATGTACAATCAATATATCAAATGTTTCGGATTCTGCCTTGACGAGCTACCCTTGAAGAACTGTAGGACCTGCAGCAGTACGCCTCACTCCCTCTCAGGTTGACGATCCAAGTGGAAGACGTCTGGACACAAACAAAATTAATCAACAGATAGAAGAGGGATGATACCAATTCAGTATATGCAATATGAATATATGTAAAAAATAATACACCAAGTACGATGGACTGCTCTTCGACGTATTACCCTTGAAGAATTGTAGGACTTACAGCAGTACGCCTACAACCCTTCTCAGGTTGACGCCCTTAAGTTGGAAAATCGTCGTTGAGTTCATCTGCCAACCTCCTTCCATCATCTTTATCCTCGACTCCGAATGGTAACACGCCCATGACATTGTATCGTGGAATGTAGATGACTAACAAACATACGACGTATCTGACCAACCAAGCGAAGGTACAGAGTAATTTGCATCAAAGATAATAACATTCAAATAGTAGTTTGAAACCTGAAATACCTCTATTCGTGCAAGTCAGTCTAATAATTACCCTCTTGTACACAGTTTGCCTATCGTCATTAAACTGACCATTGACTTTTGTCCCTTCGAACGGACCGACACCAGCATAATCATTACATAAGACACGTGGGTTCATGGACGGCTCTTTTACTGCATATGACAACACCAACAACGACTGACAGACACCAGTTGAAGAACTTAGCGGTGCATCAGAAGCTGTTGCTGTTCGACCTTTAGATAGTTGTCTAACCGCAAGATTACCAACACTGCTATCCTTTATTATCAGCTCTAGTTCAGCTTTAACATCTGTCGATAGTTGGGCTACACTCGGATCATTTACACTGATGGTCTCATGAGTACCCATACCTTCTGCGACCGCATCTGCCTTTAATTCTACTTCACGTTCAAGTTGTACAGAGCCTTTGTTCAACTCAGTAGTAGTAGGCATTCCGCTAATCTCATCATGATCAGCCACAGACAAATGTGAACTATCGTGACCATTGTCACAAATACCCACTTTACCGCCGTCTGTATGATCGACTTCATCATTTTCAAACTCTTTAATAACAGCCGTAGATGACTTAGGTTCTTCCTCATGAATCCTTAAAGGTTTTATTCCTTTACTCTGACTAGTAATACCTTGTAAACTCGTGGAGTCAGAACTGGACACTGAAACTGTAACCCTCTTCTTATGCACAAACTGCGGTGTCGTCTGAGACACTCCTTTCAACAATGGATTACCATTTACGACTACAGGCTTCTTCACCGCACCATTATCGTCACACGATTCGGAGTCAGAACACGATGACGCTGACTTCACATTCAGCTTACCACTAAACTTGCTCATTGCTTCACAGTTCGCCTTTGTATGCACTTCTTGCAAACGGACGAAGCACAACCGTGTTTGTCTTGCAGCTTGTAACTTATCCGTTGGGGACGTCCCACTAAAGCTGTCACAATCATTAGGTTTACTAGACACCATACAGCTTTCTCGATATCCACTACGCTGAGACCCCTTCGTCATAAATGATTGCATTTTGCTCTCTGATTTCTCTATTTCAGGGGTAGGATGCAGCATACTAGCAAACTTGCTCAAAGCTTGGTTGACACTGTCTTTCACCAGGCTCACAATGTCATCCAACCTGGGCTCTAAACCCTCCTCCTCTAGACGTGAACAAACCTTTATGAACTTCCTTTGTAGACGAACAGGTAATCTCTTGGCAACAGTCTCAAGCACCGAACTTGAGTTCAATTCATCCACGTAATTAAGAGACACAAGAGTATTTCTATATACCATCAAATTATCCAAGAACTCTGCAAGTTCCTCTGAGTTATCGCCTAATTGTTATCCATTAACTTTCACGGTCTCAAAAACGTTACGGGATATCATAAATTGTTTCCCAAACCTTTGACGTAGTATCTTCATTGCCTCAGTATATCCTTCGTTCGGGAGCATAAACTTGCAGCACTGTATGGCTTTTGCAGCCACACCAGTGCAATATCTCAACAAATACATTAACTTCATTTCATCATTTAATACAAAACCACTCAGCATGACCTCAAACTCTTTGATAAACTGTGGGTAGTCGACTGGATTTCCATCAAAGTATCGAGGTTCAAACTTAGGTAAACTCAAGCCCTTACTATCACTAAATGGTGAAGCGTGAACATCGAACTCAACATGCTGAGCATCATACATATCATTACAATTACCAGGCAACTCATCGTTACTTACTTTTTTGTCTGCTTTCACGGTGCCACGTCCCTTCCTTGAACCAGGCATTATCCAACGTCACCAAAGAATCTAAATTGTGTTGATAATCCTTGTCCAAAGAGAAGCTGGCTGCAGATCTAGTAAGTACACCCGGAAGAGTTTCAGAAGGCGCTCCAGAAAACGAACAGATGAATGAAGACTGCCCCAGAAGACGAACAGTAGAATAAAAATTGCCACAGAATGCACTCCAGAAGAATAAAAACTGTCAAGGAACTTAGCACTAAGTTCCTATTGTAACGAACACGCCTTGAACCTATAAAGACTATGTATTTGTCTCAACTTTTAATCCAAAACATCAGTATTCCTTGAAAGAATTTATAAAGTTTAGCAATTAAAGCAAGACAAAATAAAAAGTTTTTATTTCTGATACTTCCGACATTTTCGAACTTGCACGGGATCGTAACGTTCGCGCCTTCGAGTAGCTCACCAAAGGCTGCCAGTCACAATAAACAAAAGTTAAATTTTCACGCCATCGACAGAAGAAGAGAAACAGTGACAAGAGAACGTTGACAAACCTGGAGCGGTATAAAGAGGACTAATAAGCCGGGTCAGATGCAGATATGAAGATGAAGACGTAAGTATCTATCTCAAAGAAAGAGGAAGGTGAATGTGTGCCTATACAAATACATATATATATTATATATATACAAATAGAGCAATCACATCGTGATTCACCGTTTCTAGCAATGACTTGAAAGTTGGCTGCGATATGATATCACCTTGATATGATTGTGAGCAATAAGTTGTGCTCGAAATGTCATTAGTAAATAATACTGTATAACTCTGTGAGACTTTATCAAAATATATTTTATCCATAATGGAATTGGCTAAGATAAATTCCAATGTCAACTTATGTTCGCTGTTCAGTAATCACTGATTAAGCTGATATTTCACTGAGTCTATTGTTATTCACTCCATTCAAACTGACGTGAGGATTACATTTCAAAAATATACACTATTAATTATTTAGAGACATGTTATTCAAGTGAACATGCTCCCCGGAAAAGGCATGAAATCAAACGACAAAATTTCAGAATGTTGAATAAGAGTCCAAACATTCTTTTCAATTTCAGTTGGTCAATTTCCGGAGCCTAAAGAGAGTCTAAAAATGATCTGTCTGACATTTTCTCAAGTAAAAATGTTTCTTCTGAGAATTGTCGTGTAATTAAAACAAGAAGGGAAAGGTGACCAACTCACTGGAAGACCTTGAGCCGGGAAAAACAATATATGTTAGATGAAGCTGCAAAGATAGGACCTCAGGTGAACACAGAGAAGATTAACCCGAAGAAGAAACCTGACAAACGGACATAACAAAAAGTCACTAACAAAAAGGATATTTAAATCATTCGCAACATACAAAACACTAGATAAAATAAATCATCAAACGTTTCATTCGAAAGAGATTTGGGATGAGAAATATCAGTGAAACAAAATAAAATCAAAACTAAGCCCAAAATCAGTGAAAACCGTTGCTGTACAACAACCTAAAGAATGGAGACTACAGACCTCAAATTATATCCACGTTTCACTCCATCACTCATTTTCTCAATGAATATGTTGCTATTAATAGAATAATTTCAAATCCACGCAGCTAAGCAATTGACTTTACATCGTTGTGAGTTCTGACTGATTTATTTGTTTTTGTTTTCTCAACAGTTGATGTTGTTTACTTCAGCTTATGTTTCGTCATGTTGTTTATCGCAGGAAGCATTTTGTTTGGAGTTGTCAAAACATGTTTGCATTAGGCGTGCGTATCTCAGATGTTTTTCTGTTTTTATTTAGCAGGAAAGTTGAATGGTTTTTGCTTTGCTGAAGCGATTGGATCTACTCAGAAAGATCCGAACCTTCTGGATGATTTCTGTTCAATTTCACAGAAATTGGAAGACTTGCAGACGAAAAATGACAGAATGCCTGAGGAAGTAGCAAAGATAACACTTCGAGTGAACATTCCTGAGACAGAGGTAACGCAGATAACCAGGCAATAACAACAAGCAGCGATCAGTATTAACAGGACAGTATTGAGCGAGAAGAAACTATGTGAACAAATAAACAACGTCCCGACCACTCAACAAATATGATGAAGAACAGGGAGGTGGTTTGAATAGCATTGTGAGATAGGCCATCGTTTTGAGCTTAGATGGTCGATCTCTGCTATAGTCTCTCTCTGATCTGTGCCAGTGTGTATTGTTTGATATTCATACCTATCCATCCGTCTTCAGATTTAGACCTATGAAATTGCATCGTAACGTTAGAACGCTGGTATATATACCCCGTCTCATCAGATAGGCTTCACTTTCACCTGTGTTGTAGTGGTGGTCACCCAAATCTGCACTTGTCGGGTCTGCTCTTGCATCACTGTCTTCCCGACCGCAATATTTGTCAGGCGAGTAGACACTGTCAATAGTCCTGTTGTTTTATGTCACAGTGTGTGTCTCAGTCCATCACAAACCAATTTTAAATGAGCTTGCTGAGTTATTGACAGGAGTGAAAATTGGTAAATTGCACCTGACTTTCTTTTAATTTCAATTGAGCTCTACCGAATCGTGTGTAATATGTCACGTTTTTCAAATTCACTATCATTACTTTATGCTATTTTAAGACGATCGTTTTCATACATCTTTGACGTATATATGTGTCTGAATCCATCACATATATGGGTGTACGTAATGCCTGACTTTTGAAAGGCGAATACTATGTGTAAAATACTGTATGAAATACTATTTATATAATGAAGGATTAGGTTGTTCAGTTGTCATCAATTGATGTTACTTGAGCTTCACACCGTATGATTTTAAAATGGGTTCCAGTCTCCACTTTAAAAGCAAAATAAATTCGGTCAATTGGAATTTCATTTCCTTTTAATGAGGGACATGAATTATAGATGCATCTGTGTATTCACTCTTTAATGTTTATTCACAGTGATGACGCAAGTATAACATTGACTATTTATTAGTGTGATTCTGTTTATTAGTATCGCATATGGTTGCATTGAATCGGCCATAAGGAATTGAATTTACGTAAATCGCAAACAGTGTTCCATTTGGAACATCCAAATAGACAGCTCAACTTGAAGGAATAAATAACACATGAGGTGATTACGTATTAGCAAATGGCGTCTCAGTTCACGAAGGAAGACAAATTCACAAATTTATGTAGCTATATGAGGTTCTATCACTTGGTTGCGATTGCCAATAAGTACATCTCAGATGAATGTCGTTGAATCACTGACTGTAGTTCTGAGCATATCTTCTAATACCTTTGTTCTTGTGCGTGATACTTTTTGGATTAAATCAATTTACATCTCAATAGAGTGATTTCTTCATCTTCCTCTCTCTCACATTACAACAATTTATTGATTTTACAATGTAGCAACTTCCACAGTTTGAAGCATCAAGTGAGTAACCTTAATCAATTACAAATTTGAATAAATCAGTATATAAAAACTGCTTATTCATGGTTGTGAGTATGAGAGTGAACAAGTTGAACTGACTTGTGGTCAAAATTTTGCAAGTCGCAATTTAGATTTTTTCACTACGTTTTGTTTTTAGCTGGATAAATACAAAGATGCGAGATAAATCTGGAAATTGAATCGTCGTCCACAGAAAACTTCAATCGCTTTAATTCACATTTGCTAACTATTTTAAAAATCATCATAATTTTGTTGTAGACAGTGTTTGTACAATTCATGAGTAAATGTAATTCATTTAACCCAAATGTATAGGTGAGTAACTTACCAATAAACAAATACTGACTGCGTAATCAACTACCTGAAGTCATTTGTTTGACGCTTCGGTACCAAGAGCGCTTGGATATCAGCCGGCGCCTTTGTCCACTGACATATTGTCGCACATAATTCGATACAAGGAAAATGGATCCATTAGGAGATCGTCAAGTGCCGAATTCTCTTGTCATTTCTGAGATGAAATCGCATTAGGTTAACCGGGCATTTGCAGACAACTGAGACAACATGTGTTTGATGAATTACTACCTAAATTCTCTATATTGTTTTACTTCGAATACGAAGTGACCATCGTTGGGGAATGTCGTCACCGTTTAGTCGATTTCACTGTGTCTGGTGGTTTCCACCACTAAAGGGTAAATATGAAGTTCACCGTGTCTAAAATAATGCTGTGCTGCTGATATTGACTGTTGACAAGTGTGTAGTATTTCATTGTGTTAGCTGTCTTAAATTTTAAACGAACGTTTTCGGCACAACTTTTATGATAAGCAGCCAAAAGTTTCTGCTGGATTTTGCAGCACTGAAAAGTAAGGTGGAGCCAGGGGAAGTCAGTTTATAGTGAAGCATATAGTGAATTGAACCTGAAGAAATATTTGAACGAAATTATTGCGTTTTCATTGGTGTCTCAATGCTATTAGGAAACCTGCTTATATCTAGAAATTAGGGGTCACTGACCACCATATTCTTGCAATTGGTCATGAGTGTCATCAACATTACACTGGTATTCTTACTGCCTGAACCTACTGTACCAAGACATAAGTATTTTGGTAGCCTTTTACTGACAATTTTCTCCACTGCATTTGATCCTAGTAAGTGATATTTCAACCTGAATGTCACCGATAAACAGTATACCGGTTGATTTTCACTTCAGTGATAACAATGTCTTACAAGTACGAACCTTTTCATTATGTACTGAAAACGTTTACCAAGTGCCATCCGAATATCTTTAGCAATGAGATGCAATAAAACTCAGATTATTTGTTCGTGGATCGTTTGATTTTTATGCAGTGCCATCTTGGTATCCATATTTTCATCCGATTTCGGAAGCTGTCAGAGGGCAAGAAGCATGCAATTCAGCTCCTCGGTTGTGTTACAACACTTGTAGGTCGTATAATTTGACAAGCAACTACTTCAAATTAAAACGGAAACACATTCACTCAAATTTTTATGTCTAGCAGCAAGGCTCTTCTCCTCACCTTATTCTTGTAGACCCCTATGCTTCACTGCATCCAAAGAGACTGTGAATGAAACGCAAACTTGTCAGCTGTCATAGAGTTAAATAATCCTTCTTATCAAAATAAGAGCAATTGTTGCAACTCTGTTATAGAAGAAAGGTCTTATTTTATCTCAGGTAATCATGGTTCCCAGTCAAGGTTTAATCTTGATTTCTGTATTCTGGAACTAATCACATTTCACACAACTTGATACCAACCAGTTTCAGTGAGACTTATTGAAAGTGAATTTTGTGATATAGAATTACTATGCATTTCTTTATAGTTCTAATGAAATAGACTTGCAGAATCGATAGTGGTTTCAAAGTTTGAGGAATATAAGAGGCTTATTCGTAATTTTCCAAAACAATCTTCATATCATTAAATTAAATTACATATAAAAGACAGATTCAGCAAAGAAAAACTCTCTTTATTGACAAAATCATCTTCACAGACTGTAGAGTCGGATTTATATTGACCAGAAATGGATAGTAGTCCATTTTTGAGTGATAGGTGATGACATGATTGATATAATTACTCGGAAGTGACTTTAGAAGTAAAAATTAAATGTTGTAAATGACGTAGTACTCAACGGCACAAAGGAAGAATTTGTTAGAAATTTGATAAGTTTAATATTTCGAGTGAGTGTGAATAAAGGTAGTTGAGTGTTAATTTAACAAGTGTGAAGAGAATGTGAAAATGTACAAAAGGAACACATGAGAGTGATTATAGTGAATATTTATTTTTTACTTCTGAAGCCATTTCTGAGTAATTACATCAATCATGTCATCCCCTATTACTCAATAATAGACTACTGTACATTTTAGTAAATATAAATACAACTGTACAGACTTTGAAGATGATTTCGTTGATAACGAAAATTTTCCTCGTTAAAGTTGCCCTTTATTTTCTTCATGACTCAATGGGTATTTTCGGTAAGTTACATATACCACGCTTACAACAATTGAACTTTCAAGTAATGGGAAACTGATGAAACATGTTTTATTTATTTCGGCGAGAATCCATTTCAGAGTAGATGCATTACTCTTGAGCCTTTAAGTACCTTCTTGTTGAAACCAGGCGTACACAATTCATCCGTTTTCAGGTTTCCACATCTACTCAGTTTTACAGAAAATAAGGGACAACACTGTAGTGTCACTTTGAACAAACTCAGTGTAATTCTCACTTTTAACATACATAACACAGTGATATGATTAAACTGTCACATCATTTGAAATTATTCTATTTCAGTTGGAATTACTGCTAATCACAGTGCCTAGATTCTCTTCTCATCCCAGGTCTTAATATTTTTTTCCCTTCACGTTCCCCAGTGGAACATAGGGCTTCAAGCTAGTTGCTTGAAGTTTCTGTAGCAGTGCTTATTTTACAGGATGGGGTTGCTAGCCTCATGCCCAACCTTTCCTCTTCACCAGCATTATTTCTGGCCCAACGAGGTAAAGGAGTGCGTCGGCCAGGAATCGAACCCCGGACCATGTGCATGGTCAGCGAGCGTCCTAACCACTATACCACCGACGCACAAGGTCTTCATATACTCACTAGAAAGGTGTCAGTCCGACAAGAGCGTAGTTAGAGACACAATCCTCATGTACTTTATTTGTTAAAAGAAGGAGACATTCAATAAAAAAGTATGTCTTACCCACGATCGCTTCAAATATCCTTCTTCCAATTGAAACTGTACTTGCATGATAACGTCAGTCTTTTTTGCAGATTTCAACCAGAGTACGTGTCTGGCACAAAAAGAGTCTTTACTTCTATAACATGAATAGCCAATTCAAATGCCTCAACAGAAGATTTGAGACAGTATAAATAGTCGTAAAATAGCTTGTCCTCACATTTATTCATTTGAATTATTCAACTATGAATACGTCTTTACTCATTCTTACCTTCTTGTTCGCACTGAAGATTTACACTGCAAGCGAAATAAGTAAGTGTTGATGCTTTTAAAGTTGCTCCCTGATTGAATACATATTTTATTTAAGAAAAAGTAACCTTAAAAGTGGCATTAATTTCAATGAGAATAACTTTATCACTGATTTTTGCATACAAGATTTTGTCATTCTAAATGTTCATGGCACAATTCAAAAACGAAACAAGTAGGAATGCAAATGTAAATGAAGTTCCTAATGTCACATGTTAAAGGGAGATTAGGCGATGAAAAGAAAATCAATCTCTGTCTTCTTCAAAATTTTTCAGGGGTCAACTGAGAGACACAGTCACTATTTAACTGGAATTTCTTCGCTATAACCGATAAAACGAGGTAGATGCGAAATATGGTGTGCTTTGCATATGACGAAAAAATTAATCGTCTATTCAGTACTGTTTTTGAAGATCCGTGGAGACAGTTATTATCAGTCAGATGATACTAATAGCGCGATTTAACCAAGCTCTTTGGACGAGTTTCAGCTAGCCAGTTACTGTCATCAACACCTAATGAGGACCAGAGTGAAATGTGCTTCTTCTGTGTGATGCCCGGATTGTGAATCTGTTCAAAATTCACTGAGAGCAGATCTCATTTTGAATGGATATTTGCGTCGCTTCTAAATCTACAGCTGTTTTTATCTGTCATTGATATAAAAATAAAACTTGTGCACTGTGTTCGAGTGTAATTCCATTATGGGTAAATTTTGTTTTAATAAAGTCTCACAGTGTTATACAGTAATGTTTACTGATGACGTTTCGAGCACAATTTATTGCTCACAATCATATCAAGGTGATATGATTATGAGAATTAAATAAAGCTCGAGACGATATCAGTAAACATTACTGTTTTTATCTAACCTGATATTCTCAATTTCATGTTATCTTGGCATGCCACCTTGATAACCACTTAAGCTTCCTTGCAGTTTCCTCCAGAAACAGAAACGGATCTCATTACTTCAAGATATGAGCATCTCGCTAAGACTGTTTCACGATCATCTTTTCTGGTGATTATTCGTAAACTATTCTGCTAAAATATGAAATTTACAATTGCTGAATTCAAAACTTGAATTCTTGGTAGAAGCTTTTCTTAGGCGATATTTCACACCTGCCGCCACGTTTCTTTGCTGAAATTTCAAGAGTGTGCTTTCCACGACGGACTGACTCTTCTCAAACTCGTAGCTGAATGATATTTAAATGTCTCTTCTTAAATACATCTCCCATAAAATTTCCCGTTTTGTCAAAAGTGTCATATCTTCCTTTGGAAAAGGTATAGTCAAAGTGTTTTTCAAACGAAAGCGTGGTCAGATCCTAAGGAAAAGGAAAAGCCTGCCGAGAAAAAAATATTTTTATTTGAATATAAAAATTCCTGGCTAAAATATTTGAAAACATTTATCTATAGCTCCCAAAGAGGGTGAGAATATTTTTATCAATTTCCAATCTCTTCCATATTTTGCCTTTTTTAAAATATCATATTTATTTTTACCTTGAAGTACTTTCCGAAACCATCAATCGGAATCAGGTCTTTTAATAGGCAGGCGATTTACCTCCACACGTATATCGAATAGTGTTAGGTAGAGTTTCGTGCGAAAAGAAATAATTTCTTGTTTCCATCGAATTCACAATTCTAGTGCGTTTTCCATAAGTAGCAGAGTCCTTAGTTATGCATTCACTGAAACAAAATTACGTGTCACCTCCGATAATTTTGCATCTTCCAAAACCGACAACCCATATCACAGTAAACTGCCCATTATTTCATCTGTTCTTGGTTAAAATCATTTCAAACCGATAAAAACAGCGTCGATATAAACAAATGATAGAATCAAGAGTCAAGAGTCTGAAGTCATAGCCAAGGGCACCATCTTCGATGAAACATTTGTTTCAAGTCTCAATGTGGATTTTCAATTCAGCCTTGTGAATTTGAGAAACAGCTCGAGGTTTAACTTTAGCCTGTCTGACTACACGTACTCATCTCAATGACCCGATGAAATCTGTCTTAAAATAAATGCATACCTATGTAGAAATATCGACTGGTGCACAGAGTTAAATGTCAGTATTCGAATACATACCGCTTGTTCTGCGTACGTGTCTGCATCAGTGAGGGCGATTTGTGTAAGCATTTTCGGCACAGGTAAAGCTAACAGACAATGAACACTGTGAATGTAGTCTCTGTTCGATGATCAGTGATGACCATGTGATTGCTTCCTGTATGCGAATGGAAATCTTGTTCACAGTGTCTTATCAGGTGTCCAATGGTGTCATATTTGAAATATTCAGTTTTCACACCCACATATTCCTTTCCCATCATGCTGAGTCAACTCGAAGATTGTTTTCCATCTTATGCGAACAGTCGTGACTATAGGCAAGGCAGAGTAAGGAATAAAAGATGAGAGCTGTTGAACTTCACTTCGCTTTTCTTATTCCATATATCACAGAGTGATTGAGTGTCGCTGTATAACAAATCAAACGAATCAAATAATGTGGAATGATTCCCTATCTACCTATCTATCTATCCATCAAACTACTGACTGTCATGGTGACAAAATGTGTTAGTTTCTATTGATGATGAAATTACTGAAGTGAAAATAAATAAGTTAGTGAATATTCTCCTGTGTTGATACCAGTAAACGTTTGATGATTTCAATGTGGAGGGAGTAAAGGTATAATTGACTGTCCATCACGTCTCACCATTCTAGAATTCCCATTTGACATAAGAATAGACAATATATTTTAAATGAAATAGCTTATAGTTCTCATTCGTTTTGGGATATATGCATACATAGATATGTTGGAGAAATTGTTAACATCTCATGTAGAACGGTGTTTCTGAGCATGCGTTCAGATGGATTACAGAAAATGAGATTAAACAGTATGTGAAATATTCAGGCGTTATTTCTAATCCTAATTCACGTTGTTATGTGAACATTAACGTGTATATTTTCCATGGAATCGTATGTTGAACAGTTCATGTCATCATTCTTGATTATTGATCATACCAGTTATATTCAGATAAATTCAAGGGATTATTTTAGTTTCCTTCGAGAACAAATGACGGTTTTAATCTACAACCGCGTGCATATCATTTCAATGTATGTTTTTTATAAGGATATTTTGTTATTTCTATGGGTGCTGTTTAGTAGTGAAATATTTAAATAAAAAGCATTTATTATGAAACAGAGTCCTAATTATTCATTGGAACGTGCATCATTCCAGCGCGGGAAAGTGAGTTTCGAAAATCGAATTCAGTAGATGAATTGAAGATTATTGAATTATTCGGATAATGAATATACCATAAATCGATGAAGTATAGAAGATCGTTGATGATTCTGTATAAAACCATTGAAAAAATGTTTAGAGTTAAGCATTATCAACTCGATTTCTCATAAAATCACCGACTTATTTATGCATTTGGTGGCAAACTTTTGAAATGAAATGTACTAGTATGAATGGATAATTGGTATTACAGCTGCATGATCACACTCGACTCAGGAAAATATTCGCAAGTAGAAAGGTTGCAGGTGTTACACGTTTACAGTAAACTTTACAGATAAACCTAATAATCAGAAATTGTCTAATACTGGAATGCCTTTTTCTTACAAAATTATCGTGATTTTGAAATAACTGGAGTTGGTTTTACAGTCACTAGGTGTTTTCTTATGTTTCTATCATGACAGCAGGATAGTGATTATTGTCATTCGTGTAACCAAGATACTTCGTGTTACGTGTATTTTAAGACGTCTTGCGATTTTAACTGCTGCTGATATTTGCTTAATTACCTCAAAGACTGTGTACTTTTGTTGACAAAATAAAATTAGCAGAAATTTTCACGTATACACAATTATGCAATCATAATTGTCTTATTTCAGTATGCACAAGTGAGTGCCTAGATGAATTATATTGCCAATTATATCAGATAATGCCTTTGCTATTAGTTCATGTTATAATTAGATGACAGCTGCACAAACAAAAGACACATTTTCTGGCCAGATTACTTAGGTTTATATAGGATTTAGAATTACAGCTTGAGAGTAAATCGTAGTGATTTATTGAGCAACGGTTATCGTGGATGTTATCCATTTGCTGCATACTTTCGGTTTTGTGTCAAAGTAGATATTTTCAACCGGGTGAATAACTTACTGTGAATTCTTCAAATATGCAGTTTACGAGGGTAAGCTGAAATACGTTGTGTGATTCACATAAAAGTAATTCATTATTTTACATTAACATAATGGAATTTCAAATTTCATAAGAATGTAATAATAAAATTAATTAAATGCATCTGATGAGAACACTGCCACCCCCACCATTCTTTGATATTACTGATAGTAATAGTTAGATACATATAAGAACATAGGCCTTCAAAAGTAAATCTCCTTTCCATTCTGCCCACCCACTCCAATCTATTCTTTACATGATATCCTTCATGTCACCATTCGACGATCAACGCATCCTCTCACATTCAAGTTACACTCGAAAGTCAGCCGTGTGGTGTCACTTAATGCTCTCACTCTGCACTCTGAGCAATGCACTCGACTTCATGAGTATATACAGATGTCTGATTGAGTCAAGTTTTCGGTGGTCATGATACGCTCAGAATCGATATCATTCTGATGTTTGTCAGTCTAATATAATGTCAGATGTTTTGCAACGTTCACAAAAGCGGTGATTCGTCATCAATTGAGAAATGAAGGCAACTGAAATCCCGTTTGTTGCACATCGGGAAGGCACAGTGAAATGGTGATATTTCGAAATCAACGATAATAAGCTGTGAAGTGTTATATTGAATCCACTTATTCTGGTCGATAATGTGATGAATTTGTCCTAACACGTTTATTGAAATGACACGTCCTGCAAATGATCCCCATTTCTCTGACTCATTCCTGCATTTGTCAGCAAATGAAAAAAATTTAGAATCACTTTCATGTTTCTGGAATGCTCCGGACAAGAGCAGATGATAAGAAAAGCCAAAATCATGTGTAGTCGTATCACACTGAGTGTGGGGATGTATTGGCTGTAATCTGATATGAATAAATGCAGTAGGTATTGAGAACAACCCCAGTGTAAACTGATGCATGTGGATGAATCGGTGTGAATATGGAATATGAGGCTATTCGACAGTTAAATGATGTTCATTAGGTTCCCTCTTACTCTAATTGCCACTGAGGAAATACGAAAATGACTTCATTGGAAAAAATTCTCTTTCCGTTTTTGATGTTTTCGTCAACTCGAGAGGCGTGGAAGCTGTGGAACCCTTCACTGCCACAGATGCGAATATGCCTGAAAGACATATGACGTTAGACAGTCGAATTTAGGATGAAATGGAAGAATGTGCAGTGAATGGGGATAAAGATGATTATTGAATGACTTTGGTGTTTAGAAACATTTTCCTATTTGGTTTACATCGCACTGACGGCATCATGCAAATTTGTTTTTGTGAAATTATTGTGGCTATTCTAATTTGATCCCGTCAATTTCAAATTTGTTTTACGAGTTCTGGTGTTGGATTTATTGGAACATCTTGTTTGTTGGTCTCATGTCAGCTGTACATTATGTTGTTTGCAAAACTAGATAGACGAGTGCATGGATGTAATTTTTTTGGATGGAATGACTAGACGTGCATTTGTTTAATGTTATTTGTCAAGTATAGTTCAGTTTGTCTGTGTGGATCTTTGTCAGATATCTTTTCCTGGATTTCATCTTATTGGATCGAATCATTGCATGATCTTCAACTTAGCCTTATTTATTCACAAGTATCATTCCAGAATCCTAATCTGGACACACCATGATCTAATTTTCGTTATTCTCTGATTCACTGAGTTCATCTCTATGTCCTTTGGTTAATAAAATACCAAATCTACTTTTGTTATTCATCCAATGAAGATATTAATTTAAAATGGTTTATTTAAAACAGTCTACATCATAGCAGGATATAGGATTAGTCTGAATAATAAGAGGTTCTAATTAGAGTTTCATTTACAAGCTAATTAACAATAGGTATTACCCAATCGAAACATATTCCAGTTGTTGTAGTTTGCAATTACAATAGTGATAGTGATACTCTGGAACAATTACACGCGCCCTTTTTTCCATATCAAAGAAGGAAAGAATGTTTCTTTGGCTATAGGTGATAACCTTATACTAAACTGTGAAGTGGTTTTATCTGGGAGTCTTCTGAGTCATAGCCAGTTATTTATGCTTCTTCACGGAATGCTTACACAGCTAAATTTGTGCACTCTGCTCAGCAG
The DNA here is from genome assembly GCA_944472155.2 of Trichobilharzia szidati. NCBI lineage: Eukaryota > Metazoa > Platyhelminthes > Trematoda > Strigeidida > Schistosomatidae > Trichobilharzia > Trichobilharzia szidati. The sequence continues at coordinate 32,600,032 of OX235273.1, forward strand.
TTATGACATTTAGCAGCAGAACAATGTTCAACTACCATGTCGTCATACAGTCCCCGCTTCTCTGTCAAAAGTGGAGAAACAGTCTTGTTGTTCTTTCTTAACCAGGGTGCTTACATGCAAAATATAACTGTCAGTACCATACACAAATATACTTCATTCTATCAATTCCTATAACAGAATATAAACTCACCATTATATTTGACTTCAAAGAAAATTGTAAGTTATATACTAATAAACATTATTGAATTTATGAATATATGATGATCAGATAAAATCATTGATGTGATGCCAATTCTTGATGTTTTCTAGGACAGAGATTCTGATTTGTTTTTTATTCTTTAACGTTCCTAGTAGAACTTAGGGCTTCAAGGTAGACGCTTGAAATTTAGGTAGCAGTTGTGTTCATTTTTACCGGATGGAGTTGCCAGCCTGATTTCCGACCTTCTGTCTCTAGCAGTCTTATTGCCGAATAAGCTAGGTGAAGGATTGCGCCGGCCAAGGATACAACTCCGCACGACTTACGTTATTAACTTAAGTTATGTCACGGTGTAAGCAAAAGTCATTTCAAGTCATCACATTCTAAAATATCACTTGTTTTTTGAGGCTAGTTCACCCGTCTCATTACTTCTCACCTGAAAAGTTCGCCTTTTCATATTTTCAAATGTTAATTTGATAAACAACTCGAGCTTTGCAAATCTCTTGAAGAGAAGCATCTCCAACTACAAATGTTCACCGTAATGTGCACATGAAATCTGTCCTAAATGTTAAACATCAGTTTTCGAACAGTAACCATTTGCCCTGTGTATGTTTCTGTATAAGTGAAGGCGATTTGTGTGAGCATGACGGTCACAGGTAAGGCCTAGCGATACTGAACACAGGAAATTCAGTCTCTGTTTGACGATGAGTTAATACCGTGTGATTGTGTCCTGTATAGAAGCATGAAGAAATAAAGCATTTCAATTGTTGAACTTCATTTCACTTTTCCTTTTTGTTAAACCAAATTGATCCACTATCATGGAATGTTTCCCAGGCTATCAGAGTTCTGACTCTCTCAGTGATAGAATGTCAAACTATCCATGGATGACTAGATTACTGAAGTGAAAATAAATATGTAAATTATTAGGCTTCCATGTTGATGACAGTAGATGTTTCGTAATTTCAATATGAAATGGATGGAAATCATGGTTGATTGTACATCGAGTCTCACTATTCTGTGATTTCCATATGAAATGATTATATACATTATTTTTCAAAGTGATATAGTTTATAAGTTATATTGATGCACACTTAAACCGAAGATTTAGAAGTTTTCGTTAGTGTTTTCGAATGAGCACTATTCATAGGTAGTTATTTTTCCCTACGATATCGAATACTAACACATTTGTATTCATGCTTTTACACGGATACATATGTCGATTCAGATAAATTTAGTAAGTTTAATTAACCCACTTCATTTGGAGATAAATAATGGATTGCAATTCGGCGAAAATTAACTTGTCACAGATCGACACGCCGTAAACAGGAGGAGTAAACGAAGAAATACTTGCATTCTAACTGAAGTGCACTCTAATATGAATGGCATTTCTACTTCAACACAAAAATAACCACTACCGTTGTGATAAGCATTTCTGCAATTTCGGTTTCGAAGACATGCCTAATTAGGCATGTTTCTTTCCCGTCCACTTACCAGCATACTGATTCACATAGTCCAGAAAGTATTTCCTTGAATCCGTCCACAGCATAGAGACTTTTATCAACACTCTTTGATAATTCAGTAATAAATGATTTCTTTGAATCGATCTGACCCAATGAGTGGCGTTTCAGTCTTATATTATTCGGTTGAACACTACTACAACATCGAGATTCTGTAAAGGACTTAGAACACCGGTCGGTTTCAATGCACCAGGGAACAAATTCCTGGGAAGATTTCGCTTTACTAGACCTTACTCTGTAATTCACATACTTAGTAGGAATATTTATTGCAAATCTTTGCCCAAAATATTGAGAAATGGAACAAACGCCTATTAGACATTTGAGAAACTAAAGGATTTATTCTGACAGCTTCATCACTAACATCTTGATATACAACCAACTTGCCGACTCATTTATTTCATAGTTATAGCCTATTTTTCTAAAAGCGTTCAATACATTTCATGTGCGTAATTGGGACTTGAGATTATCCATCATTATTTTGTAATTAAGGATGCTATTGACATGTATTGATGGCATTGTGGTTTCAAACTCGTAATCTACCACCCATAATGAAAGTAGAACTCATCTTGCACATGAATGAGATGAAATGACCTTAATAAGTTACATTTACAAGATTTCTAAGCAAAAGTGAATGTTTTGAGAATGTAAATCAATCTTGAATTTGAAGTCGTATAATGCATTTCACTATTGTGTGACCTGCAGATGAAAGTGGTATGTTCCCTATCTAACTTTCCATCCATCTATTTCTCTACGTATCTACCACACGGCTCATGTTTTCGATGAAAACATTCTTATTATTTATTGCACATGTGTTTGACGAGTGTAATACTTATTCAGGCACTATTTTAATATTCTTTATACATACTGATTTGTCAACTTTCTGTAATAATATTTTCGGTAATAGAAGCTTTAGAATATTCATCCCCCATTGTTTCATCACCTGGAGGACTTTTCGCCTTTCTCTCTTGTGTTTTTCAATACTTTAATACTAAAGTGAAAAGAGTAGCTTTTAGTTATATAAGTGTGAATTATTTGGTGCATGTTGTCTATGGTTATACTCACCTCATTTCAGTGTGTTTTGGTGAGTGTTCAGCTTTCGCGTTGAAGTTTGAGATATTTTTCGAGTTCTCTACGTTTGACAAAACGATGCCATCGGCTGATCATCTCATGATTGCCGCCGGTATTTGTTAGCGTCCAATATGACGTATGAATGCCAAATACACAGACGAAATCGCCTTTTCTCTCCATGACATAGGCAGCAGTGATATAAATAACAAAAAAAACACTTTTGAATAGCTTTGTGATCTTTAATGAAAGCAACATCGAAGCTTATCTATCAGGATTCTTTAATTAGAAGTTCTGTGTAGAAATTTGCTTGAGTTCATGTTTTTGAATATAAAATTGAGACACACTACTGATTCATAACTTGAGAAAAATAGCACAAAGTTGGAATCAAGTAAATGTCACTGCCTGAATTGCAGAAGATAGACTGTACAGTCCATTTGTAAGATGAATCGTTCATTTTTAAACTATTTCATAAAATACAAATCATAGAAACTATGTGTAAGTTGAGCTAAGATTTCCTATATAAGCAGTCACTGAATTTGAACTTCCAGACATTCATGAATTACCAGCAATAACGTCCACATAAGAAAACTCTGTCATAAAATAGTTTCCTTGAATGTTAACCCCGTTCACAAGAATTATGACATATCATTGTTATTATAAAAATTACTGATGCTTCGGATTCCAAAGGCAATATTAGGTTTCAACTCTGCCCACCCACTCCAATCTATTCTTTACATGATATCCTTCATGTCACCATTCGACGATCAACGCATCCTCTCACATTCAAGTTACACTCGAAAGTCAGCCGTGTGGTGTAACTTAATGCTCTCACTCTGCACTCTGAGCAATGCACTCGACTTCATGAGTATATACAGATGTCTGATTGAGTCAAGTTTTCGGTGGTAATGATACGCTCAGAATCGATATCATTCTGATGTTTGTCAGTCTAATATAATGTCAGATGTTTTGCAACGTTCACAAAAACGGTGATTCGTCATCATTTGAGAAATGAAGGCAACTGAAATCCCGTTTGTTGCACATCGGGAAGGCACAGTGAAATGGTGATATTTCGAAATCAACGATAATAAGCTGTGAAGTGTTATATTGAATCCACTTATTCTGATAGATCATGTCATCAATTTATCTCAGTACTGTAAGATAATATTTGGAATCAACTTGATCAGTTTTCACTGTTATGATGCCAAAATTCTGGATTGTTTACTAGAAGAATCAGTAGTGTGGGGACATGCTCACGCTTCATTAAAAAATTTAATTTTTTACACTCTTCATTATTATTTTTGAACTGATTTGTTACTTGAAAGTACTCCGTAAGTTAACAGCCAAATCACTGAGCGTTCATTTCTGATGATCTTTGTGATCAGATAAGATAATTGACACAATATAATTTTTATCATCCACATAAATGAAGTTTTGAGTTATTGTGGTTTTTCATGTGGAATGCACAACTCCTGTTTTACTATTCAAACACATCAAACCGCTGAACCACCTGTTTGCCTGATAGTGAATATGTCAGTGCCAATGACTTTCATTTGGTGACTCATGATTTTGTGAATAATTAGTTTATTGATACCGATGTACTAGTGTACACTAGAGCAAAAGTGATCAATCAGTTGTCATAACTGAATGTAATCAAAGCGGACTCTTCATATATTTCAACACCAGACAACATATAAGACTGTACGCGGAGAATCCGTATCTACTGCAAGTAATCGTTATCTCAGTGTCATATTGCCAATAGTGAAGAAACGTTGGATCGAATTTGTGAAAATGATTTTGTTGCTGTCTGAAAAAACACACATGGAAGTGGGAATTATGACTGATGTTTGCAATGTCAGTGGTTTATCCCACCTCGTCAGTTGTAGTGGCTCTACGTTGACAGTTGATTTTCATGTTTCACGACTGTTGTATAAAATAATTGTTGGGGTTTTCATATATATGATTCTCATCTCATAAAAGGCTTTATTACTGCTATCTACTGAGTGTTTGATAAATATTATCAGTGTTTCTTAGAAGGAAGACTATAAGCTGTAGGGCAATGTAAAACAGGAAAACGTAACTGATTATGTAACACCTGCTGACTTTTCATAACCATAGCAAGATCCCCTGAATGAAGTTGATAAAATTTTGATGATCTAAGTTCAAACTATGACTTGGAAAATAAATATGGATGGGGATTTTTGCGTAATTATTCAGTCGAAATTAACTTAATACCAATAACACCTTGAACTGGCACAGTATTTACAAAATGTACAGAATTTTCAGAGGGAAAGTTCACATAATACTTTCCTTCCTTTAACATCTTCATGTAAAATAATAATTGACAGTATATCCTGTGAACTGAAGCACAAACCATTCCGTTAAGATGTACCTGGTTTGTCTGCTTCAGGAAATCCACGATATAAAGTTGAAAGCCAGTTGCAAGATATTCGGAAGACCCAGGAACATAGTCGAACAACAGTTATCTCAAATATTGGAAAACCTAGCCACACACATTCAGGCCTTTCCCTAGGTTCAGTAGAAAGTTGCGAATCAGAAGCTTGGACACGCTTTAAATACACACAAGAGTAGATAAGACCGAAAGAGGTCATACCCTATTCGATTAAAACAAACATTACTATAGAAAATATATGCAATAGAGGGATAGAGGTTTTTGTTAACCCAGGTTTTAAACAGGCCACAAGTAGACTTCTTAATTGCTAACTTTTTTCTCTTCTGCAGTCAAGGATGAAGGTCAGTTTCAAGCATTGTTCTATTGATATTACAAATCATCCTATATTCAAAGTTTTCATAGAACTTATTCATTCTGTAATCAGACCAATCAGTTTATTCACTAGAACCATCCACTCTGGATTTCTTGATCGCTTCAGATGACTTGATTCAGATTACCTGAGTCATATTTGCGCTATATATATATATATATATATATTAATCACTAGGCCTTACGCCAAACCCCCCAAGTTCCTTATCATCTTCGAGCAGTTATCTGGAGGGATGCTTCCGAATGTGCTACCACAAAGTCGTTAATCAATATGGGAAAACCATCTTGACACTCAAAGTGCCACTTCCTGCTAATCTTTAGACTGATAGATGCTTTTTTTGAACTGTATTTCTTTACTTGGCATTTTTATCGGTGACACAAGACACCGTCCAGGCAAGCGGGGAAGACGTAAAATTGTTGGTTTTTACTTGCAGATCATCGACTTTGGGATACATCACACATAAATTAACTGAAAATTTTCGATCTTCTATGGTCTTTACGTCATAACAGCTGTTGTCCGTCTTCCCGCCTTCAATGACTGTTGCATGATCTAGTCCACCAATGCAAGGAAAATCATTAGTGATATAAGGCAGCTTCTTGCTACACTTTCCCTCACTTCAAACGCTTCACTAAACTTCCTGTTGTGAGTAAATGGGTATCGGCTTCATTAAGATTCTCGTGCTCTGCAATGTTCAAAAAGCTACCGAATCACAGCGCCATCGAAGCTGTTGGAAGCCTTTGAAAGCTGATAAAGTTGTGTTGAGGCGTTCATTATCCTTCTGTAATATGTTCAATGATAATGTAAAGCGATACAGTTTCATAGGTTATTAGTTGATGCTTTTCGAATGAAGCTTCTTTTTGGCTTAACACCGTGTTTAGAGCTTCTTTTGGTCATGATTTATAAGACTGATTAGAGAACAAAAGAATTCCTTCAAATTAATTCTTCATCAGTTTCTGCAGTTATATTTGACTAATGCAGCGAAGTTGTTGTTCCTGCCTTTGTGCTTCGGTATTTTCGTCTGTTTACAGCTGTAACACAAGAGTACTCAGTAACGGGGATGTTTGCTGGCAACTTAATGTCCTTATATAGCTAAAATACATCTACTTTATGTTGGTTTCGCTTCGCAATTTGATCTCTACCTTCGCCTTTCTATTTTGCTGCATATGATATATATATCTTTCTATATATATATTTATTAGTTGTAAGTCTTATCAGTAACACACGTAACACATCGGATACGCAGTGTTTCTAATTCATCACCATCAAGGGTGTTTATGCTGACATTGTAGTGGACTCTTGTCCACAACTGTTTGCCGTCATTTGCAGAAATGTGCCATCTTCTTCACTGTGCCACTATCGCTTCATTTCCACAGCGCTGCATAACTGAAACGTTACTTCATCATAAGTTGAACGTTATCGTCGATATCCTAGAGAAGAGTGATTCCCACTGCATGAGTACCATCGATTGTGTTGTTGATATCATGAAAGCCCCTTCGTCATTGTATTCGAGGTTATTGGTCGTAAGATCAGAATTGAATAGTGACTTAGCATTTATTCGTTCTGGTAGTCAACCTCCATTTCATCTGCTGTCATAAGTCCTGCCACTTATATACATTTTCTATGCTTCCTTTATTTTTCATTTTAAGCACCTGTCTCAACATCAGACAAAATGTGGACATTCCGTATCCCCATGCTTATTCCTACTTTATTCAGAAGACGTTATTCCAGTTATCAAATTCAACCACAGAATAGGATTTTTCTCATAATTCTTCTAGGCTTTCAAGTTTCTTTAGCTATTCTGTTCATAAGTCATAGTAAGTTCCTGAGTCTCAAGTCCAAAAATCCATTCCTCTTCAGGTTTGGCACCAGTGAACTGGTAAAAGTCAACTTTCACCAACCTTTGAATATCATTCAGTTAACTGAACTGTTCGTCCTTGGATCAGTCGGTTTAACCGTTGAGATTTTAGGATGGGTAACACTGTACTGAAGCTTGACAAAAAATAATGTCGGTTGAGTTTTATTTCAATAACTCTATTGTAAATCTCAGTTTGTATTCCACAAAAGTGAATTATCCTTTTACTTGATCAGGAGATAGAGGTAAGTTTACATACTCAGAAGAATGGGATAAGTACCATATAAACCCAAATAACCCGATAAAAGGAGCTTTCGGACAGCTTTATCTATTCCTGTATCACACTAGTTTATTAGGCAGAATTTTGAGTGCATCTGAAGAAATGGACAGAGTAAGACTAGTAAGTCTCAACGCGATGGGCCCTGCTAATCAATGATCGAACTGCAATGAAAAGGACCACACATACAACACAGCCAAATCAAAATCATCCATCTAAGCCACAAATCTTCCTTATTACGCTCATGTCACAATGATTGTTAGATCGAACATCAGCTTTCGAATCGGTCTTTTGATAGCTTGAAATTGAATTTGTTGTACTCATCGTTGAAATATTCCACCTAACTTCAACGTATGCATTTCTATAGTTACGAAATTCTTTTCTTTAGAAACTGAGGAATCATTGTAGAAAAAACTATGACTCGGAAATTTGGATGTGGAGACGTTCCTTTGAATTCCAATTTTACCATTTTCCATGTAAATTAAATACATCTTATGTTCATCAGCTAGGAAATGGGGCATAACTTTACTCAACTTATTGTTTCTCGCACAAAAGTTCTTGAAAATTGGAAATAATGCATCAAAACATCCTATGGAGTCAATGAAAACGGTTCAAAATAATTTCCAATACATCCTGTTGATAGGTATGCAGCAAGCTCCAGTCCAGGACTGCCGAATAGCACACGGATGAGTTATTCGTCTGAAGTGTGTAATGTGATGCAAAGGTCTTGGTTAGATTTATGCGAGAAATATAGATTCATAGTTTTGTCCTTTGACAGAACAATACGATGACCGAATTTGTCTTACAGCTGTAGTGTATTTGAGCACTGAATGTTGGAAATCTCGGTAACACACGTACTTATAATGCATACTTATTTAAAAAGGAAACAGAGCATAAAGATACCGCTTTGTTTCACAGCTTGAAGTAGCTTGTAAATATTCAACGCCGTGATCAATTGGCTGAACATCTACCGCACAAGTCAATGAGCCGTTCTGTTGTCTGAGTGACATGACGTATTTACTGACTGAGTGGCAACTTCAGTGGGATTATCATAGGTTTACTTGCTACTCCAACATCAATAGATGGTACTTGGTTAATTGTTTTTAGCACTGCATTATCTAGTCAATTAGCTTTCTCAGAATTTCGCATTACAGAAACTCGAAGGGGGCGAGAGATGTCTGAGAATTCAAGTTAGGTTGATAGCTAATGAACCCGATGTTTCGTAGTTCTTTCGGTGGGTGAGATCAATGTTTTCATTTTGATCACTTAATGAATCAATAAAAATCTTTGGATTTCCCTTTGAAACTGGCGAAATGTGCCCTGCTAAAATTAAAGATTGCCTTAACTTGGTTATCATAGTGTGAAATCGAAGTTTGAACTTCATGGTGAAACAAACCACCATAAATACTAATTAATTGCTGGAGAAATTTGGCAATCTATTTGAATTGAAATCTGTATTTACTTAGTCCATGGTAAAGTCAGAAATGCGTCATGATTTTCTCTGCAATCAGGTAATTATTTGTAACCTACTGTTTTCCATCTATATAAAAGTCTCGTGGAAATATCGTTATAACCCATTCTGCTGTGATGTATTTGACAGCCACATTACAGCCTTGAGTAGGGATGTCACTGAAGTTCTTTTCATTATTCTGTTACAAATCATAAATCAAACCGAACGTCAAATAATGTAAATTTTCACATAATTTGCATTTTATTCTAACTTTATATCAGCTTTCATAAGAATGCCGTGATTTTTATTTTTTCAGAAGATTTACGTATGTCTCGTTATTAAAAACGTTTAAATCTGAAATTCTTTGGTACTGAGAAAAATTCCATCAATATCTATAACCACTCACTATGAATTCCCACCTTGTTTCAATTATTTTTGCATTAAACGTAGATCTATTTTGAGAATGATAATGATAGGGATGAAAATTTATGTATGTTCTACAATTGAGATTGGAGAAATGATCGAAAATTGTCTGATTATTCTAACATATGTCAGCCAGTGGAAGAGGATATATCACCTCTGAAATGAGTGTTTTGTCAGTGGAAATCACCTATCTGGACAATAGAAAGGAAACAACACTGAGTTCAGCAAACATATCTCTTGGGCTGCACAGTGTCAAACTGAACTAGATCCAGAATGCATTTAGAGGTTGGACTAGTTTCTTTCAAACAAATAGCTCCATCTTTTTGGCATAGATGGCAAGGGCTTCTGCAGGACAACAAAATCGGTGACATACTGCATTTAGAAGATTTCTGTTTACCGGTGTATAGACACAATGTTTGTGGAATGCTACATTACAGTGTTGTTTCCTCTCCTTTCTCCAGCTAATGACTTTGGAATAGCATTTGTTGTTGACAGTTTTATTTTAATAATGTTACTAGTGTCTCTAAAGGCCATTTAAAGTATAGATAAAAAATATTCAGCGTCAACCCATTCCACTGTCGACTCAAGACAGTTAAAGTCCTCTACGTCAAAGGCCTCTCTTTTCATGACTCGGTGGTATGGTGGCGTGTCGTTGTTGTTGCTAAGAGTGATTAGAACAGTAGGCTCGCAAATCGACTAGGCAGGAAGTTAGTTGGCACAAACCAACAACTGTACTAACAGTCATATCAGAATTGCAGATAGGTACAAAGAAGAGACGGACTCTTCACGCTTAGAGAGCAGCAACTAAAAATGATGCAGTTGCTGGCTGGTCTACGGAAGTCACTGCTTGATGATACATCTTCCTCTACTGACAATACTAATAGCATCATTTCTGAATTTATCTGTGACACAGATGAAAGTACTACGTTCGCCAGTTAGTAACACAGATACGCAGACCGATTTAAAATGGATTTTACAAGGAAAGACGATGCATAGAAAGTTTGACAACTACTGAGGGAGTCAAACAAATTCTGCAGACTGATTCTCACAAAGAAGATCACTGACAGAACAATCGATGAGGCTGTCCAAACATGGCGTCTATAATTTGGTGATCACACATCATTGTTCAAAAATTCGTAACCACCTCATGAGATGTGTACTGAATGAAAACGATGACATTGACACTCAACTAGGCATTGTATACCACTAATGTGAGCGATTTAACCCAAAGTCGCTTACAGAAAAGTAGTTCAAGGTCATTATCTTCATTTGTAGTCTGCAATCACCCACCTTATTCATCATAAGAATTCGAATGTTGAGCAGACTTGAACAAGACGAACAAATGACGTTGAAAGACTTAGGTGAAGAAAATCAGCAATTTACTGACCTTATCAAAGATACCACCATGACCCAGTCTGGTGGCTACGGTGCAGCTAAATAAATGTAGTGCATCCAGTACCGCTGACTTCCAACTCACTGCACCATCCGAAGCAGACTCGACCATCAGCACGCTGACTTTAAAAATTTCGGCAGTGAGTTAGATAATGCCATAAAAACACAATAAATGTAATCTGTGCAAGGCTACTGGCTACAAACAAGGGTATTGTAGGCAGACTCGTCGATCAAAGTCCATAAGCATTCACTTTTGCGAATTCTTCTGATAAGTTGGACCAGTTACATGATGAGTACGTTTCTTTGACTGATAGGTTTCCAACTACAGAGGTCTGCCAGATGTCTATTCCATGATGGCTTTCTGTGGACATATCTTTTCAGAGTTCAATCATCTCTTCTTGTCAGCTTGTCGTCCAGATATATAATCTTTGGCTCATTTTCCAGTTTTATTGTGAATTCCTCTGAAGGATTGAAATTATTAGACTCCTGTAAGATACAACTTATCAGTCATCATGACAGACTATAAAAGTGTTGCTGATATATCTCTCATCTAGCATAAGTTTGTCATATGTTGGTTTTAGGATCCTGTTTTTAAATTGGCTATAAAGCAGTCTGCCAAAAGTGGGTCAAGTTGGGGAGACTGAAGTAATCCCATCTTACTATTTAAATGAATTAGATTGTACATTAAATGTGCATCTTAGTAACAACTTTTTCAGATATGTTGTATTCCGATACTCAAATCCATGTTGTCCGTATATTTGCACAGGATAATAATTTGATTATGTTAGCGGCACGTTGGTTAACAGATATTCCACATCCAGGGATAGCACACTTTTGCCATTTACATTAAGTCAGGTCACTAAATTGGTTTTGGCGATACTGAAATAAGCCAGAAGAATTTCAGAAATCTCAAAATATGTCAGGTATCAGAAGCACTTCATATCAAATGGAATTCGAATTGTCTGAGTGAGAATGATTGAGTATAACAGAATTTGACCTGCTTACAGCAATAAACTTCACTATGAAATGACAGAATTAACACGAATATGAAAGGCGATTCCATTATTTTAATGCATAGTGCTTTTATAACTTTATATACTTATCAAATCTAACATTCTACACTTGGTTTTCTAATGATTGCCGTCATCACTGTCCAACTTGACAACATAAAGATTGTCGCATGCTGGTGAACGATGAGTTGTTGTTAGGTATTAGCTGAGATTCTGTAAACTCTGGTTTATTAATTCTCTAGTAAATCTATCAGCATAAATAGCGAAACATAAGTATAAGCAACAATATCGTTTCGTGTTTCACTCAATGGGAAATACACAAAATTTTATTATAATGAACACCACCTGTCCAATGCTCAAATATTTTGAAACTGTTGAAAGTGAACTTGTTTTGGACATATTTAAATATTGTACAGGTTCAGTAGATTCAATAGTATCTCAGAGAGAGTAACAACACATTTGTTGTCCCACAGGCCCTAACATTTCCGACGAACATTTGCCAATCGGATAGTATGGTGACGCCGACATATCTAAAATTCGTCGATAACGTAGATCAGGTGTGTTCACCCTTGGTAGAACATAGAGGCGAGGGACAACTGTCCGTGTTTGCCTCAGGTGTTCAAGAAGGTCTTCAATTGATGTAGTAAAACCAAATATCGTCAATTACACCAGATGGCAGGACGTAACTGCAGACGGCGGTACTTGGCTGTTTTAGTTAGATAGGTGGATTGAACACCATATGTGCCGCAAAAATTTCTAAACCACCCGAATTCAATTGCAGTTTGAAGCATAACGAAGGAAAGGCGATACTAATTTTTGCTATTTGCCACTATGAGTTTAATTTGCAGCAAAGGGAACCTGTCGCTACATCAGCAGATACGTGTATTGGTTTGATTCAACAAAATTCGCGTCAGGCCTCAATTGACTGTGCATCATACAATTGAAATTTTCAGGAGCTTTGAATGATTCACACTCATGATTTCTGTACCAAATTCATAAATTACCGAGCATATTTCTTCGTATAATTGTTCTGTTTTCAATGTTTATCTTCTTCTTTCCTAGAAAAAATTAGTAAGAAGGGATTATGCCTTGATAATTTGGTACAGATTCGCTTAAGATAATGATCAGAATCAGTAAAATATATTTGATTTGTGAAGTACTTTCTCAGATTTATTCATGCCAGACACGTCACATGAATCATTCGTGTGAATTTTTTGGTCGGAGCCCAATGACTCTTAGAACTATTCACCATATCCTCGAAAAGCTCAAGAAATTTTAGCCACTAAAAATAAAAACCACACAATTCTTCTAATTGGCAATTTTATTTGTAATGCAAAGGAATCTCACACAAGGAGAACAGTGTTTCAAATATTCTGGACGATGCAAACTCGGACTGTATATATTCACCTTCAACTGAATTCTGTCTGTCATTCAAACTTGATTTTTTTGTGAGTTAGGCAGTGAAGTGTGACTACAAAATTCGATTTACTTGATCGTATGAGATGTAAAAATTAAATTGCATTGAGAAGCTTGAAACGAATACGGGAATAAACAAGCACCACCTAGTAGGATTGGACATCAAACTACATCTCGTTACAAAGCAGTAATGATGTGGAAGAAAAATGAGGAACACCAACATTGTTAATGAAAATATTTTAACCTTCATTCTGATGAAATACTTGTAAGTGGACCTCATTCACATGGCAGCGTCTAAAAGCGTCTACTGAGGTATTTATATTCCTAATAAAGTAAATTACTACCTTTGTGTTGAGAAATCAATTGAATTATCGACTTGACGTGTACATTTGACCGTTTCGACCATTTTAGTAAAAAATTGTAAGTTATATTTTGCTTTGGTGTTTGTTTTCATTTCAGTAACTGAAGGATTCTTATCTTTGAATAAGTGGCATTTATTGAAGCTATTTTTCCAAGAACATCCTATTTTGTGTAGTGATGCTCCCTGAGATGGCTTTAAATGGATGCATTAGTGGATAATAATCAACGTGATCATAATAATAAGGGTAAACTCAAGAAGTCGGAAGAAAGTGAGTAGCATGTGCATATTTGTAGGGACACAGGTGAACAATAAATACTTTGTCGTAGCAATTATCATAATGATGTTTGATTCTCTAATAAAGTATTCTAAGTTAAAAGTGAACGTTATGGAGATCGGAATGACCAGACGAACATTTACAAACACATAGAACAGGTTATATAATTCTGATGTCAACTTCCTCAGCTCTGATGGACAACAAAACGCGTACAAATCTTGAGGATTGACATTCCTTTTTAGTATTCACGCAAATGATACACTAGGTGTGCCATTATGAAAATCCTGATCGATCCTAAGAAACTTCTACCTGCCACACTGGACAAAGATCAAGAAGGAGACAGTGCTCTTACGCAGTCATTTTAATGAAGTAACTGTCTCTATCAAAGCCGTTAAATTTAGTGACCAGACTGTATGCAATATTTGCATATATTTCTTTGTTAATATCGTGATCCCTCAGTATTCGAAGAAGCATTGATGCATGGTTGTGCAAGTAGGAAACGGAAAACATAGTTTGGAACTGGTTATTTACCACAAATTTTTAATCCATAATAGTAATTTATCTGTGGTTCGTCGTGTATGAATATTTCCTCTTTAAAAGTTCCAAGTGAGTTCACAGTTTAGACGAAATCGCCTGACTCTGGAATAATCAATGCCGATTTCAAGATGATTCGTAAATAGTACTTTGAGTCGTCGACCAGCTGAAATAACGGAGAGTTAGTAGTAAGCTGAGTCTGCTCAGTGAAGGCCGAATATTCTACTTGGAGTTTTATATATCACTAGTTGCACTGGAGTGTGGAATTATAGTATAATCATTTGAATAGTACCACTTGAAATCGCTATTGATGATGTATGTTTAAACAAACATGTATATGTTTAATAGTATAATATTAAACACTGGTGAATGGTGTAGTTTCTCACTCGAAAATCAATTGTGTTTAATCCGTGGTTATTCACTGATGAAATTGATTAAAGTCGTCATTAGTGAATGACGAAATGGAAATAGGAAACTGGGTAAACCTCGTTAATTATTACTTAATCAAGTACGACAAGATTCTATCCGCCAAGCTATGAAATGGCCTCGCATCCATTTTTGTTGACTGGAATGATCACTGGTTGCACTCATGTGTAATAATGAAAATGTGTACTAAATTTTTTACAATTTTTTGTCTCTAACACTAAACGTACTGATTTCATATTGAATTCTGAAAAACGATGATCATAAAGAAACGTCCACAATGCAAAGTAGCTTCCCTGAAGGCTTATCAAGTATTTTTTTTATCACTATCACAACAAAGTGGAAACTTGACTTTAATACTCGCCTAATTCATTAGATTTCCAGCAAACATGTTAATTCTGAACATCATGAATTTTAATGTGGATGATGCAAATGCATTGAGATTAAGCATGAGTTGAGTTGAAGCAAATATACCAAACACTATTTGGTGAATTATTCGAAGGATTCTTTATGAGATATTTTATAAGTGCTTTCAGCAATTCACTTTTTATTTTGGAGTATTTTCCATACTTATTTGTTTGTTGGACACATAACTATATGTAATAGATGTAATTCTTGTTTTTTTTTGTATATATGGTCGTATGGAAATGATCATGAACGATAAATCCGATTCGACAAGTCATCTGAAGAATAAAACCGGTTCTCATTCTAACAGACATAACTTTAGATTGAATGCTTCTGTTTTTGAGACACTAGCGCACACTTCTTCGCACGTTTTCTGGAACACTACTCACTCTAATTTTTGGAGGATCTACCTTTTCTAATTCACCAGTCCTGAAAGATGTTCATAATACAATTCTTCCTCTTATTTTACTTAAGAACTAAGTGATGCTTTGTAGACTTAAAGTAGAATTTGTGCTCTCTGGCAGAACATATTTCTAACAAAAATTTGCTCCTGTGACTTCATGTGATTAGGATCACACTGGCTCAACACTGCATGCTAAACAACCTTAGATAATTTCGAGTGGTTTTCTGTTTTCATAGATGTTGCAACATACCATTTCTGTGATGATTTGTCATACAACTCATAAAAGAGGACAATTTCATTGTTTATTTATTCAGAAAACCTCAGTGAGTCAGAAATTTTGTAATAAAATAAAGCCGAAAATCGACGAAAAATACTAGGAATAAATGATAAGGTCGTGATTAATTCTCAGTGGAATTTATGATTGGAAATGTCATATCAGCTAAAATACCTACATATGTTTCCTCTGAATGTTGAAAGAGGGAGCGCTTGCGTAGAAATGCAAGTTTTTTATTCTGGAAACTCGAATAACAAAGGAACATGATGTGTCAAACACGAAGGACTGCAAACTCACTGCATAATTTTTATCAATGACAAGTATTCACACGAAATGTCAGAAAGGAAGATGAAATTTAGACTGCCATCAGCAAGACAGAGACCTATATTCCTGTTAATGTTGTCGCTAATAAACGCATAACTAACGATATTCGTGTGAATCTCCACCATCTGTTGTCACTGAATCGCATCGAACAAAACGGCAAAGGATAGTTGAAATCAACAGGTATATTTCTTTCAAGTTGTCAGTGTTCCAGTCAGCATTACAAAAAAGGACACTCACAGTTGTTAGGTTAATCGAGTGAACAGCTAGACGTTTACTTACAGTCTAATGGGTTCACGGTATCTGAATTTTTGATGACATGATTTTAACGCAATATTGCCTCACGTCACATGAGAACGTGTCTACTCGAAAGTTTAAATACTGAAATGGCAGTCACAAATGTCTTGGTTTCAACTCAAATGGTGAAAAATGCTTAAAACTTATTCCACCTTACACATTACAGTTATTCCGAAGAGCATAAACTTTCGTTGGTGTCAGGTTGAGATGATCATTACCACAACATTTATTCTCCATCAAGTACAAATATATCTTCTGAGACTACAGAGTAATATAGAGTTCATGTGGTTCCATCTTCCATTTCGTTGTGAATTTCCTTCTGTTAATACTGATTTAGTTACAGTAAACAAGTGTAAAGCTTGATAATGAATTACCCCATTTGTTTGAAGTAATCATCTACTTCTGTGTTATAACATTCACTCAAACTTTATGCTTTTTATTCGTAATATAACTTGTCATTTCAGCCGACATGGGTAAGTCGTCTCTAAACCTGTGGCTCATTTATTTGACGGGTTTCAACAACATTGAAATAACATTTAATTTGTTAATCGTTTCAAAGCTAATGTACAATATGCGGTCAAATCAGTATATCTTGCTCTACGGTTTTTGGGAATGTAACTGATGTTGAAGTGCTTTAGAATGGTCGCAAAATAAATTCTAGTCTCTTCACTGAGGAAATGATTTCCGAACAGATATCTCACAATAATGGATAAGATTTTATTTTGATAAATCACACAGTGTTACACAGTAATATTAACTGATGATGCTTCGAGCACAAATTATTGCTCATAATCATATCAAGCAATAATTTGTGCTCGAAGCGTCATCAGTTAATATTACTGTGTAACACTGTGTGATTTATCAAAATAAAATCTTATCCATAATAGAGTTACACTCTACCACAATGCCCAAGTTTTATACTTATATCAAGATATCTCACGAGCACGAAATATCTACTACATGATGTTATTTGAAGGATCCAAAAGTCACAGACTGAAAACAAGCCTTTTCTAGTATAAATATTGACTCTGAGCAATATTTCACCGCAAAGATTAGCATGGAATGGAGGTCGAACGTAGTGATAAGGTGTTAGTGCTCTTTTGTAGGCAGAAGCCTATTGAACAAAGATACACACCAAATCCTAAAGATGTAAATTAGACAGATCACCTTCAGAAACCGGAATGCAATCAAGTTCCTTCAAAAACAGATATGTAAAAGCAATTATCAGACCTCTTCATTAGTCGTGGAAAAGTCAGAATACAACAGTTTTATTCTGATTGAGAATAACTTGTAAGAGAATGGTGTCCTTTGAAATCGACCGTGCTGATGAATTTTCTCTGCTTTACATCACGTTGAGTATTTGTGAAACACGATGCAGAAGTATGGAAATGCATCGTCTAGCCATCTTATAGATACCGGTATCATCTTAATTAACTAATGTGGTCTCCAGTATTACAATTATAATTATTGAAATTGGCTTTTCGTCACTACTTACACCATTTACAATCCCCTATATTGAATAATGGTAAACGACATGTCTCACAGAGTAAATGCTGAAAAAGCGCTTAGATCATTAAAGTGTCACAGGTGATACACCCAAAAATCAATTGCAGTACAGATTTCTTTTACAAAATCTGAATAATAGGAAAACTTTAGACTGAGATCAAACTGAAGTTGAAGAAAAAAACCTGGAAATCAAAATTCTGCTTGTTACTTATTTACCAAAATAAACTTGATTTTGATGAATTGCATACATTAACATATTCTGGTAATCATTGACGTGAAATAAAACACTGAGTGATAGATAATCACAGTGAATTTCAAGCCACTGATACGAATTCGTTCACCTTATTACAAAATAACCATAACATGCGTGATAATAGAACGTCAACTTGGGTGTACTCCAATTTAGCTGAAAGTGGTAAGCAGCATTCCAAATTTAATAAAGCGATTTGTTGACTCAAAATGACAAAGTCCATATAACTTAATAATCAAGAATGACGATTGAAATAGTGTTGAGGGAAATTTATCTCAGACGAACTAATGGTGGACAACATTCCATGAATAATTGTGATTCATATTATGAGGTGAAATTACCAAATCCACAGTCACATACTTTGATATTTGACAAGAGATACTCCAGTGAACGAGACACATCTAGCAAATGTCACTAAATGTATGGTTTCTCTTGTATTGTGAAAATATTTCAAGCAGCCAACACGTACATAATATTTTGTTCTCCGATATAGTCTGTCAAAATGCTGTATATAAGAAATGCAGGCTAACGCAATTGCAGAATAGTTTACAATGAGACTTCAAAAATATAGTGAGCGACATTCATATTAACGGTAACAAAAATGAAAAATGGCAACATACGCTAAAGATGACAACACGACAAGTAAGCAAGGCAGTTTTCACTCAGAAGAACCAAATTCATGTTGCAAAAAAATAACATTCGTCCGAGTATCTCAAAACTGCAATAAAATACAATATACCTCAATGTCCGGAGAATGTGTAAATGTCTGACCACAGCTGCCAGTACATTGACTGTACATTTTCACAGTTTAAAGCGGTTCTTCACAAAACCATGCGAAACAATTAAAATGTGACTAGCACATTAAATCTGCAGGAAAACTACTCGAGCTTAGAAAATAATAATGAATGTATCCATTAAGCGCATTTCATCACAAGTGTTCACGTTCAAATACTTTTGTTAACATACTGTCAGTTCGCACTGGTGAGTTGCATTCAAATTAAAAATCAATCATTTCTATGAGGTGGGGATAACGTCTATGGTGAGACACTTTTTAGTTTCTCAGGTCTCATATTTAAAGATTTTGGAAAACGCTTTAGGTGACAAAGAGGCTTATTGTCTCCGCAAATAAATGTGCAGGAAAGGACAGGTATAGATTTCTTTTATTTCTGAGGTATGTATTTCACCATGGGCTGCATAATTCATTAGTCAAAACCGCAGTTGATATAATTACAGGTTATCTCCAGTCAGGCTTCAAAATACGGTGAGGAAGAGTATTGTGATAAGCAACATTGAAAATATGTGGAAGACAGGAAAAGACGAGAATGAACCATTATCACCAAGTAATTGATGATTCTGACCGGAATGTTCACTACTTCTTGAGTTCAAAGCAAAATTATCTTCCAGTCAGATACACAGTGTAATTTGTATTCGAAGTAGTGTGATTCTCATACACTCTCTGTTAGACTTACAGTCTTTAAAGTTTCAGTGATATACTTAGACTTGGCATTAAGTCAACTTTTTATATTTGTCTTATATAACTTCATTCATAATAGACGGATTGAATTTGCTAAGTGCATCGTAATCACTGTATAGAGATGATACACAGTGAGACAGAGATGCGTTCACAGATCTGTTAGGTTGTTCGGAATGACAGTACAATAAGACTAACGCGAATTTAAAAGATAGGACCAAACGAAAGTGAAGATATGGACTCCTTTATCAAGTCAGAAAAATGCTTTCTCCTACAAGATCACACCAGCAAAGAGGAACTGATCGAATAAGCAAGTTTAGAAGTTGACGTCGAGTGAATGTGAGCACGAAGTTAACTCATTCAATCATTTTAAAAGAGATATCTGGGTGTTGATATCATAGTTATTCATTGTAATTCCTTGAGGACAACCGTAAATCCATTTGAAGAGCACTGACTTTCGAATATTCTCGATGATAAGGCCTACACAGACAATGAATTCATTCTCATGATAAAGAATGTACGGAAAATAGAAAGAGGCATATTAACTAGCAGGTGACATGTTCTACACGAATGCAGTCTCCTTTATTCATGCAAACACTTAGATAACGAAATCATTATTATGAAATGATTATTTAACAAAGAGTCTAAATTGTGTACATGATAACTTGAATGTTTTCACATTATCACGTAATTCACCACGCCTAAATATCATTTTACCGTAATATGAGAAGTCATTTACTTGCCTAAAGAATATTTCTCATTTGCAATTCGTATCACATAGAAATTTTAAGTGAGTATAATTTAAAATGAAAAGGTGTCATTTATGGATATGCTAATTCCACAAATCAACAGTGACATGCAGAAATATGCGATATGCTAATGAAAACAAGACTTACTGCTTCCAGTCAGCACGCAACTACATCTTTAGGCTTATAGATGGAGTGTCAATGACCAATCTTCAAAGATTTCCTCTTGCCAGACTACTTTATGGCTGGCCTCGAAAACAATTTATTTTCACGAAAAATAAACAAGCCCCATCTCCACAGATGATGAGATGAATAAATTTGAATTACTAATTACCAAAATGTCTAAACGTAAAACATGATAACATGAATGTATTCACGTTATCACGTGATTTATAACGCTTAGATAGATTTTTATTATAATATGAGAAGGCATTTACATGCTTTTTGCATTACGTTTTCTATAGAAGAGGAACGTGAGTGTCATTTAAAATTAAAGTGTCTCACTTATGTATACACTAACTGCACAACTCACTGAAAACGGATCTGACTTTCATTTATATACGGAATTATCAAATTGTTGTTGTTGATTTTCACTACATCACTGTATTCTATGAAACAACTCTAGACCGCCTTCACTCGGCCTCTCAACAGCGTCCCCAGTACAACCGCCTTCGCCGCCTGCTCTTTGATACCCACCAACTCAGCAACAGCCTCAAAGTCACGTAAGAAGCTCCGTATATCTGCTTCTTCAAAAGCAGTTGGCCATAAGATCTTCCTTGTTCGGAGGCAGCGACACCAATTGTAACGACAGAAGGCAAGAGTCAGGCAACAGATCATTTATTAAGGAAATCAACGCATATTTATATATTTTCATGTACATTATTATGGATAGTTAAGCGAACAACCAGTCTTCCGATTGGTTGTTTCTCACTTAAAATTAATCTTTCATCTCTTCGTGACTGTTTCTTGAATGTCAAATCATCTATATGTTAACTGCACCCACTTACGCAAAGTCTGCTGTGGTCGGTTTTGAATCAATCTTTGTTCACATTTTCTCACGACCAATCTTGGGAACGTAAACATTGACGTAAATTACTGTTTACCAAATTGGCTAGTAGACACCTCCCACCAAAGATGGAGTGGCAATGAACAATCTCCAAGGATTTCCCCTTGGTAGACTCCTTTATAGCCAGCCTCGAAGACAATTTAATATCACGAAAAATAAACAAGCCCCATCTCCACAGATGACGAGATGAATAACTTTGAATTACTAATTACCAAAATGTCTAAACGTAACACATGATAACTTGAATGTATTCACGTTATCACGTGATTCATCACGCTCAGTTAGCTTTTTATCATAATATGAGAAGTCATTTACTTGTGTTTTGCATTTTGTTTTCCATAGTAATTAAACGTGAGTGTCATTTGAAATGAAAGTGTCTCATTTATGTATACACTAACTGCACAACTCACTGAAAACGGATCTGACTTTCATTTATATACAGAATTATCAAGTTGTTGTTGTTGATTTTTACTCCATCCCTCTATTCTTTGAAAAATCTCTAGCCATTATTTTATTCTGGAGAGTGGAATGTGGAAACTCACACTTCTCGGAAAGGCTCATTTGACGATATTCAGCCACAATTGAATTTTCTATAGACTCTAGCAGATGAATGACTTATTTCATCAGTATCAACAGTGACATGCAGAAATGTGAGTATTGCAAATGAAATCAAGACTTACTGCTTCCAGTCAGCACGAAACCACATCTTGAGGCTTATAAATGGATTGGCAATGACCAATCTTCAAAGATTTCCTCTGGGTGGACTGCTTTATGGCTAGCCTCGAAAATAAACAAGCCCCATCTCCACAGATGACGAGATGAATAACTTTGAATTACTAATTACCAAAATGTCTAAACGTAACACATGATAACTTGAATGTATTCACATTATCACGTGATTCATCACGCTCAGTTAGCTTTTTATCATAATATGAGAAGTCATTTACTTGTGTTTTGCATTTTGTTTTCCATAGTAATTAAACGTGAGTGTCATTTGAAATGAAAGTGTCTCATTTATGTATACACTAACTGCACAACTCACTGAAAACGGATCTGACTTCCATTTATATACAGAGTTATCAAGTTGTTGTTGATTTTCACTTAATCCATCTATTCTGTGAAAAATCTGCAGCCATTATTTTATTCTGGAGAGTGGAATGTGGAAATTCACACTTCTCAGAAAGGCTCATTTGACGATGTCAAGCCACAATTGAATTTTCCATAGACTCTAGCAGATGAATGACTTATTTCATCAGTATCAACAGTGACATGCAGAAATGTGAGTATTGCAAATGAAATCAAGACTTACTGCTTCCAGTCAGCACGCAACTACATCTTTAGGCTTATAGATGTGTAGTGGACTTATGTTAGAGTTCACTAGTAGTTCAAAATATGAGAAATAAAATTCAAGTCAATGGAATTTTAAGTAACAGTATATTACGAAAAATGCAACGACGCGTTATGTCAACAAAAGGGTTACTGGGAAATAAAGGTTAAGTCCTCTGCTACAAATTATTTATATAACCGACGGAGACGTTAATGGTTTGGACGGAATAAGTTGTAGCTGCTGTGTCCCGGTTGTATAATTGTCTTCGGTTGAGGGTAGTGGATTTCTACAATAAATCCGAAAGATACAACACGGCGAGAGCTGAGCTAGTAAGCCGAATAAACCAAGGAGAAGACGAAGTCTCCAACAGCAGAGTGTATTTTTCAATCGTACACGGAAGCCAAGAGTATTTCAACAAGAAGCGTTTTAAACAAAAATTATGTACAATATGTCTAATTTCTACAAATAACCAAAAAGTGTACAATCACATTGTTACGCACTCCACAGATGGAGTGGCAGTGACCAATCTTCAAGGATTCCTCTTGGTAGACTGCTTTATGGCTAGCCTCGAAAGCAATTTATTATCACGAAAAATAAACAAGCCCCATCTCCACAGATGACGAGATGAATAACTTTGAATTACTAATTACCAAAATGTCTAAACGTAACACATGATAACTTGAGTGTATTCACGTTATCACGTGATTCATCATGCTTAGATAGATTTTTATTATAATATGAGAAGTCATTCACTTGCATTTTGCATTTTGTTTTCTATAGAAAGTGGACGTGAGTGTCATTTAAAATGAAAGTGTCTCATTTATGTATACACTAACTGCACAACTCACTGAAAACGGATCTGACTTCCATTTATATACAGCGTTATCAAGTTGTTGTTGATTTTCACTTAATCCATCTATTCTGTGAAAAATCTGCAGCCATTATTTTATTCTGGAGAGTGGAATGTGGAAACTCACACTTCTCGGAAAGGCTCATTTGACGATATTCAGCCACAATTGAATTTTCTAGAGACTCTAGCAGATGAATGACTTATTTCATCAGTATCAACAGTGACATGCAGAAATGTGAGTATTGCAAATGAAATCAAGACTTACTGCTTCCAGTCAGCACGAAACCACATCTTGATGCTTATAAATGGATTGGCAATGACCAATCTTCAAAGATTTCCTCTGGGTGGACTGCTTTATGGCTAGCCTCGGAAAATAAACAAGCCCTATCTCCACAGATGACGAGATGAATAACTTTGAATTACTAATTACCAAAATGTCTGAACGTAACACATGATAACTTGAATGTATTCACATTATCACGTGATTCATCACGCTCAGTTAGCTTTTTATCATAATATGAGAAGTGATATACTTGCGTTGACATTTTCTTTTGTAAAGCACTTGACTGTGAGTGTCATTCAAAATGAAAGTGTCTCATTAATGTATACACTAACTGCACAACTCACTGAAAACAGATCTGACTTTCATTTATATACAGAGTTATCAAGTTGTTGTTGTTGTTTTTCACCTGTTTCATCTAATTTATTCAACGTCTCTAGACGAGATGAATAACTTCAAATTACTAATTTCCGAAATATAGAGACGTTACATGTGATAACTTGAATGTATTCACGTTATCACGTGGTTCATCACGCTTAGATAGCTTTTTATTATAATATGAGAAGGCATTCACTTGTCTTAAAATTATTTCTTGTGCCATTTTTTTGCATGCAGATAATGCCTGTGAGTGTTATTCAAAATGAAAATGACTCATATACATATATAAATGCTTAATGCACAGATAACTGGAAATTGATCTGATTTCGATTCTACACAGAGGTACTAGGCTGTGATGGTCGCTCTTCACCTAATCCATCCATTCTATGAAACATCTCTGAAGAGTTGAATGTGGAACTTCATATTTCTCGGAAAGGCGTCTCTGATTTCAATTCTTTTCGAAAATATTGCATTCGGCATACTCATGTTTGATATTGTCAGTGAAACTACCAACAGATATTTGCATTGAAATTATGTAGAAAACAGTGAAATGGGTGAATGGAAGGCTATCATACTTTGGGAGCATTCCTGTGCAGTGATGTGTCTGTCCTTCACGATATCGATAACTATTTTTCACACGCATGCACAAACTGGCTTTCTGATAAAGTGGCCTTTATCCATGCTGAATTGTCATCACCCAACTTCTGTAATTAAGGATTATGGAAACATAATAAGGATAACGATTGATTTTCTCAAGTATTCTGATCGCCTTATTTCACCAATTTGCTGATTACATTGAAGTGAAACCGAAATTTCACCTTTATATCGGCAGAATTCGGGCACTGAAGTGGGGCATATATCGACACTACTTAGTTTGTTTGATTCAACACAGTGGTGCTGTGTTAGTGACTGGTTCATGTTTCAAGCGCACTTAATTGTTCATAATCATACCATATCAATCACAGCGGTTCATATTGATTCATACACGCACTGCGTTACTTTGGTGGCCCGTATTCAGTACCCATTCGGTAAACAAAGATTCGGTGATCAACCCCTCCATCCACTTGGATATGTTAATCTTTAATAGTTTCACAAACCAATTACGTGTATTCATACAAGTTAACGCCCTGCAACAGTTGAGATCTTTCTACGTGATCTTACACATCATGATCAATCATTCTAGGTCTGGTCAGACATTTACGTTCAATAATCTAATTGATCCTGATTACATGTTTGACCTGTGAACTGAATGTGATTATATTATAAAGGTGGATGTTCACCTATGCCTTACCTCTAATGCATTCAAATTTAAAATGAAATATACAGACAAGGCAAATAGGATGGCGATGGGGTCGCCATTCTTCTCAACAGTAGTGAACATATTTATGGATAGTTGAGAATACTTAGATCTTATAAAGTTAAACTCTGCTCCAACGATACCACGCAGATATGTTGATGATATGTTTCCTGTGTTGAAATCTGGACATGTCCCTAAGTTTTTCGCACCAATAAACTCAGCAACAGATGCATTCCAGTTCCATATTCCAGTTAGAAAATAAACAATGTGAGCTGACCATGATACACTGCAAATTAAATTGAGAATAAGGTGCTGGGTTAGGTACTAGCATCTATGAGGAATTGACGGATTCTGATTGCTTTTAGACTTTAGTTATCTCACTCTGAATTTCATCATTTAGGCATACGTCCATCCAGCACTTTGTCTTTTCATAATTTTTATCGGTATTGAGAATGCTGTCCAATTTTCTACACACATACACACACAGCCTTCATGTTACAGTCATCTTTATCCATTCTGAATTGTCTTCACCTTATTTCTGTCAACAACTTGTGTTGAAACAGATCACTTACTTTGTATTGAATACGCAGCCATGTTACCAGTCATTATTCATCTGGTGTGTACTGAGTTGGTTCCCTGAGTTCAAAGAAAATAAATGTGAAACAGGATTAGACAAATTGACGCTCTGTTATGTTGACGTTGATGCAATCATATATGAAACAAAGAGCAAAATTTAAATAAAGACGGATTCAAGGAATTCATCTAATTTTTGTGAAACTCTGCAGCCACATACTTTGAATTCATTGATGTAGGTATGAGAAATATATGCGGAGCAGTATGGCACATAAGCACATTAAGGTGGATCAACTATTCAAGATGACATAGACACATGTTTAATGGTTCAACTTTTGACACATAAGTAAGCAAGCTGCATGTATGACTGAAAATTAAGATTATAACCGTGTGTGCTTCTGCTGCATCTTCATGATGAACAATCACTTTTCAGATGAAAAACTTATAGGTGTCATATATTTAGTTATAATGAAAATCAACACGACGAAAGTATTACAGGCGAATGTTCATATTATGTGAAATACATTTGAAAACTGTAAAAGTCTGTAGTGTGAAACTGAAATAATTCAACTGAAACTCTAATGTATTTACAAATATTATAGGTTTCCAGGCCGTAGGTGTTACGAACTTCCTGGAATAATTTGAGCGCTGAGTCAGATTGATTCATTACAAATATTTTGGAAATTTCAGATGTCAAGAGTGAGTAGTTGGTTATATCTTCGGAACTATTTATCACACTAATTTCGAGAATGATTTAAGCCTGTTTCATATCAGTGAAAATATTTTCATGACGAAAAGTGATATCATAGTAACAGAGCTGCAAGTCAGAGAGCTGGTTATGTCCAAGGGACTGTTTATACAGCCAACTCAGTATAAGAAATAACTACGGTTTTCTTGAGTAATTGTGGTTAGGATACACATAGAAACTCAGGAAAATATGGAATTATGCAAAAGCTTTAACAGCAAGATCGTTTCGTATCTGGCAACTTCTGTATGCGTATATTAGTTTACCTGCTGCTGAGTAGTGGGGAACATTGGTTGTTCGTTGCGTATCCTGTCCACTAGGGTACAGAAACACTATCAAGACTGGCTACAAAAAAGGTCATACTGGCTGTATAAGCAGTTTGAAAATCAACCATCCGATCAAGACTGGCCATTCCCTTTCTGCAAACACCTCCTTCAAAGTGATCTGCAAAGTGAATAATAAACTATCGAAGGCAAAACGCTTTCGTCAGCATGGCATCACTGAAACCTTACACATCCAGCTGGGGTCAAGTATACAAAAAGAAAATCATCCAACCACTTCAACTATCATGGTGACTAAGGTGTTGACTGGATGCTTGTGTGTTTGTTTGTTCTCACTCCTTATGACATTCGTGATATTTTGAAACCTCACATAATTCCATATTTTCCTGTGTTTCTTTATGCATCCTAGCCAAAACTAACTCATTAAGCTACTCTTCTTATTATGTAACCACATCACGCTTATTACCATCAATCATAATGTTTTTGGACAACGCAAGGATAAGAGTTGAGGACTGAGGTGGAGTATACCTTCATTGCGTGTAACATTTTACTTTTGATAAATTCATACAGTGTTATGCTGCAATATTTACTGATTGATCGCGTTTCGATCACAATATTTTATTCATAATAATAGCATGGTACTCACATAACCTTCTTGCTTCGTTTATTCACAGTAGATATTACCGTATAACACTGTGGCTTTATGAAAATAAAATTCCATCCATGATGCAATCTTGTCACTTTACCTGAATTGTATCCTTCAGATTTCGCAGCTTCTAAACTTTGTAGTTTTGTTTTCTTCGGTGTTTTTGTCTTATTTTACTTTCTTTCTAATATTGTCTATTCCACATATTTCGTATCAATTCAGATTTGGTCCGTAAGTCAATATTTTGAAATCTGGTATTTGAGTATGTTATGTGGAATTTCCAGCGTGTAATATCGCACTATATTTCTTTCAGAAATACTGTTTGGAATAAAGCATTATTATATTATTGATGTCATTATCCAAGGTACCGAATGGTATTCGTTATATAACTAGTCTCATCCATATTTGGATTGACTATGCAAAAGACAGTCGTAACATTCTCTCACAATGATGATAACGGAGAAACGTTTGATTTTCAACCCAAAAGGCAGTTTACGTCAACTGGCAGTCCGGATTGTCACGTTTGGCATCTGATTCCACCTTTATTTAATGTTGAAATATTTCATTATTAGTGCGTATTAGTGTGCAGTTGATGTAACAGTCTCATTCAGCAACTTAGATCTTTCTCACAATCCACGTGATACACAATTCAGTAGGTGTTTAGCAAGGAGTCATGGATTATTAACACCTCGTCTTTGATTCATTCTCCTTTCAATATTTTGCCACTGGTTCATCCAAAAATGCAGTTGATAAATTACACGCTGTAATAAGCCGAAATTGAATATCAATCCCGTAATAATACGTTCCACCAAACAGATGAATTTTCTCTTCGTTTTTAGTGAACACTTGCTATTTCCAACAATTAGTTCCATATTATAAGTTTAGAGAAAACAATAAGAAGACGTAGCTTATCTGAAACCTGTAATGTATTTGCGCTACACACTTTGAACATTCTGACCATGCAAGTAGTTGTCATACTGCTTTATATAGAAGGCAAGAGAACAAGAATTATCACAATACAGGTTAACTTATGAACAGATCAAGGCCACACATAACAGATAGGAAGATGACACAAGGATGTGGGGTATGAAAAAAGAATGAGAAGGGTGAAAATATTATTAGGTAAATTGAAGCTTATTGTTTGACAAACAGTTCATCTCATAACTTCTTAGCTTCTCACCACCATCATCTCTATTAGAAGTTAAAAGTCACTATTTCTCACATTTTGTCGTGTGTTCATTACTTCCGACTGACTATAACCTGTGTCGAAAACAATTTTTATTTCTCAGGAAAAAGATGTATGTGTAATACTTTTTCCATTTTACAAATGTCAAATTCGAAGATGACTGTAATTTCCGGAAAGCACTATCAATGCACTAAATGGCTGTAATTTCGACAGCAGAGCACGTTCTATTCTGTTACATGTTTTCTGGAATTAGATCATGAAACACATTCAGTATAAAATAGTTCCAAACTACTCAACTGGAGGCTGCTGCACCAGTTACTACGATGACACTTGATATCACTTTGCCTTTCATCGACATGAAGAGGAATTCTAATGATCGTGGAAGGTAGATGCGTGACTAATCAATGAAAGAATTATACAGCTAGTATGCGCGACAAGTGACAATCATTTAGGAAGAGAACATACGCTGATGTAGATAAATTCTATGATACATATATGCCCTCAGAACAATATTGCATTCAAGATTGGGATAATTTTACTAGTTACACCGGATGATCCGCTGTTCAACTACCAGTGAGTCATATTTAAGAGATTCAGATATTCATCATGACAAGCGACTTTGACAGTTTTAGAGAGTGACTTATATCATTTTCATGTACTAATTCGTGCTTTATCTCCTATGAAATTTATGCAGTGCTGTTTTCTGCGTCTGTATGAATGACTTTGTCTACCGGATTCATCAATGCACTGAATCATTTCAGTCGAGGAATGTAAGTTAGTGTTAAATACGTTTACTTTTATACCGAGCATCCATTAGACTTCAAATAACGGTCATTTAAAGTGCTTGACGATGTCAATACGTGTAATAAATTCGGTCGGCAGAATGTACAATAATACGTGGTTGTGTAATGAGTGTGACATTATTCAATTTCATCAGTGTTTGGTTGGTATCTCTCTATAATCGTCATTTCAGAGGAATATTTAGAATATTACCACGGCATTCTCACATTTAACTGGTGTGAAATTCATGGCGACAAGCAGCTTCATAGAATTCACTATTCACAAAGGTCACACATGTTATGTCATCACTAGAAGTTACTGTTACTTTGGTTTGGGTTCAGTCATCTATTCATCTTCTCCACCCATCCCTCTACGAATTTTTAGAAACTATGCTGAGATACAACAAATACTCATTTAAAGCTAGAATAAATAAATAAAGCTTGAAAATATAAATAAATTTGATAATGGAATTTTATTTTGCGTATTTCAAACACATTATTAATAATAAAACATCATATTGTAGTGAGGATAAGCCTTCCAAAAACTCGTGAGTGATGTGTGAAGTAATTATTCCTTTTAAAGTGTTAACGTTTCATCTACACATTATTGTCACTCATCGAAGGTTGAAACAAGTGGCATCGTATTACCTTATCAGTACGAATTCTTCATGAAAAAAAAATAAAAATAATGGTAATCACAAAAATAATGAACGTAATAAAATTTCATGCAGGAAAAACACAGGCATGTGACAGGCAGGCTGATATTCGTCGTTGTAACGTCTTAAACTTAGCTAGATAAGCCATCACGCCAACCGATTCAAATTGAAAGATTGAATATTTCAATAAATACTAGTGCTGTGACGGTGTGATACAGACAATGGGTTCCAACGGAATATTATTCTCACAGTGAGAATCCTTGTATTTGTTGCTATTACCGTCTGAATACTATTCCAACAGTTCAATAGTGCATTAGCAACAGAATAATATATGTGCATTTGAACATCATATTTCACGTCATTTAATGTACAACAAAATCACACGCTCGAACTTTGCCTAAAGAATACAAACTGTATATAAATAAATGGTTGTTTGATAACTAGAAAATATACCTTGGCTTCCATATCTTACCTTCTGCTGATACAGTAGCAGTTTAACCACAATTGACTGATGATGATCAGACACTTATAAGATACTGTTTGAAAACGGAATATATTGGAAATACGACAACGTAGAATAGTCGAATCTAATTATGATGAAGAATGAGTTTCAAACTCAATTTCTGGTTTAAATTGCATACATAATCAAAAATTATACTTTAAATTGAAGGGATGAGATAATCCATCTGTCTCAGAATAGGTTAAAGTGCTTCGTTTATTTGCTGACTTCACAAGCATTGCACCGGTTTCAAATCATGTCGTGACACATACGTAGACCTGTTCAAAAAAGTATCGGTTGTATGTACTCTAGAAGAAATATTCAATCTTAATTAAAGGACCAAATGATTCAGCGGAGTAGTTGGAACACTTGCCTCGCAGATTATACTCTCAGAAGAAGAGTCAGATATGCGAGTAAAAAACTCTATTCTCTCTGAATTTTACTAACTTTTTATTTAAAATCTATCTGTTTAATAATCGCCAATAGGAGCAAAATCATGAGGATATACTTTGTCTCAAGAGTAATAAAATTCATCACTTGGTTTCATCATTCCTACAGTAGATTGTCAGATGGTGTATCAGAATTCACCTCAGTCAACAGCACTAAAATACATGATGTTTTAATGATACTTCCTTCCTTCAGTAGCATAAGAATGTACTCAGATATATTTTCATGCACACGGCAGTGTGGAGAAGGGGTGAAGATTTGTATATCTGTTAAGAGGTGGCTAAACTAGCTATGATGTCATCAGCCTTGACAATTAAATATCAGTGAGTTAATGTTGAAACTCAGAAACATCGAATTATTATATTTAGCATTTCAAACAACATACTTAACCGGGATGAGAAATTCAAATACAAATAAGCTATTGTCAGCTTTGATTCAGCTGTTATTCCTAGTTTCTTTACAATGTGAACAATTCAGTGCAA
The DNA here is from genome assembly GCA_944472155.2 of Trichobilharzia szidati. NCBI lineage: Eukaryota > Metazoa > Platyhelminthes > Trematoda > Strigeidida > Schistosomatidae > Trichobilharzia > Trichobilharzia szidati. The sequence goes on from OX235273.1 coordinate 32,632,170, forward strand.
TGCGCCGAACAAAATATCTGAGGAATCTCCTGACTTCAACTTATGAAATACAGTGAGAGATTTTGAGAAATGTATACTGACTCATTTGTTATACCTTAGTAAGAGAATTCACGAAACAATGTTACAAATTTGACTGCACATTCGAAAACAGCTTTGCAGTGAATATGTATTTATCTATACGTATATTAACACATAAATATCAGCATATGAGTTAATATCCTAAATAATAATTATACGCGAAACCATCTCACAAGCTCATTCAAAGCATTCATCAATTTTCGAGACGCTCAGTAATGGGTTTTATAGATTTATACATTACTGAAATCCATTCAAACAAGCAGCGTTCTCTTTATTCACCCTCATATATATATCGATGACTGAAATCTAAGGAATAATGCTAAGAATGCAAAATTAATCAAAAAATCTTGGAATACCTTAAAGTGTTATTAACATTCATCAATACTCATTGTTTCTTGCGTGTAGGCGTTCCAGTTACAACACCCAGCACCATTCCTCACCGACAAAATGTCAGCCAAGTCCTGGGTTCTGCTGGGAATAATCATAATCCCCTATACATGTATTTCCATAATGTTTAAATGACAGATGACATCAGATGTGACGTATCAAATGAGAGTAATTAGTAACAACCAATCATGTTGTGATAGATGAAGCAGTCCACAATGGGCAGAGGTTGAAATCTTTTGTCTTTCGTACACATAATTATAATAAGGGGCTAGTGTTATCGATTCATGAGCTTCCATCAATCTTACTGTTGAGCTGTTATTGTTCTGATGTATATCGGACAAACTTGTCACAATTTCCCTAGAAAATCCACTTTTCAGAAATAAAATCATCAAATGCTCCTTATTTATTCGAAAAATATTCTCCCTTTACAAATATATAGTTACCGTACGTGTTGCTGGCGAGAAATGTAAGTTCTTTCTCAAAATATGTTTGTTTTCCATTTCTTATGAAGTGAAATAAATAAACATTTCTCATGTGAACACGTCCCTTAATGTAAGCACATTTCAGTATTGCAGGCAGATGTGTCAATGTGGTTTTTAAATGTTTGATGCTTGAAAACTGTGTCAGTGTCTGATGTCATAATAACTGGATTTTTTCTGAAAGTCCCAATGATTCTCAACTAACTTTTCAAATGTCTATATTATTCATAGAAACGAATAAGACAAATAGGTACAGACAAGTCCTGATTCACATCTAAAGAAAATAAGTCGAACTTTCATTGTAATCCGTTTGACACTTCAGGAGGTATTACTTATTCAACAGATATTCATGATCTCTTATATTGGACTCCAGCTCAAATTGACTTTCTTTTGTGATGAATATCGCATTAAAAAAAGTCAGTTATCAAGTAACAACTCATCAAATTACTATCTTGAATTTCAAACAACATACTTGACAGGAATGAGGAAATCGAAGCGATACATTCTCTTGTCATATGAATAAACTGTGAGATTTACTCTAACATTTGATAGAGATGACACAAATCATTGAGATTATCTGTTTCCTTCTTAACGTCAACAAAGTTATTTTGAGCATCTGGAAGGTGAAAAGACGTCTTCAAACAAATAGGAGAATGTTTTGGATACTTCACACTTGAATTAGTGTCCTTCGAAATGTGATGCTGTTTACGTTGGTAACATACTGTGATTACATTAAACATCTGGGCTTTGTGTTTAGCTGTTATTCCCACTTTCATTAGAATGTGAACATCAGCAAATGCTCTTTATTTATTCGAAAAATATTCTCCCTCTACAAATATGTAGTTACCATCCGTTTTGCTGGCGAGAAGGGTAAGTTCATTCTCAAAATATGTCTGTTTTCCCTTTTTTTATGAAGTGGAATAAATAAGCATTTCTCATGTGAACACGTCCCTTAATGTAAGCACATTTCAGTATTGCAGGCAGATGTGTCAATGTGGTTTTTAAATGTTTGATGCTTCAAAACTGCGTCAGTTTCTGATATCACAATAATACTGTTTATTATGAATTTATCACACAATAAAAATATTACCGTCAATCTAGAATCAGGTGACACGTGTTATTGATAAAACCGAATACATGAGAAGAAACAATTCAAGCTAAGAGTATTTTTAGAAGAGAATTTAGCGAATATCCCCATATATTTTCCATGTGCACATGGTGCTGACCACATCAAATAAGCATTTCACATGGAAATTATACCAAAACACATGTGGTCATACACGTCAGATATTCATAAGAAGTTCATTTTGACGCTTTTCATTAAATTTTCTAAGATGTGCCTACCTATTGTTTCGTCAAATGAAGTCACTGTGTCTGAGCTTCCATAAGAATGAAATGATTCCTTCTGAATACTGATATCTAAGTTCCCTTGGGCTTATGTCAAATAGAATTAAACATTTATATTCTCGAAATTCTACATTAAATGTGCAAATTAAAATACATCTGCCTCAATGATACTGAACTAACTTGTGTTAAATGTCTATTTTGTTCATTGTTACATATAAGACAAATAGGTACAGATAGTTTCTGATTCCTATTTAAAGAAAATAAGTCGACTTTGGGGTTGATGATATCATCACTCAGTGTCTTGCATTTTATACTGAAACATCTTTCCTGTGTGACTCTCAATGGATTATTTTAGTGAGCAAACTCCAATCTCGGGGTTGTTGATTCGGTGAAATTAAGGTAGACAGATCGTGTTATCCTACAGAAATTCGACCTACAATAATAATTCAAGGAATGGATGAGCTCTTCAAATTGTCAGCATCATTATTAGTTCACTTACGAGTTAAATGACGACACAAAGGATACACCTCACTTTTATTGTATGCATATCCCATAATAAAACTTCCAAGTTAGAGAATAAGTCAAAATGTTTCTTCAAAAATCAGACATACATACATAGCTTTCTATGATGTCAGTTTCCATCTGAGTGATAATATCAAACAGGCACACCCAGAGTGACAGAGAAAGGTCCACCCACATTCATGTAGTCATTAACAGTTTTATTTTGAACAGAGTGCTTCAAATGTCTTTGTTTTGCAGTGTTGAATCAGTGTCAGTTTCATCAAGTCATATATTCCTGCATATCGTTTTCACGTACTGATCCATAGTCTCCTTCAATTCCAGATATAGGCTGTCGCGTTGATTTCAAAGAATACTGATATGGTAGGTTGATCGTCAATTTAGTAACATTAGTATCATTTTCTCACATTGGTTTTATTCTCTATGACTAGAGAGTAAGGTAGTACGCCATGATCTTTTTGCCTTGACACGTATAGGAGGATGCGAATAATTTTAAGTAATTGACATTTAACCACACAGAAGGTGGTAACACTTGTGGAATATACTACGTGAATCTTCTTAGATCACTTGCTGTTTTGTCCGTCCATCTGCCGAAAAATACCACACGAAATAATAATTCGAAATATTTTGGTTGAAACTCAATACCAGATGGTTCAATCCAGTCATCACGAAGCCTTCAATCTAGGTTTCGTGCTAGTTGGCACTGATCAGCAAGGCGTATCTGTAACACTGAAGGAACTCGTACCTCTTCTGCAATTAGAACACGTGCCCATGTGTTGCAGTCAGAGACGTTTCAATTGATCTACCCGAGCTCGCAATTGGCTTCCTGTAGGACTATGTGTGATCCAAATAAACAAGATATGTGAAATTGCAATGGAAGTGTATGTGAATAACGTTAGTTAATTAGGTTTTTGATAATCTCAATGAAAAACTCGGTCGCAACGTATTCACGGGTGGATTGCCTATGCACTTGTTTGATCATTTATTCACTCTCATCCTTGAATCGTCATCCGTCTTTCTTCAAATATGCCGAGGCCTGAATATAGTCAGGTTTATGTACTATCCAGCTTAAGTACCTTCGAAAAGTTCTTACCAGCATTGATTAACAGGTTGTCCATGGTGACCGCGTTTTTCACAGTTAAATAGCATTGCATAACTTTTAAATGCAATTATATTTATTTTGCATGTGAACTGTGGTTTGTAGGTTTCACACTTGTTGTCACTTATCAACAGTATATGCCTTAGGCTTCAAGAAGTTCATTTTCTAATGAAAAAGGTCAGTAGCTCATTATGGAGATAAATTCGCTTGATATCCTCTGATACTCGTGAATACCGCATTACCAGAGTTAGTGACATCAGCACACAGTTAACGTGTCATATGATATAACATCAGTGATCAAATGTGAAACGCTGGTCACTTTTTTCACTGAAGGGAAGATGTCTCACTGCATTCCGGAGAAATTTGAGGGAATAATCCCTAGTAGAATCGTTTGATTTAATAAACTGCGAAATAAACAAGCAGATAATAGAAGCGAAAATGAAGTTGCTTTCCATTACGAATTCTGACATCCTTTTCCATATTTAATCATCTACCAAACCACGTGTGTCAAATGCTTCCTCAAACATTTCAGAATATTAGCCTGCATTTTCCAGATAGCGGAGATGAATTCTTTTGAGAATATAACCACAATAGATAATCTTTTCTCTAAACGAACTCATATCTTCAGTACTAACTTCACTAATATTCTGGTGTAACGCGAATCACCAAATATCACACATCAGAGAATTCTCAGAAAAAAGGTCCTTTATTTCTCTGAGCAAACCTCATTCACTTCTAACGCTGCACTTATTCTGCTTGTATCAGCTAATCGACTTTTGGCCAGTGAAATGTGTTCGTTGATTTCAGAATACTGCCCGAGGGACACAAAAATAATAGATTAGATGTGCATACACGGAGAAAATCTCGAAAACACCTTCTTTAAGAATCCTTTAATTTAATTTACTGCAAATGACTATCTAAATAAGAGAAAACAGCAGACTGATCGAAGAATTATTTTCCTTTGCAATTTGATCCACATCATCGTCTTGGAACGTATTTCTTTTCTCAATCTGTTGATTTTCCTAAATACGTAAATGACGATTTGAAGATTACTAAATGAGAAAAGTGAGAAGTCGTTAGGAATTCCAGATTGTGATATTCGTTTCTGTATTTCTATTTAAACAAAGTGCATTCAGTTCTCCCTAATAACTTTCAAAATATTCTCCCTTTTTTTCAGCTGATAGAAGTGAATTCTATTCGGAAAACAAACAAAATTATTAATCTTCTTCTTATCGAAACTGATTATCCAGTGTCATTGATTTTTCCTGTTTATTTGTTGAACTAACTTTTAATGTTCCTGCTTAATAACAGTTGTTCATTTCACTTCTGGTAATACTGTTTCGACTTTTGAATTTAAGATTAAATTTTGTTCGTTTTCATTATGCCTAAGTGAAATAAACGTGATTTACAACTCTTGATGGGATTTTTCATTGGTAATAGCTAAACAACTGATATTGAGAATGTCCACTTGATTGATGACAGTTATTGAAAGGAAATGCATGAGAGTGATTGGATAAAGCGGAACCATACAACACACAACTAGTCATTAATTTCGAGTTTATCATAAGGCATGAAATAACCGTTTTCTTACTTTTCTCCACGAGAAAATCCTCAATGACACTTTTCTTCGGTGTGATACCACTTCCTTCTGCTTACCCTGGATCAGACATATTTCTGCAAGAGTCTGACAGAGCAGAGTGTTTCACGCACACAGCTCAAGGCTAAGACATCACTACACCGAATAACCATGCCAACATTAAAACAAAATTGTAGTCGCTAGACAACATATTATCAACACTGTCACACAACAGCAAATAGAAGTTATAAAATAACAGAGAAAACAAAATTAAAGACAAATAATAAGGACTAAGTCAAGTGTTACAGCAATGATATGCAGTCCATGGGGAATAGGACTTTATTTGATACGATGGTTGTAATGTTCAATTAATTGTGATTATCTTTAATAGATTATTTGTGTTTGAAAGACATGAGATCTTATTATTCTGAAAATAATTCCTTCTTCTCAACTCGTTCGATCTAATCATGACACCTGTTTGTATGAGAAATGCTAAGATTTATGATGTATATAGCACGATATATCAACTTGTAATATATTGACACTTACCCCACTACGTCTCAAAGTACATAACAACGGAACGTGCTGCACATCCAAGTATGCGTGTCAACTTGCCTGCAAGGGACCACTCGGCATATCACTTCGTAAGTCAGATGATATGAGTATCCGGATTTATCTAAGCTAGATGTTGTAATGTGAATACACTAACTGCTAATCATGTCAAACGCCACACTCAATATATTTAAAGCATGTTCAAGCTAGCAAAGTGCGACATTTAAAAGGTGCAATCACTGCAGTCGGTCAGTTATGTAACCTGTTTGGAGATTAACTCAGTAGTATCATGCTTTAACCTTTATGTTTGGAGATTAACTCTTATCTATCCTCATCGACTTACCAAATATTTAGTTTCAGCTTATTTTTTCAGTATATGGGGCGTAATCATCACTACATGCGAATGAGAGGAAGATGTCTGAGTCCATATTTATCAAAACTATTTATACTGATAAAGAGAAGTAATCAGCTAGGGCTGATTATTACTCTAGTTGGTTTGAGTGGTCATGAATTCTTTGCGTAACGAAGGCCTTCAATGTCTACAGAAAACAAAAACACGTATATATTTTGGAATATCAATGAGGGATACCTAAGACGAAGACATATTTTGCTTAGTAAAGTTGGTATCCTTTGTAAGTGAAACTGACTGGGATTTACAGATTTCTTTTATTATATTTCTCGGTAGGAATCAGCCTCTTTAGCGTTCCACTGACAGCTGAATTCATGTAAACTCTTTATTTCACACTCACTGGTTCGTTTGAATGAATGAATGAGATATCCAGTCTTTCAAACGTGAAATTGGGATCAGTCAGATTGATAGATTTAAGTGGAATACAGCTGTGAGTATTTAAAGATCCATGTACAGCTCTTCTAGATATAAAACCTGGCGTTTGAGTTGTCTATAGTTTGAATCAAACCCTCTGAGGCAGTTATCAAGAGATCTAAGCTGCATTATTTTGTTCACCAAGGTGACACTTTTGGTCTTCGGAGCAAATTGTTTGAGAAAATCTATTTCATTCATCGGTAGCAATTGTGTTTAATTTTACAGGATGCGGTTGATAGACTCATGTCCAACCTTCAATCTTTACCAATCTAATTACTGGCTTAGCGAGTTAAGGAGTGCGTTGGCCAGGGATCGAACACTGGACCGCATGTGTGGTTAGCAAACATTCTACCGCTGTGCCACCGACGCACGTATGAAGAACGTACAAGTTAAGATTAACAACAACATATTTACCCAGGTTGAAGGTTTGCAAAAAGACTCCGTTATTGTCATTCTTCCAAATGAAATTTCAATGCGAACCATTCACTGATATATACAATCAACAAAATATGGTTCCACTTCACCTACAAAGATATGCGGTGTACATACTAGTAATCAGAAGTCAAATTTCTTGGGTTAAAGTTGAATGTTAAAGTAGGTGCTAGTACAAAAGTCTTTAGGATTCGTTACTGTACAACAAAAAGATGCTGGAAAATAAGTCAGCTTAAATATTTCTGCTTGTTAAATGAGAACTTCTAAATTACAAAAACAGAGGAAACAGTAGAACAAAACATGACTCACGTGGCTGAACTAAAGGGAGGAAAATACCAGAGTTATAGGTAAATAAGATTTACTAACTCGAGCACAATTACTGTTCGGGATGATGAGCAGTGGGTACAAACTATTGAAATAAATTTATAATTTATTCGATATTTTCAAAAATCGTCAAAATTTATACTGACATTAATTCCTAATATATTAGGGGGAAAAATAAATATTGAAATAGAGAAAATCTAAGGATTGAAAAGTTTGCATGTCACTGGTAGTCAGCTCAAAGAGAGCGGAATACAGTTTGTATTGGATTATTCTAGCCGTATAATGTTTGTAGGCTTTCAGATAATAGTATTATCATATCTAATTCTTCGTCTAAACTATTATCTGTTTGCAACAGGATTCAGACCATTGAGCAAATTTCATTGGGTGTTGTGTGAAAATTTCGAGATAAGTATTTCGCTTTCGAAAATGATTTAACTTTTGAATTTCGCAAGATTCAGTCAACCAAGTTTGCGCTTCCTTCTTCGACGTAGATTCATGAAAAGCTCTAGTTTGGACGCGAAGATGAAGCTGATTGAATGTGAATATGTATAGAGTGGGAACACATGATTCGGCGCATTAGACCCTTCTCTATATTTCTTCTTTACTGTTGAAGTAAGGCTTAGTTTCTTTACCAGTGATAAGAACGTATAGAGCCTATTTCAAAATATTTTGAATAATTTTAAATCTGTCTCAGTTATTCAGAGAATCAGTCACACGATTCATTAAGTTTACATTTACATGTGGTGTACGAATAAATCTGAAAGACTGTTTACTAAAGAATATACATTTCACTCCGTTTGACAATATGATTTCAAATAAATTTGTACTCAGTTTTTGAGCTACTGTTCTTCTTAACTGTTTCTTCAAAAATTAAAAGTATTTACACTAAAATGCCAAAGAGAAATCCAAATTAACTCATGTCGTTTGTGCGGGATTGTGCGTCGGTGGCACAGCGGTTAGTACTCTCGCCGACCATGTACATGGTCTGGGTTCGATCCCCTACCGACGCACAACTGATATCTATGGTCGGCCTGCAAAATTTGGGCTACCGATATCATATGCTGAAAATTTCATACTTGTACCAAAAATACTGTGTGGTTTCAAGCTGTAATCAAAATAAAAATAAAACATTGAATAGCATGAATAATTTAATAAATTTATCTTGAGAAGAATTCGAAGCAACTTTTAACTACTGAGTCATTTAGTGTGTGACAAGAATGGCGTAGATTCATGACAGAAAGTATCGCTGGCTTACCAACAGTTAAATTCAGGAAGGTATATAGGAAGTGTTAAATATGTTGAGTTTCCTTTGACTCTATTCTACCTTCTTCTTAATGAGGACGGTTAGAATATGTGTACAAAGTATTCTGGCGAAAAATGTTCTTGCACTGACACGACCAGTTCAGGCAACAGAGTATTGGCGTGGCCAGTTATGGGCAGTTTTACTAAAACTACACGACGATTTTCAAATGGATTTTGGCGAATAAATCAGTTTGTAAGACGCCTAGTTCACATAGAACTTGTTAACTTCGACGGCCTCGCATATACCAGAAGAAGTAGATAATTATTCATCATTTCTCTAATACTGGCAGCAATGCATTGAAGCATTCGATCAATATCAGTGTATAATAAATATTTCCATGGTAAAATTTGGGACAACACATTTAAGCAAACAATGTCGTTTTCAATTACATTTCATCAGGCTTAACTCCAATATGCATAAGTTTACAAATAAATATTAAAATATACACTATTTACGGTGTTTTGTCAATAGGATAATAAGATTGTGCGCATAAATTGTGCAGTTAACCATGGTATTACTAATAATAATATTGATTCTATCAATAATAAAGATGAAAACGTGGAACGATCTGTGATGACAATAGTAATGAAAACCAGCATCATTGAACAACCAAATGTTCAGGTAAAAGTAGTAGTTAAAGGCTAAGAAGAACAAATTGACCGATTAAGTAGTGCTAGATTGCACGGGAAGTAAACAAACTCTGTTTTAATGGAGATGTGATAAGATTAAGGGATGATAAGATGGGGGTTTAAAATATAAGTAAGGGGTTGTGGTGACATCACCAGTTGGTCAGGTCTTAATAGACCAAGGGAGAGATAATGGCCGGACCAACTTCTCTTGAATTCATAGCTGAGGCTTAGTAGTTCGGATGCCTATCGCCTCAACGACGAGCAGTAGCAGAATATGAAGTCTATTGAAAAGATTCGGTGGGATGCGATGAATTGCCTTGCATGATTTCGTTTTCTTCACTAGATGGCTACTGTCAACTTAATGCGACAAAACAGAGCTACAGATGGCTTTTGTCTGTCCTTTGCCAAACCAGGATGGAAGATGTTCAGTAACACGTTGGCTGAGCTGTCTAGTAGTAAGCTCAACACAACAGTCACCTCAGGTTCAGTTAACCTGATAAATACACATACATGTAGTAAAACTGTCTGGCTTGTCCTTCGTTTCAGTCCCAATCATTCATCAGCTAGAGAATGACAAACTTAGGTTTTCTGAGTAAAAAGTTCTTCGAATACTTCTGAAAATTCTCTGGAATAAAATCGCGCTTGACATTCAATCATTAAATTTCAACTGAAAAATAATGGTTTCTTCGTTCCTTGGAAGCCTTAGTTTGTCTTTCTAGTTTTTTTATATGTTTCTTTGTGTATCTACCGATGTATCCTGTCTGCATCATGGAACCATGAATATATTTAAATTCCTTTTCATGTGATCATCCACGCATCTGACTGTAGGACACTTGCAGCATTTCTTTTATATTTAATTTAACTAACGAAGCGTGTATTGCACTGTGAATATGCTTTTTCATATACGCTTCTCTCAATTGACCCAGGATAAATACGTTACATTTTCATGGTTACCTGAAACTCTTATTTTTGCGGAATATCTTGGCAAAAAGTTGCAAGAAAATATTGCAATTATTTGCCTTTGAAACACCGAATCTTGGATATTATACTTTTGATAGATAATACCTATAACTATCTATTTGCCACTCTGTGCTTGTTTAACACAAACTAATATCTATAACCTGACTGATAGCTGCTACCTTGATGTGGTGGTCGGGCTTGCATACCGCAATTACCCAATGAGCTACACTTGCTGGAACTTATGTTCCTGTAGGTCCTACCATGCCAGAAAAGTTGTTTGGATAACGGTTAGACGAAAAGCAGCTACCTATTCCAATACTATGATTCAAACAAATTCACAAAATATCATGATGGATCGGTCGGGGCCCGGATCAACAACGACCGCGCTTCCTACTGCCGTGTCACAGGGCAGAAGTGATAAATATGCAACTGAGACACACCAAACAAGAAAGAACCAACAAAAATGGGCAGCGTGTGACCGGCCTCAAGCAGTTGTCCCTTGAGCTCAGCGGTTACGCAACACTAACCTTTTCTCTCTCCCGTTCTCAGGCGTGAGGCTAGCAACCCCACCCTGTAAACAAAGCTGCTACAGAAACTTCAGTACGACGAATCTCCTTGCGCCAAAAGAAAAAGTCTGCGTGGGGACATGGAACGTCCGCGCCATGTACGGGATTGGCAAAGCTGCCCAGATCGCAAACGAGATGAAAAGATACGGAATTCAAGTACTGGGAATATGTGAAAGCAGATGGAACGGGAATAAACTCACCAAATTGTCAACGGGTGAGTAAGTGATCTACTCCGGTCACCCAGAGGATAAGCACATGCACACCGAGGGCATGGCTATCATGATATAACCAACGTCAATGAAGGCCCTCATGCAATGGGAGGCGATCTCGCCCAGGACAATGACCGCCAGATTCAACTCCAAAGGAAGGAAAGTGTCAGTTATGCAATGCTATGCACCCACAAACAACGCAGATCTCGAGACGAAAGAAGGGATATACAGACGATTACAGGCAACAATGGACAATACTCCAGTCGACGACATTAAAATACTAATGGGAGACATGAATGCCAAACTGGGACCAGACAACACAGGAAGGGAACTCATCATGGTTAGAGAAGCTCCCGGAGAAATGAATGAGGACGGAGAACTCTTCGCCGACTTCTGCGCCTTCAATGAACTAGTGATTGGTGAAGCGTAAAGAAACACAAAGATATCCAGAAGGCTATATGGGTGTCACCAGATGGGCGAACCAAAAACCAAAATGACTTCATCTCAATGCTGCTCAAGGAAGTGGAGGCGCAGCCTACTGGACACAAAAGTAAGAGGAGCATACGTTGGCTCAGAACACTATCTCGTACAAGGGACAATCCAAATCAAATTAACAGCTTTAGGAGAAGCAGGAGCTGCAGATAGACCACAAGCCAAGTTCAACACTCAAAAACTGAAGGACCGGGACACAAAGGACATCTTCACTGCAAGTATAAAAGACAAAGCCGAGGCACAAATCAACACTGGCGAAGAGGTCAGCGTCAAAAAGCACTGGAACAACTTGAAGACAGTATGGAGTCAAACATGCATGGAAGTTCTAGGCAGAAAGAAGAGACAGGACAAATAGCGGCTCACCGCGGACACTCGGAGACTAATAGAAGAGAGAAGGATTGTGAAACAAAAGATTATCCAGTGCACCGACGAGCAACAAAAACAGGAGTTGAATGCAAGCTACAATACACTGAACAAAAGAGTAAAGAAGAGTGCCAGAGAAGACAATAGAAAATATTGTGAAGCCATGGCAAGTGAAGCAGATTAAGGTGCAGGCAAAGGAGACCTCGCAACACTCTACCAAACTACTAGGTGCCTACCAGGGAAAAGTTCAACAAAAATTAAGCCAGTGAAGGATGCCGATGGAAAGTCAATCACCAAAGAAGTGGAGCAACGGAAACACTGGGCTGAACACTTCAAAAGTCTCCTAAATCGACCGCCACCCACAACGCACCCAACAATACCAACAACGGAGACAGAGACAGTGAACACTAACCCCCCGACGAAATCAGAAATCCTAAAGGCAATCAAGATGCTAAAAGCTGGAAAAGCAGCAGGACCAGATGGAATCCCAGCAGAAGCATTGAAAACGGACCCAGAGACAACAGTGGACTTGATGACGCCACTACTGGAGAAGGTGTGGAAAGAAGGCAAAGTACCCGAGGATTGGAAGAAAGGATACCTATTCAAACGGTCAAAGAAAGGAGACTTAAGTCAATGCAACAACTGGCGCGGCATCATGGTCCTGTCCATCTCAAGCAAAATACTGAGTTGCATCATCCTGGAGAGAATCAAACAAGCCCTGGATGCGAAACTTCGACTGGAACAGGATGGATTCAGGAGAAACAAGTCATGCATTGATCCCATCGCCACATTAAGGATCATCATTGAACAAAGCTTGGAATGGCAGTCACCTCTCTATCTCAACTTCATCCACTTTCAAAATGCCTTTGACAGCGTTGATCGAGAGGTGCTTTGGCAACTATTTCGCTACTACGGTGTGCCACCGACAATTATATATCTCATCCAACAGCTTTACGACAATGCTTCATGCCAACTATTCCACAACGGGAAACTTACGGAATCCTTTGAAGTGAAGACAAGAGTAAGACAAGGCTGCCTGCTATCGCCAATGATTTTCCTGATTGCAGTAGATTGGATAATGCGACAAACAGTGGGCAATGAGGAAACAGGCATAAAATAGACTCACACAAAGAACTTGGAGGATCTGGACTTCGCCGATGATATATGTCTGATTTCCCACAAACTGGAAGATATGCAAGTGAAAAGCAACAAGTTGGCAGAAGAAATATCAAAGATAGGAGAGACTTCAGGTGAACATAGCGAAAACAGATGTGGTGATGAAGATTCCTGGACAAGAACAACAAAAACAACAATAGACAACGATCAGCATAAATGGGGTGAGCCTGAAAGAAACAACCTTCTTTACCTACATGGGAAGCATCGTTTCAACTACAGGCGGAACTGACGAAAAAATCAAAGTAAGAATCGGAAAAGCAAGACAAGCTTTCACTACTCTCAAGTCTGTGTGGAGGTCAACAGCACTCAGCAGGAAAAATGAGATTCGGATTATCAACTCCAATGTGAAGTCAGTCAGTGCTACTATACAGATCAGAGACTTGGCGCGTCATAAAGAGCACATCAAACAAACTACAGAACTTCATTAACAGTTGTCTTCGCTCAATACTCAAGATCAGATGGCCGGTGAGAAAAATCAGCAACAGAGTTCTCTGGGAGCGAACCAACTAGGAACCGATTGTGAAACAAATAGGCAGGAAGAAATGGAGATGGATTGGCCATACTCTGAGGAAACCATCAAGTGACATCACTAGACAAGCCATTATTCGAGTGGAACCCGAAAGGGAAGCGGCGAGTTGGTCGTCAGTGCAAGGTTGACTCGGAGGAGGTCATGTGAAGAGGAGATGAAAGCGTGTGGGCAGACTCGGAGCCAGGTGAAGACTCTAGCAGAGAACCGAAAGCAATGAAGACGCACGGCTGAAGCCCTATGTTCCTCTAGGAATTAAAGGAAAGAATAATAATAATATACAATTTATCCATCTTCTCACCTTCTTAGAAGGATGTCCGGCAAATGAAGTATGTTATCCTTTTCTACTTCACAGGTAAAAATGCAAGGGAAGGATTGGATTGATTGTATTTCATCAACAATTCGTCTTTGTTTGCATTGTCACTAACTAAAATAAAGGTATCATCGACATAGCGTTAATGCATATCCAACTCCTTGATGATGTCTTTCAATCTCCCATTTTTACGTTTTGCAAGGAAGAATTTAGCTTACATTATGTCTAATGATGAACCGATGTCAATGTCACTGTCAGGATACATATGCACTTTTAGGAAAGTAATTGAAAGATGGTTCAAATTCTAAAGGAAAGAGTCTTGTATAAAAGTCGTAATTGTCTCCATTATGTGGCAAACCTCGGCTAATTCATTTTTTCTTAAGACATGTAAAATGCTCAAATACGAGTTGTTTTACTCTCTATTCACAAAGACTGCATAAACTCGTGGACGCCAAAAACTAAGAGATGGAGAAGTTATTGACAATAGACAACGCTAGACAACCAATCAAAAGCAAAGCGATTTATGATGGGTGTTGTGCTTAAATAAACTTTTAGGTCAGATTACCGGAACATTGCAGGGGATAATATGAGAAGTGATTCCAAAGGCTTACACTCACACTAAAGTCTCCTAACTTCCATTATACTCCTCATTTGATAGTGACATCCACTTTCCAAATGAAACTGAAATTGTACAAGTTTGCAATTTGAAATGAAGTGTAGCAGGTGTACAAAACGTAACAACTCCAGAAGCGTCTGGGTAAGGTGGCAACAACATTTCGACTGGGTTTCTTAAGACCTCAAGTAGTAATTCGGAATGGGAAATGGTTCTTTCGGACAGATATTATCTATTGTTTGTATCAGATTATGAAAAGAGAGCAAATCCTCTCGTGAAATTCTTACTGAGATTGGCATTACCAACATAGTATCTGATGTTCTAGGTCCAATAATCAGTCGCAGATTGAGCGTTGCTCGAGAGAGGCAATTTCAGAAAAACTGAGCATCCTGAGTGGTCAAATTTTCAGTCCCTGACAGATTCTGAGACAAATGCCTACTTACCGGAGTTCAACACTTGTCATATTTCTGGGTCTAAAGCAAGCATTTGACTGGTTCGACCCAGTGGTGTTATGGCAACGTCTGGTCGTGAAGGAATTATATGGAACTAACCAAAAGACTATAATCACAGCAGTATTAGAGCCTACGGAGAATAGTGATCTGAAATGATACAACCAATGCAAACAGCTAGGTCAGCCTACTATCCCCACTTCGCATTCATTTTATGATGAACCTACTAATGAAATCGACCGTAGGTTCAGGGTTGACTTGTTTTCAGGCCACTTTCTTGTCGATTTAGTCTATGCGAATGATATCATACTTCTAGATGAAAATGTTGGCTGAATTTGAGTCTTTCAATCACTTTCCGCAGAAATCTCGATGTGTTTGTCATGTGATTTGCCTCTCTGTTATGTAAATTTAGGCTGCGGTACTAGTCTGTACCGACTCTTAGTTCAAACTCAATTAATAACTTGGTTGAAAATGTTGAGCCCACTGCACATATCAGTTGCACCAGGGCTGCTTTCAAAATCTATGCGTGGGTTTACATGTCCCTGTTGTACTCATCAACTTATATCATTTTTGTTTAGAAATAATATCGGGCTATCGACCAAGATAAGGTTACACTGCACAGCAGTGGCCGTGAGACTTGGCCACTGAGACCAAAATATGTGGGATACTAGCTCTTTTGGACTACGTATCGTTATATTTTGTCTCTTTTTTTAAGGTGGTATAAAATAGTGAGTAGTTTTGATTTCAGGCGTGCACTGTCAGATGAGGAGTCATGCCTATCGATGATGCTGTGAAACTGCACCTACCAAGGTGCCTAGGACACGTATTCCTCATGCCAAACCATTGCCTTATTCGTCCAGCTATATTAATTGATACAACGTCACGCTGATTTATTTCATCCATGCATTACGGTTCAGTATATTTCTTTTGAATTTTTTACTCGATCTTGGTATGCTATTCGGAGTATGGCGAATTGAACTGTTGGACTTTGGCGTAAATTTTCAAAATAAAAACTCAGTAACACATAACAAACTTCGGATTCCAACGAATTTAAACACGGCACATACTCTCTTCATCTGAACAGTCATCTGTTTGTAAACACTGATTTAATTAAGAAAAAAGATAATATAGGAAAATTAACGTGTTTCATCAGTGATTCAATTTGAAAAGTAACTACATTGACTACAGTGAAATCCTCCTATGAAACACATCTTTAGACAGAAGGTCACGAAGAAAAATATAGCTGACTTCTATGTAGATGGGAAACATTACACTGAAAACATATTCCCCATGCAACAAAGACTAATCAGAATTATCAGAGTTAAACATTCCCTCGATAAACACAGTTGTTCATTCTGTTCAACTAATGCATTTCTCAAGATACTTATGGAATAAAAAGCTAGTCAGTTCTTCTCAGAATTAAGAAAGACGGCAAAACGCGTTGGTTATCAAAATAACAGAATATGCTGCCACATAAGAATTAAAAAACCACGGAAATTAAAAAATTAAAATAAACGAAGTTCATTAAATCATATAAGTACCCTAAGGTACAAAAACGTTCACAAATACCATGATAAATAAAAAGAACAGCAACACATTCAGCCGAAAGTTGTCGACATCTGTCACAATAATTAACAAGCTCATTCTTCCACTCCTATTTTCTATAACTACATTTGACTAAACATACACTTGACCATCTCATAAAAGGACATCAAGTGAGCAATCAGCTATCACTCATTCATATAACGGCAGCGAGCAGTGCGTGGTGATTACATTATGGTCTCTTTCTGATCAGTTAGTGGGTTTTGTTACTCAATATGGCGATTGGGGTTTGTTTCATTTCAGTTCTGCTGTTACTCAGGTCTTCCAATAATCACCATCAATTGGATCAATACTAGGTGTGGCTTGTTGGTTCAGATAGTAGGCATTCAGCCACTTGGTTATGGGTTATAGTCGCGTTTCACCTGCGAAAGTGAATTAAATCAACAGGTCTTATTTAGGAAGGCTGATTAATCTATTTATTCTATGTTAGTTTGGTTGGCATTTCGCTGGTCGAAATGCACTCTCATGTATTAAATGTGAATCGGCAGAAAAGAGCAACATTCTTCATTCATTTCTGACTGCTAAATATCAACTGAAATTTTATACATACCCTTTGCTGGCGAATACATTGAAAAACTTTTGGGTCACCTCACTTTAACTTGAGATTGTTTACTGGGATGGATTAATAATTGAAAAGTTGAAGCAAAACGTATTAGAAATGAATATGCTGGTCTTCAACACAGTGTCGCGCGGTTGCTGAGATCAAGGCATTGGCGCTACGCTTTGTTGATGCATGTTAAAGCGTCTTTAATAGCTGGCTTAGTTGCCATGAATAGCACGAAATACGAGCGTGGCTTTATTAACGGGAAAATGTATCTATTCTTTTCGTTTTTTTGTTATTTCCAACAGACATATTCTGGAGTGTTTTACTTAGAATTCCCGAAACCTTATTCGGTTTCTAGGAATTCCAGATGGTTTCTTCCACTGTGTTTAGGCGTGTGTGATCCCTTGGCAGTATGATCACCATTCAGTTTGACTCCCCTTTGTATCTCATAATTTCATCTTAGCATTTAAATGGTAAATAATCTTATTGGCTAATGAATAAATATGATGTGCAGGAAGCTACTTCCTATTACCATTACAAAGGATTAAGAGATCACCGACAAATGATAATTATCCTTCGAATAAACTTGTTGAAATTTGTACTTTTCATGAAATAATACTCAAGTTATATTAATCAAATATTGAAAAGTTTAACATGAAATAAATTCGTATTGTAGGGACCTCGAATGATAATTAGTTAGCATCTGTTGGTAACTCTGAAATCAAAATTATTAGGAATACCAGAATTAAAGTGTTGAGAACTCACTGACATCATTGACTGGAAGAAAAGAGAACTTTGAAATATCCCAATTAATTAGGCTGTTAGTTTTGAGTTCTGAAATGTACGCGATAATTCTCAATAATTTTCATTTTTCTGAGTTACAGCTAAAGTTATGTTCATTTAAAATTCCACAATACAAATTTCACGAATGTGATGAAGATAAGTCGCTTATAACGTTCTCCCTTTTAGACTAAAATGGACGTAGAAGCCTTGCTGGAATCATTAACATAAAGCAACCTGCTTCAGTATGGACTCCACATATAAATACTTAACTTCAACTTAACAGTTTTTATGTGATGCTTTTCACTACTTATTGAGTGAGACGAGATATCACTCAAAATAATCAGTGGTGTTTGCTTGGCAGACTGGAGTGTCCCATCCAATGAACTGCTGCTTCGCTCGTTTCCGGGCAGGCTCATCAGTTGCGTACCCCATCTGAATCAGATTAGAAAGGTGGAGTAGTTAAAATAACCCAAAATCTAGATAGATACATGGATGAATTGGCGACACATTGAACCGAATTCTCCGGTGAAATTCCACCGCGATATGTGTGAGTTAGTTTTGAAATTGAGAATATTCTGGAATTGCTTATTAACATGCAATATTTTTGAAAGCAGTCACGACCTAACATATTTATTGTTTGTGTCTGACCGGTGGGATTTTTCCAAATTTCGCTCTTTCTTAAAAGTCAAATAAATAATTTATTCAGGAATGAAAATTAATTAAAACAAGTGTCCAGAAAGCCAGAATCCATCTCCGATGCTTCGATAGGTATTTGAATTACTTAATCACTATAATAATAAATAAAAATATCACATTTGACACACAACAAAACAACAGCAGAAGCTAGAAGCACATATCAGAAGCCTCGCTTCTATGTTTGCTCATTGGTGCAGTGTCAGCTGCATTTTCACAATTCTGGTCTTCACTATCCTCAGTAGCCCTATAAAGAAACCAGGTTGATGATTAATTACAACAAATGAATGCACTATTTCTGTATGTACATTGTATTGTGACATGCCAATTAAACGTATTGCGAGTGAGCTTTCATATCATGCCAACATTATTGATAGTTACCACACTGTTTTCATGCTGGTGCATACGGAAATATCGATGAATTAATTACCCATCAAAACATATCTGACATTTCAAAAGGTGGTCAGTGTTTATCCGTCAATAACACGGGTTTTATAATTACCTCGGCCCATGTAGAGTGAAGAAACAAGAAGTATGTATTCTAAATTTAAGAAAATCACAATTATTCAGTAAATTAAAATTTCCGTTCCCCTACTGGAAAAAATTTTTTTATTTTGATTTACAGCTTGATTCCACACCGTATTTTCAGTACAAGTATGGAATTTTCAGCATGGATATCGGTAGCCCAAATTCAGGCCGACCATAGATATCAGGTGTGCGCCGACAGGGGATCGAACCCCGGACCATGTGCATGGTCAGCGAGAGTCCTAACCACTGTGCCACCGACGCCAATTAATTCGTGTGATTCTCTGTGTCATCGGAAGTGCTTATTGGGTTGGTTGATTACTTACTTACGTAATTCTTGAGTGTGAGACAAAAAATGAATGCAGTGTTTGTTCTAATAAAATTTGCATATGAAGCAAGTTAGTTGCACGAAGTATAACTATGATTTTTTTTCTGATAATTCAATTTTATCTGCTGTCAATTTAGATGTTCAACTCTCACAGTGCACAGAGATTCAGGTAATTACTTATGATTATAAAATAAATATTCACATATTCCATTTTTACGACACGCATTCCCGAGACCTCCTCTTCGTTCTGAAGTCTGCATCGTGTTTTCACTCACCAGCTGTTGTACGAATTCATATTCGAATGCTGCCCTTTTTGATGTCTTTGCTACTTGCCTACAAATGGAAAGTCTAAGAGGTATCACTGAAAACCTTATTTGTTTTGATCTACTGATAAATGCAGGAGTTACTTGGAGATTGTAAATTGTTTACGAAATTTTCGTCTTGAGAAAATTGTGAAGATGAATTGATCACATTAACTGCTAATACTTATAAACTCATCATTGTATTGGGAGACTGATTACGCTGCAAATAGAAACACTGTCAATCCTCTATGCAGCCTTGATGTGAAGTAAAAAGAATTTCAGCTTTATTAATTTCGTAAAGAGTTATGAGTGAAATGTGACTGATATTCCAGTCGATAAACAAACTTTAATACAGTATCGATTTCTAAATCTACTTCAATTTACATTTACTTCACTCAGTGAGATACTTTCATTGACTTGTTGATGGATTTCAGGTGGTGGGCAGGTAATTACAATTAAAGAGGTAAATTAGAGTCGTGTTTTCATGATCCTAACTCTGTCATTGGTGAGTTGGCGACCTCAGAATCATCAAAGTAAAATGAAGAGTTTGATATGAATTACCCGCCAGGTTTCAACTTACCTGTCAATTCTACAAGTCAAGCAACGTGGAAATTTTGTAAATGGATAAATTGATGACTCAAACTCTACATTTGTTGTCCAGTCTTTCTTGCGTTATTGCTACTCAGACTGATACTTCGAAATATCATCGTACTTTCAATGTAGTATGCTTTCTTAAGGAGTGGCTATGTGGAATGCCTATGGTATTTTGTATGGTATTAATGTGAAATGCTGAATACTGAAAAGTCTGTATTTAGAGCTCTTTCGTACACAATCCCGATTGTTAAATCTTGAAGACAACTTCACACATCTCTAGGGGTCTAAACATCGAGATCTTGCAGATTGTTTCATAAAACGTTGCAATATACCTTAGAAACTGAGGTTTGCTTTCATGAATGCATCATTCATGACGTCACAACATCTCTTGTTCTGATGGAAGGATGATCACCCGATGATATCAGTTTAAGAAGAGATCAACTTTTCAAAAATCAATATATTATAAAGTCATCAACCCATTTCCATATGCTGTACTAACCTTTGCATACTAGAACGATGTATGAAAATACAATTATGTATATAAAATTATGAGTATTTCATTTTATAGAAATTTTCAATTTGAATATTCATAATTCCATATTAGTGTGTTTATTAGATATATCACACAGTAAAACAGTATTATTTATTGGATGACGTTTCGAACAAAATTTATTGTTCATAATCATATCAATTGTAATCACACGACTTTGACACTTGAGTTTTATAGTTCTCTTTGTTCTCTCTTATTTGTCGTATGGGTAGTAGAAAAGACACTCAAGACACACTTAAAAGACACTCAAAATCCAGACTAACAAATTCTTATGAACTAAAACAGATTAGATAATTTAAAATTAGATGATGAAGAGAAAATGGTTAGTTTTGACATTGTCAGTTTATACACACGTATACCAATAAATATGGCTATGGAGGCAGTCAGAAACGATCTCATTTCTCGAGCTTAGGACGAAATTGCCACTTGAGGATATAATGCTGGGAGTACAGCTATGCCTGACTTCCACAGTATTTAAATTCCAAGAGAAAATATACAAACAAACTGAAGGAGTTGCCATGGGATCACCTATATCCCCAGTTGTAGCAGATATATACGTATATACGTACGTCTGAATAATAACACTTGACGGTGTTTTGCTGGTGAAAAGAAGATACGCCAAATAGCACATCCCCACTCGCTTAAAATATACTTCATTGGATTATTAAAATAAACATTCATAGGTGGAGAACATAGGTAGAGAACATTATCACCATCGGACAGCGACCGTCCACGAGAAGCATTGTTGTCGAATTTTGCATTGAATGTAAGTGACATCATTCAAGCAACAGTTTTATGTCTTCATTCAGCGTCGTAACAACATCTTAGGATTTGGATGGGATAAATACCATAGTTGAAGTAAATAGTTAGCCAGAAAATCAGTTTTGAACTTCGTATTCATTCGTTGCTACGATTAGGGAACTTATGTGTGCTAATTCATCTAATTGGTGTTCGATCGCTGTAATTTTTCAGATAAACATCGTCTACCAGCAATGGGTCAGTGCACTGGAGGAAAATATCCACAATATACTGAAGTCCAGTTCATCATGTGTTTTACACTGTTTAACTCTGAACTTAGTAATTCCCTCTTTCACAGAAATGTTGGCGAAGATACTTTTCTCTCTGTTTTTGTAACTGAAGTTTAATACGAATAAATGTGTGTTTGTGTGTCAGTTTCATTAACGGTGAATTGTTTTCTGAACAGATGCTTTTTGATGAGAACGTGTTATTGGGTGTTAATTTGACGGGATTTGGTTGTTTTCAGGTCCGCCCACCAGCTGATGAAAGATGGAGAGCATTCGTAAAGCTGCAGGAATTACTAGGTGACTGCTTTCTCCCCGTTTGACACTCTGCGGCAGTACGACTCAATCAGAGTTCACAATCAGTAACTGAATGGAGAGAGAGTTCGTCTTGTAACCAGAAAATGATGGAGTTGCCTCCTGTGGTTGCTTCCATCTTAAAAGTAGCAAACTAGGAGAAATTAGCCATCCAGTGCTCCCCGCTGGTTTTCCGAATGCTGACATTAGCTCATGAGTGGATCAGTAACGTGTAAGCATCTTACAAACGTATAAATGAAGCGTGTAATTTCATGTCATTCGGCATAGCATTTTGAGCATTCTCCTCCAGTCCTAACACTTCCACACGCGTAACAATGTAGTTCTCCTGTCCCAAGGTCATTCTGTCATACCCTCAGTGTCAGATAATATGCGTGATAGGGTGAACTTAATTCTTGTCTAGTGCTGAGGAATAATGAAAGGATCTTCGATAATCAAGCTTAGTGACCACACCAATGTTGCTCACAGAAATGAGTTCCCTCCTACTGATGAATATTGACTGTTCCAAAAGATATGTGACTGCGATTCTGTCACCAGAATAATGTATAAGGTTATATATTGCGGACAGCGATTCTCCTGTCACTTATCTACCTAAATCTTGAACACGAGAAATACGTGCCGAGTAGCATGACGCTTTTAGTTAATAGAATAACAAAAGTATCGGCATCGTTGTGAAAAGGGCTTGATTGATCAGTCCCTGTCACATATGCCATTAATTGTAAGCCACACTTCATATTTCAGACCATTACACAACCTCACTCGTATACAATCAACGCACAACGATTCATGATCTTCTTGTTTATATTCAGATTCATTCTTATCAGACATGTTTAACGACATTCGTCACATTCTCGGGTATTATCCCCAGAGGATTTCGTCAGTTCGATTGCACAACTACTCACTCCTTGCATTCTGAGTAGAGTATTGAGTTTCAAGAGCTCACTTTCATCGCACTATCGTCTCTGCTTCAATTTCAGCTAGTTACGTGATGACTTCAATTCCCTTTCAAATGATCTATCACATGTCATATTTGACGCCAAACTTGTTCAACCCACAACATTCAAATTCCGGTCAATTACTTGTTGTGAGATGTTACCTGAATATCTGTTCTGGTCGAGGTCAAGTCCAGATCCACTTCGTCTTGCACATCTTGTGAACAATAAGTGCGAAATTCTTCGGAAATAAATCGGGGATGATAATCTACCGATTAATGAAACCACACAGTGACTGACACGTGAGAACCTGAATCACAGGATTTGTCTGAAATACGGTACTATATTCATTATAAAGTATGGAATTTATTTTCAAAGCTCAATTGTAAGGTGTCTGTTGTTGAATGACCGTCAAAAGCACAGTCAATGTGTGTCAATCAGCTAAAACAGCTAAGCTGCGTCAAAGGCGACCCGCGCATAGATTTGAACAGCGTGCAATACCAAACACAGAAGAAAGAGATACGAATAAACGATGTTCAACAGTGTGGGTGAATAAATGAAGAATGCACAGCAGACAATGTTCAAGAAATTAATTATTGTACACCACATACAGCATGAATACATTAAGTGAGCGGTATTTAGGTAGCCAGCGATGTCGTCATTCAGAATTAATAAACAAAACTGACCCTACTCACTAGTTTTAGGTAGAATAAATTTCAACGTAAAAGAAAGAATGACAGAGGACAGATGTGAAAAGAATTCACAGTCGTTTTTGTATAGATCGCTCCCAGAGTCCACTTCTGCTTCTCATTTCTCGCTCGTTTCGTTGATTCTTACTCTCAAGTGAAGGTAAATATTGATGAAAGCGTAGCAGTGAATAATCCCACAGAATTGTCAGTCTACACCATTGAATCACTCAAGAATGTCTGCTATGCATTTCTGTTAAAGTCTTTTGCTTAAGATGAAGGTATGCAAACAAGCATACAAGCCAATTGTCACTCTGTAGTACTAAAATCGTTCGCAGGTGAATGCACAGCAGCTAGCTAAGCATATATCACCGCATTAATTCTCTTATGGTGAAATACATTTCGTATTCTCGACAATCTATTAGGCATTCTGATTTGCATCCTACAAAGCCCTTGCGCAGAAAGAAGAAGTAAACTTGGCTAGATCGACACATACTTCCACTTACTTACGAACGTATCTTAAGTAAGCGATTACTTCGCCACTATGCATTCTTTTCTTGACGAGTGTGACAAGGAACTGCATCATATTGAATCACTCAACGTTGGGATCTTCTTCGTTGCTTCATATCTCCATACTGATTCTAGGATAACCAGCGAGTGGCATCGTTCCTTATTACTCAAGTGTTCTAGAAAAATGAGCCCCATAAACACTTCGTTTCCATGATGTTTTTTCATGCTGCAATGCTTCCTGCTCTACTCTGGTCTCCATGTGGAAGGCATTCTCTTTGAGAGCCTTGTATACTTCGCTGCATGAGAGTAGGTGAGCTGTGATATATGCACATGGAGATGGTAAGATGAGTGAGATAACCTCACACATACGACGAACAGTGTGGTATTTATGGAGTGGTATGAAACTCGGGACTCTTCATCCTCCGCTGACTTGTTGCACATATACATAAAGGGAACATCATCAGCGTCAGACGGTCACCGTCCTTGAGAACCATTGTTGTAGAATTTCGCAATGAATGTAATTGATATCATTTAAGTAACAGTTTTATTTCTTCATTCAACGTCGTCACAACATCTCAGGGTTCAGGTGACATAAATAACATGGTTCAGATAGATAGTTAGTCATGTTAATATATGTGTAAAACTCGGGCACTGTGGTAGTAAGTAATTCCATATTAGCTTGTTTATTTGATGTATCACACAATAAGTGAAACAGTATTATTTACTGGATGACAAAGTTTCGAACAAAATTTATTGTTCATAATCATATCAATTGTGATCACACGACTTCGAAACTTGAGTTTTATAGTTTTCTTCGTTCTTTCCAATTTGTCATCGTAGAGATAGTTGAATTTTCCAGATATCCGGATGGACAGGTGTTGACTCGTTCCTAATA
This sequence comes from Trichobilharzia szidati, assembly GCA_944472155.2. NCBI lineage: Eukaryota > Metazoa > Platyhelminthes > Trematoda > Strigeidida > Schistosomatidae > Trichobilharzia > Trichobilharzia szidati. The sequence goes on from OX235273.1 coordinate 32,657,663, forward strand.
CATGTATTTGCAGTTGATTCGATAAACAAAGCTTCTGTTATCAATCTCTCCCTCCACCCTGTGACATTAGATTTTAAAACTGTCACCCTATCTCATCCATCCTATTGTATGGTTGTGTATAACTGCATGTAGTGTGTGGTATAGCTGAACTATTCTCTAGATTTCTTATTTTATTGGGATCAACCAATCTAGATTTTGCTAGGTTTTTATGTTTGGCTAGTCTGACTGCCCCTGTTCTACTACTATGACCTATGTATTTGACCTGATAATCATTGCAGGGTATGAGATAAACTAAATTGTTTTGTTTTAAAGGCTCCACAGGATTGATCCTTCAACCGACAAAGCTTGTTTCTAATTGAGTTTGTGGATTTGAATTTTGTTCGAAACGTCATCCAGGAAATAATACTGTTTTGCTGTGTGACACATCTACTAAAGAAACTAATATGAGATAGTTAGTCAGTTAGTCAGTCAGTTGGTGAGTCAGTGTTGATCTTCGTATTCATTCGTTGGTACGATTAGGGAACTTATGTGTGCTAATTCATCTAATTGGTGTTCGATCGCTGTAATTTTTCAGATAAATATCGTCTACCAGCAATGGGTCAGTGCACTGGAGGAAAATATCCACAATATACTGAAGTCCAGTTCATCATGTGTTTTACACTGTTTAACTCTGAACTTAGTAATTCCCTCTTTCACAGAAATGTTGGCGAAGATACTTTTCTCTCTGTTTTTGTAACTGAAGTTTAATACGAATAAATGTGTGTTTGTGTGTCAGTTTCATTAACGGTGAATTGTTTTCTGAACAGATGCTTTTTGATGAGAACGTGTTATTGGGTGTTAATTTGACGGGATTTGGTTGTTTTCAGGTCCGCCCACCAGCTGATGAAAGATGGAGAGCATTCGTAAAGCTGCAGGAATTACTAGGTGACTGCTTTCTCCCCGTTTGACACTCTGCGGCAGTACGACTCAATCAGAGTTCACAATCAGTAACTGAATGGAGAGAGAGTTCGTCTTGTAACCAGAAAATGATGGAGTTGCCTCCTGTGGTTGCTTCCATCTTAAAAGTAGCAAACTAGGAGAAATTAGCCATCCAGTGCTCCCCGCTGGTTTTCCGAATGCTGACATTAGCTCATGAGTGGATCAGTAACGTGTAAGCATCTTACAAACGTATAAATGAAGCGTGTAATTTCATGTCATTCGGCATAGCATTTTGAGCATTCTCCTCCAGTCCTAACACTTCCACACGCGTAACAATGTAGTTCTCCTGTCCCAAGGTCATTCTGTCATACCCTCAGTGTCAGATAATATGCGTGATAGGGTGAACTTAATTCTTGTCTAGTGCTGAGGAATAATGAAAGGATCTTCGATAATCAAGCTTAGTGACCACACCAATGTTGCTCACAGAAATGAGTTCCCTCCTACTGATGAATATTGACTGTTCCAAAAGATATGTGACTGCGATTCTGTCACCAGAATAATGTATAAGGTTATATATTGCGGACAGCGATTCTCCTGTCACTTATCTACCTAAATCTTGAACACGAGAAATACGTGCCGAGTAGCATGACGCTTTTAGTTAATAGAATAACAAAAGTATCGGCATCGTTGTGAAAAGGGCTTGATTGATCAGTCCCTGTCACATATGCCATTAATTGTAAGCCACACTTCATATTTCAGACCATTACACAACCTCACTCGTATACAATCAACGCACAACGATTCATGATCTTCTTGTTTATATTCAGATTCATTCTTATCAGACATGTTTAACGACATTCGTCACATTCTCGGGTATTATCCCCAGAGGATTTCGTCAGTTCGATTGCACAACTACTCACTCCTTGCATTCTGAGTAGAGTATTGAGTTTCAAGAGCTCACTTTCATCGCACTATCGTCTCTGCTTCAATTTCAGCTAGTTACGTGATGACTTCAATTCCCTTTCAAATGATCTATCACATGTCATATTTGACGCCAAACTTGTTCAACCCACAACATTCAAATTCCGGTCAATTACTTGTTGTGAGATGTTACCTGAATATCTGTTCTGGTCGAGGTCAAGTCCAGATCCACTTCGTCTTGCACATCTTGTGAACAATAAGTGCGAAATTCTTCGGAAATAAATCGGGGATGATAATCTACCGATTAATGAAACCACACAGTGACTGACACGTGAGAACCTGAATCACAGGATTTGTCTGAAATACGGTACTATATTCATTATAAAGTATGGAATTTATTTTCAAAGCTCAATTGTAAGGTGTCTGTTGTTGAATGACCGTCAAAAGCACAGTCAATGTGTGTCAATCAGCTAAAACAGCTAAGCTGCGTCAAAGGCGACCCGCGCATAGATTTGAACAGCGTGCAATACCAAACACAGAAGAAAGAGATACGAATAAACGATGTTCAACAGTGTGGGTGAATAAATGAAGAATGCACAGCAGACAATGTTCAAGAAATTAATTATTGTACACCACATACAGCATGAATACATTAAGTGAGCGGTATTTAGGTAGCCAGCGATGTCGTCATTCAGAATTAATAAACAAAACTGACCCTACTCACTAGTTTTAGGTAGAATAAATTTCAACGTAAAAGAAAGAATGACAGAGGACAGATGTGAAAAGAATTCACAGTCGTTTTTGTATAGATCGCTCCCAGAGTCCACTTCTGCTTCTCATTTCTCGCTCGTTTCGTTGATTCTTACTCTCAAGTGAAGGTAAATATTGATGAAAGCGTAGCAGTGAATAATCCCACAGAATTGTCAGTCTACACCATTGAATCACTCAAGAATGTCTGCTATGCATTTCTGTTAAAGTCTTTTGCTTAAGATGAAGGTATGCAAACAAGCATACAAGCCAATTGTCACTCTGTAGTACTAAAATCGTTCGCAGGTGAATGCACAGCAGCTAGCTAAGCATATATCACCGCATTAATTCTCTTATGGTGAAATACATTTCGTATTCTCGACAATCTATTAGGCATTCTGATTTGCATCCTACAAAGCCCTTGCGCAGAAAGAAGAAGTAAACTTGGCTAGATCGACACATACTTCCACTTACTTACGAACGTATCTTAAGTAAGCGATTACTTCGCCACTATGCATTCTTTTCTTGACGAGTGTGACAAGGAACTGCATCATATTGAATCACTCAACGTTGGGATCTTCTTCGTTGCTTCATATCTCCATACTGATTCTAGGATAACCAGCGAGTGGCATCGTTTCTTATTACTCAAGTGTTCTAGAAAAATGAGCCCCATAAACACTTCGTTTCCATGATGTTTTTTCATGCTGCAATGCTTCCTGCTCTACTCTGGTCTCCATGTGGAAGGCATTCTCTTTGAGAGCCTTGTATACTTCGCTGCATGAGAGTAGGTGAGCTGTGATATATGCACATGGAGATGGTAAGATGAGTGAGATAACCTCACACATACGACGAACAGTGTGGTATTTATGGAGTGGTATGAAACTCGGGACTCTTCATCCTCCGCTGACTTGTTGCACATATACATAAAGGGAACATCATCAGCGTCAGACGGTCACCGTCCTTGAGAACCATTGTTGTAGAATTTCGCAATGAATGTAATTGATATCATTTAAGTAACAGTTTTATTTCTTCATTCAACGTCGTCACAACATCTCAGGGTTCAGGTGACATAAATAACATGGTTCAGATAGATAGTTAGTCATGTTAATATATGTGTAAAACTCGGGCACTGTGGTAGTAAGTAATTCCATATTAGCTTGTTTATTTGATGTATCACACAATAAGTGAAACAGTATTATTTACTGGATGACAAAGTTTCGAACAAAATTTATTGTTCATAATCATATCAATTGTGATCACACGACTTCGAAACTTGAGTTTTATAGTTTTCTTCGTTCTTTCCAATTTGTCATCGTAGAGATAGTTGAATTTTCCAGATATCCGGATGGACAGGTGTTGACTCGTTCCTAATACATGTATTTGCAGTTGATTCGATAAACAAAGCTTCTGTTATCAATCTCTCCCTCCACCCTGTGACATTAGATTTTAAAACTGTCACCCTATCTCATCCATCCTATTGTATGGTTGTGTATAACTGCATGTAGTGTGTGGTATAGCTGAACTATTCTCTAGATTTCTTATTTTATTGGGATCAACCAATCTAGATTTTGCTAGGTTTTTATGTTTGGCTAGTCTGACTGCCCCTGTTCTACTACTATGACCTATGTATTTGACCTGATAATCATTGCAGGGTATGAGATAAACTAAATTGTTTTGTTTTAAAGGCTCCACAGGATTGATCCTTCAACCGACAAAGCTTGTTTCTAATTGAGTTTGTGGATTTGAATTTTGTTCGAAACGTCATCCAGGAAATAATACTGTTTTGCTGTGTGACACATCTACTAAAGAAACTAATATGAGATAGTTAGTCAGTTAGTCAGTCAGTTGGTGAGTCAGTGTTGATCTTCGTATTCATTCGTTGGTACGATTAGGGAACTTATGTGTTAACTCATCTAATTTGTGTTCGATCGTTGTAATTTTACAGATAAACATCGTCTACCAGCAATGGATCAGAACACTGGAGGAACGCATCTACAATATATTGAAGTCTTCTCTAGCATGTGTTCACTACCATCTTAACCTCACAAACTGGAAGAAATCTGCCATCCACTGATAATTGCTGGCTTTCACAATGCTGACAACACCTCGTGAGTTGATCTGTGCCGGGCTGACCTCTTTTTATTCCTTTAACTTCCTGGTCGTACATAGGGCTTCTGGCTAGAGGCTTGAATTTTCTGTAGATGCGGTGATTATTTTTGCAGGAAGGCATTGCCAGCCTCATGCCCGACCTCCCCCTTTACCAGTCTCACAACTGTCTTAGCCAGGTAAAGAGGTGCGTCGGCCGGGGATCAAACCCTACCGCTGTGCCGACATCTTACTCATGTATAAATAAAACTTGTAGCCTCAGGTCATTCCACATCGCATTTTCAGCATTCTCCTCCAGTCTCAACACTTCTACATGCGAACTCGCAGGAATTCTGTCATACCCTCAGTATCAGATAATACGTTTTCTTTGGAGAACACAGTTTTCGTGTGGCATTATTATTATTGTATTATTGTTTCCTTTGACCTCGCCTAGATTACTAGCTCACTAGTTTTCTAGCCAGCCCCAAGCCCGGATAAAGAGAGAAAGTTGAGGCGTGGTGCTAACAAATCCACCCCCAAATCTTAAGCAAATTGCTACAGAAACTTCAACGCACAAATATATTAAAAATTCTAAAAGTAAAAACAATAACCTTATTTTTCTCTGGAATCAGGGAAGTGAAATGACGCAGGGTGGTGAATGCCTTCGGGAAGCCAGTCAGCCGATGTGCCTTCTTTCGATGAAAGCAAAAATAAGCATGGGGATGTGGAATATTCGTACAGTGTATGAAACTGGAAAGGCTGCTCAGGTAGCCGCAGAAATGAGGAGATATAAAATAGAAGTGTTGAGAATCTGCGATAGCAAATGGAACGGATGTGGAAGCAGCCAACTAACAACTGGAGAGACAATAATCTACTCCGGTCACCCAGAGGACGATCACGAGCACACCGAGGGAGTAGCTATAATGATGTCATCAACAACAACCAAAGTTCTCATGCGGTGGGAACCAATCTCTACAAACGTCTAAGAAAAAGAGAAGAAGGAGGCCTTCTACAGACAGCTACAAACAGTGATGGGCAAAGTCTCAAATGGCGATATCAGAATCCTGATGGGCGACATGAATCCGAAGCTGGGAGGAGACAATACAGGAAGAGAACTCACCATGGATCGAGAGGCCCTCGGTGAAATGAACGACAATGGTGAACTCTTCTCAGACTTCTGCGCCTTCAATGATTTGGTGATTGGTGGCAGTGTGTTCAAACACAGGGATATACACAAGGCGACATTGATTTCACCAGATGGACACACCAAAAACCAGATAGACTTCATTTCAATCTCAAGGAAGTGGAGCCTACTGGACACACGATCGCGTTGAGGAGCAGATGTGGGTTCAGACCACTATCTAGTACAAGGGACTTTCAAGCTGAAGCTAAAAGCCTCAAGGATAGCTGGGGATAGGCCACAATGCAAGTTCAACACGCAAAAACTGAAGGACACGATCACAAAAGACACTTCCACTGCGACTGTCAGAGCAAAGCAGGAAACACTACGTGGCACCACTGAGGAATCATGCGTGGAAGACCATTGGAACTCTCTGAAGGTGATTTTCAACGAAACGTGTTCAACGGTTTTAGGAAGAAAGAAGACACAAGACAAGGAATGGCTCTCAACGGACACTTGGAAGCTTATAGAGGAGAGGAAAATGGTAAAAGAGAAAATGATTCCATGCAAAGATGGACAAGAGAAAGAGACGCTGAGCTCAACCTACACAGCACTGGACAAAGAAGTGAAGAAGAGTGCCAGGAAGGACAAAAGACAATTCTACGACAACCTGTCCACTGAAGGTGAGAAGGCAGTAGGCAAAAGGAACCTGAGGACACTATATCAGGTAACCAAGTTTCTATCCGGGAAGAGATCAACACAAATGAAAACTATAAGAGACAGCCAAGGGAACCCAATTACCAAGGAAGAAAGGCAGATTAAACAATGGGTGGACCACTTCAAAAGACTCTTGAACAGACCACCACCTACAAGTCGTCCAGAAATACGAACAACAGCGCATACACAACTGCAACTTGACACCAATCCTCCAACGAAAACTGAAGTCTTGAATGCAATCAAGCTTCTGAAAGCTGGTAAAGCAGCTGGACCAGATAGAATCCCCCGTGAAGCACTGAAATCGGACTCAGAGACGACAGCAGATATGCTGACTCCATTATTGCAAAAGATCTGGAAGGAGGGAAAGGTGCCTACTGACTGAAGGAAAGGTTACCTCATGAAACTACCAAAGAAGGGCCACTTAGGAATCTGCAAGAACTGGCGAGGAATCATGCTCCTGTCAACGCCAAGTAAAATCCTGAGTCATATCATCCTGGAGAGAATAAAGGACGCACTGGATACAGAACTCCGACCAGAACAAGCTGGATTCAGATAAGGCAAATCATGTTCTGACCAAATCGCAACTCAACGCATCATCCTCGAACAAAGCATGGAATGGCAATCAAACCTCAACTGGAGTAACAAGGCGTACCCCAAATATTCACCAACCTTATTCAACAGCTGTACGACAACGGCACATGTCAAGTAATCCAAAACGGAAAACTCAGCGAAGCGTTTGGAGTAAACACAGGAGTTAGACAAGGGTGCTTATTATCACCAGTGATATTCCTAATTGTGGTGGACTGGATTATGCGTCAGACAGTGGGAAACGAGAAGACAGGGATATCCTGGACCGACGTGAAGAATCTAGAAGACCTGGATCACGCGGATGATTTATGTTTGATGTCACACAAGATCGAAGACTTACAAGCGAAAACCGACAAAGTGGTCGAAGAAGCAGCAAAGACAGGAATCCAGGTGAACATAGACAAGACGGAGGTTATGAAAATAACCAACCAACAACAACAACAGCAGCAGCAGCAGGAACATCCAGTGCCAATCACCATCAACGGGAGGGATTTGAAAGAGGTTACTTCTTCCACTTATCTAGGGAGCATTGTCTCAACTACAGGAGGAACGGACGAGGACGTCAAACCCAAGATAACAATAATAATAATATATATTTCGTAAAACATTTATGAGTTAATGAAAATATAAAGCGTTTTATCGATTAATAGTACTCACAATTCTGTAAAGACAATCTGAGAAGTAAGATGACGATACACAGACAAATCGGTATTCTGTTCGCCATCACGATAAATATGCATGTGAGTGTATTTGTCTGATGGTATTAATTTATCAGCCATTAGAATAACTTGATACTTTCTGAAACACTATTTGTCTATTCAGCCTTCAGAGCAACCAATAAGATTGATAATCGTCATAGCTATTTGTATGGCATTCATTGAATTCTGTCAATCTGCCTGACCTATATTCCAATAATGTGAACTGGTCACGGTGTCTGTAGTTGAAAAATAGCTGCTTAATTTATTTTTTTCAATTTTACTTTAACAATGTATGTCGATATGTGAAAACTGACTTCGGATTACCTAATGAAATGCGCATACAATTATGAGGCGTTGTATCGTTGCTGTATATTACTATATTACACAATATAATTCTGTTAATTTCCAAGTGGAGCAAAGGACTCAGTCGGCACATCTCCATCTCATTGTCTTTCTTGCAGTTCTCTATGCCAGCTCCACGATTGCCCAAAATGATTCACTTTCCCTTCAAAATTATCTCCTTTTGTCACACTGACACCCACGTCAAAGTCATGCGGTTTCATTCTAAGGTCTGCCTGGTGGTGTTCTTTTACAACGATCTTCTCAGCTCATTTCAATTTCCTAATGCCAATTTGTTGGCAGGGAGATGATTGGTTGGTTCGTTGAAAGAGTTAATTGTTGCTGGCTTTGGCATTCTCATCTGTGCCACTTGTAATTGAAACGATCCTACCTAGCGAAATAAGTAGCTTCCTTACAATTTCTCCCACTGGTGGTTATGCATTTCCCTCTCCTTTGTCTTTTCATGCTGAATTGAAGTCATGTCTTCACTGCCTGCTTCTTCCTTCAGATTGTTGATTTTTGCCTATGAGTCTTCAGATGCATGTAATATCAGAAATAAATCGTCCACGAAGATCCCATCTTCTGTGGTCATCTGCCTCTCTAACGTATTCCCGTTTTATTGCCCCCACAGTCTGATGCCTGATCCAGTCCATCACAATCAGCACTATTGTCAGTGATAGAAGTCAGCAACTATCTTTTAATCCTATCTTCACTTCAAAGGCTGAGTTAGTTGAGTGTTGCGTTGTAGATCACTCGAAATATGGTACGAGTGTATACCTATTGAACGAGATTGATAAAGATTTAGGGGACTTCACAATGTTAGAGTAGTTTGCAAAAACATTTGTGGTCAACGTTGCCGAAAGCCTTTCCAAATTCGACGAAGTTGATGTAGAGAACTGACTGATATTCTATGATCTCTTCCATGATGAGGCGTAGCGTCGTTGGGAGCTCTTCTCGGCAACTGATTTGTTACTCTTGAACCCAGATGGTTCTGTGCAGGGTATTTAGTCCCTCCATAATGCTGCAACCTAATCAATATATATATAATTGGTTAAGTCACCACTAAGTAACTTTGAGTGATTGTGCGATTACATTTCACGCTTTCACCAGTAATGCTGAGTACTTTCGTTCAATTCGGAAATGAATATTTCACCGCATGCGAAACACAAGACGCCTTTTATACACTGAAAAGCATCCTAGCCTCATCAATGAATTCTACGTACGTCATTCATCTGTTGCGCGTGAGTCTAGCTACCCCAACCTGTACAAACGACACGGTAACAACTACTGAATCTTCAAAGCTTAAAGCATGAAGCCCTATGTTTCACCAGAAACTCAAAGGAATGAAAGGGAAGCAATCATCGATGGCGATAACAACAAACTGGTTTCGTTCAAGCGGAATTTCAAGTAGCCTATAGATTCGTCGTAAGTGAGGCTGTTGTCGATTTTATCATGATGCCTCGAATAATCGAAAATCTAGGCAGCAGAACAAAGTTCAGTTATCGAATGATGAATGTTTCTTTCTCTAGTGAAATACACGTTTGATTTAGTGAGAAGTTCATGAATCAATCCTGCATCTATTGTAACACAGAATTTCGTAACATATTTATTTGACAACAATTCACGATGTTGCAAATGTGCTATGTGACCTGTTTAAACCACCAGGCTAATTAAATTTCCATTGAAAGTAGCTGATGTTCAGGAGGTTTTACTAGCTGTATCGCGAAAATACTGACCTCTATAAGAGGGAATGGACTGACATATGAATGCTTATGTGGTACGAAACACCAACTTGCAGGAAGTTACTTGCTGTTTACCGAAGTGACAGTACCGAATTCATACACAAAAGTAGGAATAATTGGTGCAGTCTTACTTACTTCTCACTATATTCAAAGTATACCCACAAACTTTATGGTATCTACGCTTTTATTCTTATTATTATTGGTCACTCAGATTCCGAATGAAACATAGGGCTTCAAATGCACATCATCGTTCTACTCTCTTCTCTACGGTTTCTGCATGTTAACCCATAACATTTGATTGCCTTCCCATATGATCATCTCCGTATCACACTCGAAGACATGCCCGACTCCCCATTAACCACGGGGATTTCGCTCGATAAACTAACGTGCAGCGTCATTCAACGGTCTTCTGAATGTGCCTTCGGTCCGTCTACATTTCCTCCAACATATATACTGAGCAGCACGTTCCTGGTTGATTATCTACGCTATAAGCAGCATTAATTTTATCAAGCTGGTGTAAGATTGATGATCACTCTTTGATATTCAATCTAGAAGACAACTGACATTCATATTCAAGAACTATTCTCATTTGAATTGTGAATGTGTTGACACGAATAATGAATGATTCGCTCATTTTTGACATATTAAACTACTTCATCTTACTAACACTTTACCACATGACAACATACAACTGATCATTTGAATATTATGCCTACATTGAAAAGACACAGAAGACTGCCAAGAAGAAACAATAAGATCATTAATTACAACTAAATATGTACTTCCTTCCTTTGTGGAGCACTTGACGCGTGGCGTTGTCATATAGCTGCCAACCTCATTCAACAGAACGCTTTATGACAATTCCACGTGTTAAGTGACCCACAACGGAAAACTCAGCGAGTTGTTTGAAGTGAATACAGGTGTGAGACAAGCTGGCTGCATATTATCAGCGATGATATTCCTAATCGTGGTGGACTGGATTATGAGTCAGACTGTTGGTGGCTAGGAGTCAGGAATACGCTTGACGACCGATAAGAAGACTCTAGAAAATCTGGCTTTCGCAGATGACAAATGTCTAATGTCACACAAACTCGAAGACTTGCATGCAGGAGAAAACCAACAAACTGGCTGAAGAAGCAGGTAGCGAAGACAGGACTTCAAGTGAACAGAGAAAAGACGGAGGTGATAAAGATGATCAGTTAACATCAGCAACAACCAGCACCAATCACCATCAACGGGAAAGATTTAACAGAGGTTGTCTCCTTCACTTATCTAGCCAGGAAGCATCGTTTCCACCACAGGTTGGCGGAAGGGATGAAGACGTCAAAGTCAGAATCGAAAAGGCAAGATACGCCTTCATCAACCTGAAACCAGTTCGGAAATCTTCTGCCCTACACTCAGCGTTAGGAACAAGATTCTCATTTTCAACACCGATGTGAAGTTTGTTCTTCTATACGGGTCAGAGAGTTGGCGACTGTGTCACGAAAAGGATTTCCAACAGTCAGATGAGGAATTTCACCAACAGCTGCCTTCACTCCATATTGAAGATCAAATGGCCAGAAAGAATAAGCAACAAGAAACTCTGCAGTGGAACAAACCAGAGGGCGAGAGCAGATTGCTCAAAAAATATGCAGGAGAAAGTGGAGATGGATGGGGAATACATTGAGGAAGCCACTGAATTCCATGACACGCCGGGCCATCTCTTGAGTGAAGTCAAACAAGGCCGGTATTGACGTAAGTCTGTCCACAGTAGCATATTCGGTTACGCGCTGTGTCTGAAACATATTTAAAAGCGCTTATTTGACATAAGGTTTGAAAATCCGAATGATTGTTCTTTATGCTGAGTGCAACATATTTCAATACCGATTTTGTAGTGGATAATGAAGGTTTGTCTTGGTTTATTGATCTTAATGGCTTTGACATTCACATCTACGCCACCTGTCGTTAAAAAAATCTATTTGTTGTTGTCTGAACGCAGGAGACAACTCAATTTATTCTTCAGTGTATTAATTATTCATTTATTATTTCATTCGTTTTGCGTTCTGAGTGGACCATGGGGCTTCAGGCATCAGCTTTGAAGATTCAGTAGCAGTGCTGTTTTCACAGGATGGTGTCGCTAGCCTCACGTCCAACTTTCCATCTTTGTTGGTGTTTTAACTGACTAGTTGGGGTGAAGGTGTGTGCCCTCCGGAGAGTGAACCACGGACCACATGCATGGTTGGTGAGCAAGATACCGCTGAACTGCTTACTCGCCGTCCTACTGCAAAACCAAAGGAAATTACCTCGAGTAATGCACAGTCACACAAATTCCTCAACGACGGCAAAAATACAGTTGTTTCAGATAAAATCCACGTTACTGTTTAACAATAATAACACGAAAAACTCGAAATTACCACAAGAGTACCGTTAAGCTAACATACAGCTTAGAGAGGTTTGCAGTATAAAATGAGTAGTGTAGAACAAAATTAGTCAATCCAAATTCAACTGTGAGAAGTATCTGAGAGTATTTCCAACAAGGCGAGATCAATACACCGTTATCAAGAATCCCACACACACACCTCTCACAGACAGTCCAAGGTCAGAATGAACATCTTTCACTCCAAATCACATTACAATACAATACATTTTCAAGGTGTCGCATTTATGTATTTACAACAGTAGATGACGTTTGGTCCTTGGATGTGATGGGTCTGTTTCCACAGACGTCTTGTGGCAATCAGTACCCGTTAGTGGTGATAAAAAATGCTGTCACGATCACTGATCAACGCGCGATAACCGTGACTGACGCAGTAGTTCGACACATCGTTGAAGATCACTGTGTACCAAAGACCCTTGTTTTGAAAGTCAAGAATTCACTTCCCGTTTGCTACAGTTGGGTATCAAGAGGATCATAAACAACACCATATCATCCATTACCGAGTGGTCTGATAGATAGAAATAACCGTACCCTGAAGGAGTGGCTGGGTTAGGGTTAGGGTTTAGGGCTTGCTAATTAGGCGAGAAGATGCGTCACTTGGGAGAATCGTGTATGGAAAAAGCACATTCACAGGGAATTACACACACTTTTTTAGATACGTGCTCATTAAATATAAAAGAAATGTTGTTAAATGTCTTACGAACAGAGCAAGAAAGATATATTCGGATGACCTCTTACAAAAGGAATTTGAATATATTCACGATTCCTTGACGGAGATGGGGTATCCGAGTGGTTTTACAAAGAAACATATGAAAACATCAGAGAGGAAACCTGAGACTATGACAGCACGGAGAAAACCTCTATTATTACGACTAATTGCAGAATTTATATTCACAATCTTATTATCTATCCTATGGACAAAACACCGTGATTGGTTTATATATTTGAATATTTCTTTGTAAAGTTATGTGTGTATATTAGAGTTAAGCCTGATGATATCTAAATGAAAATAATTTGTGTTAGTATCCACTGTACTTTCCTTCAATGTCAACGTACACCCTCTTCCTTTTAACTGGTTATCTGGTATACAGATATCTGTCGTTTCACTTAAATTATGTAGATTAGAGTAAAGCTTGAGTGAAGATCTAATTAAAAACTAAAACACGATATTCTTCGTTTATGCGTCTTGTATCAGTTTTAATTACGGGAATGTTCAATGATTTGAAGTGCAAGCAAGACTGAGTTTGTTAAAATGAATTTATTCTTAAAACTCTGAACTTTATTTATGAAATTGAATGTTTAATATATATTCTTTAAGAAAACTACATTAAAGAAAGAATGTTTATGTGTTAATAATACGAGGATAATAGGTGTCCGGTGTTCTTCAGATTATCTCCTTGAAATGGTCTCAGGTCTCTGTATGAAAATAAGATAAGATAGGTTAATTTTGAATAAATATCAAGAAATGTATCAGTATAGAGTGTATTCTAGCTGAATAATCATTATTACATTATTATTGTTTCTTTTAATTCCCCTAGAGGAACACAGAACTTCAGCCGCAGGTCTTCATTGCGTTCGCGGTTCTCTACCAATGTTTTCAACTGACTCCACGTCTTCCCGTATGCTTTCATCTCCTCGCCACATCACCTAATCCTCCATGTCAACCCACCTTCGTACTGACGACCAACTTGTTGCTTCCCATTCGGGTTCCACTCGAGTGACGGCTCGTCTTGTGATTGCACTTGGTGGTTTGTTTTTTCAGAGTATGGCCAGTCCACCTCCATTCTTTCTGCAGATTTGTTGCGCAACCGTTTCCTACTGGGTTGGTTCATACGTTCCAAGAGATCCCTCACCACTGCTGATCTTTTGTGACCGGCCATCTGAGTTTGAGTATTGAGCAAAGATAGCTGTTGATGAAGGACTGTAGTTGGTTTGAAGTGCTCTTCATGACGCGCCAAGTCTCTGATCTGTATAGTTGCACTGACTTTACACTGAAGTTGAAAAGCCGGATCTTATTTACATTTTCATGCTGAGTGCTGTTGACCTCCACACAGACTTGGTGATAGTAATGAAAGCTTGCCTTGCTTTCCTGATCCTTTCTGCTTTGATATCCTCGTCAGTTCCATCCACCTGTGGTTGGAACGATGCTTATTGAGGGGATGGGTAGGTTAAGAAGGTTGCTTTCTTCAGATTTCTTCCATTTATGCTGAATAATACAATTATTCAAGTGTTGGTCTGTAGAGATGTGATGATTGGTTACAGGATTCCATCATGATGGGGTGATAACGGTTAGAAAACCATTGAAAAAACCAGCTTGGCAGTAATGTACTGCTGTTTCATCACCCAAGTTTGGGACTGTTCATCAGTACTCACCTGTCACGACCAAGGTTCGAACCCAGAATATTCCGATTGCAAGGTAAGTTCGTAAACCTCTCAGTGATTAAAAGGCCTTTATACACCTGCTTAAAATATAAAGCGGACGACACGATAGCAATGACCAGCAGATGACCTGAGAAATCGCTTGCTAGAACATTCATTGAGACTAGATAGATTTCTCTCTTCCAGACAACATATTCCTTAGTTCACTCAGAAGTCGACAGTTATCCTAACTTTACCAGCTTCAATTGTCTCTGTCAATTTCATAGGGTAGTCAATACTGAGGTTAAGCATCAGTCGAGTACTAGGTAAGGAGGACAAATCAGTAGACGAGGCTGTGAAGCTATATCGACTGAGATGGTTAGGACATGTGTAAAGTATTCATCCCTAGCTATCGTCTTCCTCAACAATGAGCGTTGTTAGGTGGCATAGGGTCAAGTTAAAAAAGAGCTAGTTCTTGGTGGTCAAACCAAAGCATGGCTTCATCAGTCAACGAAATCCACAACAGTTAATTGACGCCAGCCAGTCACATTGGAAGGTGTAAACTTCTTGTTTTGAGTCCTCGGGACTGTACACACCAATGGCTAAAGACACTTGGTTTACATGGCTCAAAATGTTTGTTCTCAATGGCAAGCGCAGATACATCCACTCCTAGTGACTTATAATATCTAATAAAGCTATATTCTTTTTCGATATTACTATTCTTTTTGACCCATATTTCTGTTTACTTTCTCTACTTTGGATATCGTTTCACTTTCTTCTCTTGCTTTGTGTGCTACATGTAGGGAGTGTGACAACTTGAACTGCTACATATCGGCGCACTGTTCTTTGTTGAAATTAGTCAGTCAGTCAGTCAGTGTTGAGATTAGGAGCGAGTGAATCTTTGAGTAGCGCAATTATGTGACATCTGATTGGCACATAACACCAAGTAGACAACTTGCATTTCTTTTAAGAAGAATAGTAAAACAAGCAAGCTCAAGTTTGTTGAAGTTCATAGAAGCCATCACTGTCAAACAGTTCTAAACTTGATTTATGCAATCAAAAGGAAACTGTAGTAATTCTTTCCCTAATTTGATAACTCCTCTTTCAAGCCCAACTGCTTCTATCATCTTTTTATTAGATGTTACGGTTGATTTCTTTTCACTCTTACGTAGTTATATTCTGATTTATTAAACTTAACACCTCATAAATCTGATATCGAACTAAATGAGCTTAACTCCTAACAGGTTTTCATATCTCACCTGTTTATTAAGACGGACTTGTATTGTCTGAGGTTTAACCACGAATATAAATCAGTTGGATAACCATTGAAAACCATCATGGAACAGTGGACTGGGAACTGTTTCGTCCAAGTTTGGGACTAATAGTCAGTACACATCAATCCGGGTTCGAACGCAGGACCACCAGATTACTAGACAGGCCTTTCAGACATTCAGATACAAGGACCAGGGATTATAAGACGGCTGTTTCATCCTAGTTTGTGACTCTGGAGCGGGTATGCATTCATGACCTCAGCATTGATTGAATCGAGTAACATTAGGTCACAAGGCGAGCATATTAAACATACGTCTATGGAGAAAGACACACAATGGTCCATTCCATCATGTTCAGCGTCATTATCGTGCACTGTCATATGTGAGTGTCTGTAGTGAACCATTGCAAAGTGGACCCTACTGCTTACCCTCAAGAAATCAGTGCTTGCCAATTCATTTTTATCGGACTAGATCAAACACCAAAGGTAAATGCTAATATATCCGAATGGTGCTCTGTTTGATGTACAACTACTTATACTTCAACTTCGTCAGATATGTAAACCCCTTTGACAGAGTTAACTGCGAAGTAATTTGGATAATGCTTCAACACTACAGAATGAAGTGCTACAAACCTTTATCAGCCTCATTCAACAGCTGTATGACAATTTCAAATACCAAGTGATTCACAAATAAAAACTCAGTGATGCTTTTCAAGTGATGACAGGAGTAAAAACAAGACTGCTTACTACCCCAAAGGATATCTTTGATTTCGATGAACGGGATCGTATGACACGAAGGGAGAACTCAGAGATACTTTTTTGGTGGGGAGGGGGACAAGAAGACTTAAGAGGATTTTGACTTTGCAGACGGTTTATGTCTAATATTACACAAGCTTGAATATCTTCAGGAGAAATCCAACAGACTTGCAGAAGAGGTAAGCAGTGGAGACAGGATTTCAAGTGAACATAGAGAAGACGAATGTGATGAAGTTAACCGACGACCACCATCACCTCCAGCACGAATCACTATCAACAGGAGGAATTTGGAGTAAGTCACTCCCTTCATTTATCGGGGGAAGTATCGTTCCAACTAAAGGTGACAGTACGAATGAGAATTTCAAACTCAGTCAGTACTTCTACATCGTTCACAGAGTAACCACGTCGCTAAAAGCATATTGAGCAGGCTTCAGACCTTCATCAGTGGCTGCTTTCGCTCCATCCTCCAGAAGAGATGCCCAGTCAGCAAGCATTAGCAGCAAGGAACTCTGGGAACGAACCAGTCAGGAACCTGCTGCTTAACAAAGATTTCCGAAGGAAATCACGTTACTATGGAGAATGCCGGGTGATTTCGTGCATCAAGGCGTAGGATAGAATCCTAAGTGGACGAATTAGTTTTCTGAAGGTGACATGAAGGAAGTAGTTTGATGTGGAGATGACAGGCGTTTGGATTTTCTTGGGAGCAGATGAAGAGGACTGCAAAGAACAAGAGAAAATGGAGACACGTTGTTGAATTCCAATGTTCCGACTCGTTAAACAAGGGGATAATATTGATGCCATATTTGGAACACTGAAATGAAATGAGAAACAAGCAATTCTAGCAACAACAACACAAAACAACTATTCGTACAAACATACTTCATTTTTTGATTTCTTCATCCATGGCACGTTTCATTTCAGTTATTCTTTCATTTTTAGACATTGCTAAATATTCAGTTGAGATGATGATTAGCATTCATATTATATATGTCCAAACCAAGTTCACTTTTAACAGTGTAAAAACATTCGGGCATTGGGTTTATAATATTCATTATAATAAATGTTTTCTTGTGTTTCCCAATGAATGAAAAACAAAACGATATTGCTGCTTTTACTGACGCTTCGCTATTTAATGTTGCTGCTAATAGCTTTATCGAAGTATTATTAAACCAGAATTTACAAAATCTCAGCATATATATAACAAATAGTTAAGAGGTCAGAAAATAGACTTGGGTAAAGTTAAAAGGACACATTGAAAGTTAAAATACCAATGAAGATCACTAAATCAAATAACGAAGGTAATAGTTCATCTGTTATAGCCGTCGTTCGTTATTCTGGGGTCATTTTTCGTTGTCAAGTTGATCATTTGGTAAAGATAACAAAATCAAGTGTAGATTGTTGGATTTGATCAGTGTTTAAAGTTAAAAAGGCAGTATGTGTTTACTAAGTGAACTCGCATATCACATTCGTGTTGATTTTGTCACTTCATGGGGGATGGAGTTGTTGTAATCAGGTCAGATTCTGCTTTAGTCCATCATTCCTATTCAGGTAATTTGGATTCCACTTGATATGAAGTGCTTCTGATATTAGACGTTCTTTATGATTTCTGAAGTCTTTCTGGATCATTTCAATATTGTCAAAATCAATTTTGTGACCTGATTCTGTAGCATGTAGACCAATGGCTGATGATTTTTCAAGTTTTTCCAGTTCAATTGGATTTCTCGATGGTCGAACAGATACACTGCGGTGGTCATTTCTTCTAATTTTGATTTCTCTCTGGCAATGTTTGTTCGATGTATATAGCATCACATTCCAAGCAAGCATCTTATTTTATAGACAAAATTCGATAGAGAATCTTTCAAGATTTGGTCTTTTATATGGACCAAGTTGCTTCACAGTGTGTCTGATGTTTTGAAGTAAACGTTGATGTTGTGCTTATTGAGTACTCTTCTAATATCATCTGACGTCTCTGCTCTATAGAGAGCGACATCTGTTGAGGTCCATGTTTCCGGAATACGTTTTTGATCATACTTTATATCAGTGTTGATTTTGTTGATGTAGTTCTCCGGGTAGTTGTTTTGTTTGGGAGTCTCAGTAATGTGTAATATTTCTTCTTCCTTTCCCTTCTCATCCGTTATCAGAAAGTGCGCTCGTCTTAGAAGACTTGAAACAACTAACACCTTTCCGATGATGGGGTTTGATAATCCGAAGTCTAAATATTTATTGGAGTGGGTTTTCTTCCTGAATATAGGTATATTAATATATCCGTCTTCCCTCCTCTCAACTAGGCAAGCAGTCAAGAAGTGGTAGTTCACTGACGTCTGATTCTGCTTCCGAAGTCAACTGGATTCTAGGAGATAGGTTGTTAAGTTTGCCAAAGAATGAACTGTGTAGATCTCGTTTTAGCACTACAAAAGTATCATCTACATATCATAACCATATTTTAGGAGTGAGTATGCTTGAAAAGATGTTATCATCGAATCTACTCATGAAAAGGTCAGCGACGTTTGAGGAGACTGGTGAAGCCATAGCAACACCATTTGTCTGTCTAGATAATTTCCTTTTAAATGTAAAGTAATTACTTTCTAGACAGAAATACAAGCTCTCAATTATTTCCCTTGTGTTCAGTGGACATCTTTGTGATAGCGTTGTATCTGATTCTAGAAGACTGGAAATGATATCAAGACTTTTGGGTGATAGGGATACTAGTATATAATGAGTTATTATCATGGCTCACCATAATGTTTTCTTTATCAATTTTAGGTGTTCTATTTGGGATTTGAAATCACATGAATTTCTTACAATATTTCGAGTGTCCTTTTGTATTGGTTGTATTATCGACAGTAAGTATTTAGATGGGTTGTATGTCGGTGAGTTGGTGAAATCTATTACTGGTCCCAATGGAATTGTGGGTTTATGTATCTTTGGTTGACCGCAGAATCTTGGAGTTACACAAGATTTTGGTTTTAGTTTAAACCAAAGAGAATATCCAATTTTGGGTTTCATTTCTTGAAGGAGTCTGTTTGTATTTAGTTTCATTTTATAGAATTCGGCGGATTTCTTCTTCTCTTTAATAATACTTTGATAAAGCTATTAGCAGCAGCATTAAGTAGCGAAACGTCAGTAAAAGCAGCAATATCGTTTTGTTTTTCATTCATTGGAAAATACACAAACCTTTATTATAGTGAATAGCATTCATATTAATTATGAATATTGAAAACTTACATTTTAAGTATTTAATTCTTAGAACTTCAAGGTTTATGACTTTGTGTTTTAAATCCCCTTGAATGAAGAGAAATTTATTATTAATAATAACAGTAAAAATTTGCATTATTCCAAAACAGTATTGATGATACAGTGAGGAATTCTCAGAATTTTCTTCAATATTGTCTTTCTAACTTCCGCGACAATAGCAAAGACAAAAATCAAGCAAAATAATATCACAGGATTGATAATGGCAGTTGTTTCGGGATTTTGATTGACAGTAAAGTCAAAAATGTACAGAGGCGTAGAACAATGATGATGATAATAATAATGCGAATGGCTAAGTTAACAGTTGATTGTAATATTGTTGTAACGACAGAAGATAAAGGCCAGGCGACAAATCGTTTATTGAGAAAGTCAAGAGATATTTACACACTTTTATGTGCATTATTATTAGCGTTATTGCTAACGGTAATTCTGTTATCTGTTTGTGGCCGTTTCTTAGAAATTTAAGCCATTTAGCTGCGAATAGTGTTTCCATACTTTAACTCCGCTGTGATTGGCTGTTGATTTTCCCAATGAAATTACCCACTGCAGTCCTACAGAAGGTCAATCGCAAGTCCAAATAGCTCAGTGGTAACGTCTCTTACTGCAGGTAGCACTAGGAAACACGGGTTAAAATTTCAGAAGGGACGTGAGTTCCTTCAAGGTTATCACAGATACGCCTTGCTGACTGACTGATGCATGCCAACTAGAACGAAACCTAGGTTCAAAGCTTCCTGTCGATTGCCTCCGACTATCTAATATCAGCAAAGTTGTAGAGTCATTAGATAAGACTAGACAAGTTACATTTTATCATAAGTCCATTGGAGTAGTTTCACAGTGCTAGACTGATTGACAAAAACTACTATTTCATCATTCTCAGGCAAAACTATCTAGTTCTTCTGATAAGGCTTATTGTATATTCTTAAGACGAACAAATTGAAGCGAAAAATATTGTGTTTCCAATTAGATTTCATCAGGCCTAATTAACTATAACATACCCGTATAACTTTAAAAATAAGTATATAAAGATATAAACCAATCACGGGGTTTCGAAGACCTTTAGCTTGACATTTTGTACGTCCTTTAGATTTTTCTCTTATGGATTTGTAAATTTTATGTATGTCAATGTACCTGTTAATTGCTAATTCACTGGAACACTAGGCTTCCAAAAGGTCTCTGGCATACTTGATGTTTCCTATTCATAATATTTGAACATTGTCCCAGTCGAGATGATATCCCTGGTTGTTTGTATGCAATGAGTGATATGAGCGAGTGAATATCATGTCTTTTGACGGTTAGTTTGTGTTCATGGATACGAAGAAGAAAAGAAGAAGAGGGCGTCCACCTTGGCCAGTGTCGTGTTTTCCGCAATCGTTGCAAATTATTTTGTAGATGATGTTGGTTTTAGCTTCTTTCACTGTTATGTGCGACATCAATTTCTAAAGCTTTGAAGAGTCTGAGACGACCTTTTATACATATGGTTGGATGATTTTCTTTGTGTTTTCTTTGGAGGCCTTTGCTTCGTCAGATTGGCTTGAGGGTAGATGTCTACAAATAAAGTTTCTTGGATATCTATTCTTTTTTGGAAGACGTCCATGAGATATTTTTGTTGAATTTTCATTAAGTTAGGTATGCTGCAGTGAATCCCAGCTCTATGGAATAATGTTTGTATGCAACTGTTTTTGTGACTTATCGAGTTATTGCTGTTGTGTAATTGATTATTTGATCTGTTTGCGTTGAAATTCTAGTTTGCCTGTGGTTGTTCTCATAATCAAGGTTGAAAAAAAAATAGAATTTTCTTCGCCGGTTTCCTCCATTTGTGTCTAAGTCGTACCTTGCAGGTTTAGCTTAGGGATATTTTCACTTGAAATTGGAAAATTTTGATATTGTGATAGTTTCCCGTATACTTTCGTCCTTCTTCACACTGGAATCAGTACACGGTCAAATTAGAGAATTAGGTCTAATAAATCGTTTACCCGGTTCGACCTTTATTCACCCGTTCATATATGACATTAGTTTCTTTAGTAGATGTTTCACACAGCGAGTGAAACAGTATTATTTACTGGATAAAAAAGTTTCGAACAAAATTTACTGTGGTTCATCATCTTATCAGTTGTAATCACACGACTTCGAAACTTGAGTTTTATAGTTTTGTTTTACGAGTTGATCACGGACTGATATCAGTTAGAGAACCATTGAAAACCAGGGAGTACTGGACAGCTGCTGTTTCATCCTAGTTTTGGGAATCATCGGCAGTACGCACCCACTGGGATTCGAACCCAGGACCTTCCGGTTACAAGGCAAGCTCGTATACCATTCAGCCACTGGGACCCGATTCAATGGCTCAGGAATTCTAACTTCTACCAATTCGTGATTTTAGCGCGACCCCAACTATTGTCGTTGGTGGAAATCCATCCACACGTGACTTCTAATTGGACCTCACTGGTCACGACTTCTCACTAGAACTGCAGGAAGCTCCAACCTGTAGCAAGTCACTAGCGAGCATCAGAATAATTTTCTATAGTTTGATTTGTAACTAATCCTTACAAATCAAACTATAGAAAATTTTATAGTTTTCTCTGTTCTCTCCTATTTCTCGTTGTAGGGGTAGTAGAATTTTCCAGATATCTTGGAGAGATGTTGAATCATTCCTATTACACGTAATTGCGATTGATTCGATAAACAAAGCTTGTGTTATCAATCTCTCCATCCACTTTGCTGTTACATGACATTTTAATACTGTCATCTAATTCCATCCTATTTCATGGTTGTGTGTAATTGCATGTAGTGAGTGCTATGGCTGAACGATTCTTTAGATTTCCTATGTTATTCAGGTCAACTAATCTATATTTTTATAGGTTTTTATGCTAGGCTAGTCTGAGTGACTGTCTGACTGACCCCGTTCTACTACTTCGCTCTGTGTATTTGACCTGACAGACATTCCGGCGGGGTATTAGATAAACTAAACTGTTTTGTTTTAGGAGCTTCACAGGATCCTTTAAACGACAAGGCTTGTTTCTAATTGAGTTCGTCAATGGTTTGAATGCCAGCCACTTTTATTCCTTCCTTGTTAAGAATTCTCTGGTGTAAGGTTTCCGAGGCTCCTTCTCTGTAGGGAATTACTACAGATGATTTAGATTCCTTATTGTTGGTGTTGTCATCATCTTGTGCATGACGTCACTAATGTTATTACTATTATTAGTATTATCACTATCACTTCTGTCATTATTTTCTTTTATTTTCACATTTCCTACATGCATTCTGATGAATTTAACAGGGTAATTATTAGGAATCAAAGCTTTTCTTATGCGTCTCATAGACTTTTCTGGATAATGCTTAGTTTCTGAACTCTATTATTATTTAAACATTTCACCAATCCTACTTTCACTGACATAGGATGGAGCATTGTCTCAACTACAGGAGGAGCGGACGAGGATGTCGAATCTAGAATCAAGAAGACGAGAAACACATTCACCAACCTGAAACCAATCTGGAAATCTTCGTCACTGAGCATCAACAACAAAATTCGAATTTTCAATACAAACGTCAAGTCAGTTCTTCTATACGGATCAGAAACTTGGCGGGTCACAAAGAATATTTCCAACAGCCTGTTGCAGACCTTTATCAACAGCTGTCTTCATTCTATACTGAAGATCAGATGGCCGGAAAGAATCACCAACACGAAACTATGGGAAAAAATGAAACAAGAACCAACCGCCTAAGAAATATGCAGGAGAAAGTGGAAATGGATTGGACACTCGCTGAGGAGGCCGCTGGGTGACATCGCGCATCAGGCCCTCGAGTGGAAGCCGAAAGAGAAGCGGCGAGTGGGATATGGAGGAGGTCGTGTGAAGAGGAGCTGAAACAGTATGGACTAAGATGGATGCAGGTGAAAAGTACAGCAGAAGAGAGAAGCAAATGGAGATGTGCAGTTGAAGCCTTATATACCACTAGGAACTCAAGGGAACAGTAATTATAATGATAATAATGGGATGGGTTGATCGCAAGTCTGTTTGAATGTGTGGATTTGCTGTAAACACTAGTGTTCAATTTCCCATCTTCCTTCCTTTCCACGCTACAGACTAACATTGGAAGCTCACCTTCCTGACTCGACAATTCATAAGTGAATTGAATTGCCTCCACTTTTGAGTTAATGTGTTCGAAAAATCTTTCCACATATCCTGTGTTCTAAGTACAGTGAATGTGTCATCTATTCATATAAGCCGAAAAATATTTCGAGGTGGAATAAAGTAGCTAAGTGATTTCATTTAGCTCAGTTTTCTGATGTCATACATGAGAAAAATTAAAAGAAAGATACAGGCAAATAAAACTCTATCGGTATAACCGGAACTACGATGTTGTGAACTACGAGCGAATGACTAACTTAATCTACTGGCTAATCTGCCTTAATCGCCCATCAACAACAACAACAACAACAATAACACCACCAGCACGCAAAAACGAAATAAAAATATGGACGTCGATAAGAGAGCTTAAACTGTCTCAAACAACAGTCAGAATGCTAAACAGAAGTTCAATATATATATACAGTTTGAATGACCTTGGAAATGCAGTAATCTAGTGATGCATTTAAAGTAGTAACAGCCAATAGGAATCCAGAAATCCAAACAAGAGGAAAAACAAAAGGCTCATGCCAGTATACGATAACTGCTTAAAATAGAATTAGCAAGGTTTCACAGAAAATTAAGCAATTAAACTGGTTTCATATAACATATATCAAAATAGAGAGAAAACATTAATTTAACTTACATAAATGGGAGTAAAAGTTATCCAATGCTTTATTGCTCTGAGTGCCTTTTTGTTTTACTTTCACATCCTCTGTGAAATGTAGCACAATAAAAAAGAGGAGGAGGCAGAAAATAGAAAATTAAACGCTCCTGTAAACATTTCTTCATACATTTTCAACACGATACTTTTTCTGATAGTTCACAGACGAACGTTTACAGTTGAGTACCCATCAACCACAAACGGAAGATGGTTATTTCTCTTGCAACAAGAATCTATAGACCCTGCAGCCCCAAACAAGTAGGAAAGGAGATCACTCATTTAAGGAAGACACCACTTGAGATTAGCTATCCCGACCCACAAATCACAGAAAAACACATAAAGCCAAAAACCAACAACGAACAGTCAATCTCTATCCCAAAGAACATGCTATACATGAATGTGGCGTTCAAAGGAGACGTTCTGGTCGACATCCTATAGAGAAAACAACGACATTCTCAGATGCTACACTACGATCGGTATTCTCAAGCCATCCATTGTTCTTCATCAACTCATCAACTTATTTTCAACACTAATTATTTTCAGCCGGAGGCTTCTTTTCACTTTGTAGATGACTTTGAATTAATTCTCCTTGCATAATGAGTTACCAATGTTGAATATATGTTCAATTATAGCAGTCTTTGTTGATCCAATGTTACCCATTTGTAGCCACGCGGGATAATGTTCTCTAACACTTTTGGATAAAACAGGCATTGAACGACCCATATATATCGATCGCTCCACATGAGCGAGTAAACTGGTGGATACACACAGAGAAGTGGTCAGATGCGATAATTTGTCTTTGGAGTTGATGAAGAACAATGGATGGCTTGAGAATACCGATCGTAGTGTAGCATCTGAGAATGTCGTTGTTTTCTCTATAGGATGTCGACCAGAACGTCTCCTTTGAACGCCACATTCATGTATAGCATGTTCTTTGGGATAGAGATTGACTGTTCGTTGTTGGTTTTTGGCTTTATGTGTTTTTCTGTGATTTGTGGGTCGGGATAGCTGATCTCAAGTGGTGTCTTCCATAAATGAGTGATCTCCTTTCCTACTTATTTGGGGCTGCAGGGTCTATAGATTCTAGGCTCGATTATCTGAATAACACTGTGTAAAATAAAAGGTGATCGGTGGAAGGCATACAGGAGAACATATATAAAATAGGATCTGGTAAGCAACGCATGCTGTCAATTTTCTGTTTTAATGTAGAGATTTAATAGTCATATCAAGAATTAAAAGTCAATCTGAATGAAGCATACTCTTTTCAAAAGTTGGTTTGTGAGGATTGGATTTATTCCTTACGAGTTTAACCATGGTTTTATGTCCGTAAGAGAACTATTGAAAAGCAGGTTCTTACAAATATATTATGACCAGTCACCACCATATTCTGCTTTTTGACAATATTTTGTAATTGATTTCAGCCTAGCACGTCTGTCACACTCAAATACGACTATTTATTTTGACACAACTAATCTGTTGCTCCACGTAAAAAACTTTATCCGCCGCCGCATAACTGGCTATCAATATTGTAACGACAGCGAGAAATATATTTTATAATTTTAAGAACCTGAAGGAAAGGATGATGTGAAAAGAATATTCTTCTTTCAGACTGACTTTTAATTTAGAGATTTTAATAACCTCAGCCATTCATCATAGAAAGGAGAAATCCGAATGTTGAACACATTCATTCCAACTAGAAAACTGTTAAATAGTTCAGAGAAAAGCTTTTCTAGTAAAGCTCAATTAAACATTTCATCCAACAGCTGTACGGCAATGCTGCATGCAAAGTAATCCATAACGAGAACCCAACGGAATCCTTCGAAGTGAGAACAGGAGTAAGACAAACTGGCTGCCTACTATCGCCAATGATTTTCCTGATTGCAGTAGATTGGATAATGCGACAAACAGTGGGCAATGAGGAAACAGGCATAAAATGGACTCACACAAAAAACTTGGAGATCTGGACTTCGCCGATGATATATGTCTGATTTCTCACAAACTGGAATATATGCAAGCGGAAAGCAACAAGTCGGCAGAAGAAGCATCAAAGATAGGACCTTAGGTGAACATAGAGAAAATAGATGTGGTGATCATTGGCCAACAAAAACAGAAGCAACAACAGACAACGATCAGCATAAATGGGATGAACCTGAAAGAAACAACTTCTTTTACCTACCTGGGAAGCATCGTTTCAACAACAGGCAGAACTGACGAGGATATCAAAGCAAAGATCGGAAAAGCAAGACAAGCTTTCAATACTCTCAAGTCTGTGTGGAGGTCAACAACTCTCAGCATCAAAAATAAGATCCGGATTTTCAACTCCAATGTGAAGTCAGTGCAACTATACGGATCAGAGACTTGCACTGCGCGTCATAAAGAGCACATCAAACAAAATACAGACCTTCATAATTAGCTGAATTTGGTCGTTACCTAAGATCAGATGGCCAGAAAAGATCAGCAACAGGGATCTTTGGGAACGAACCAACCAGGAACCGATTGTGAAACAAATAAGCAGGAAGAAATGGAGATGGATTGGTCATACTCTGAGGAAACAATGGATCAAGTGACATCACTAGACTAGCCATTCCTCTAGTGGAACTCGAAAGGGAAGCGGCGAGTTGGTCGTCAGTGCAAGGGTGACTTGGAGGAGGTCATGTGAAGAGGAGATGAAAACGTGTGGGCAGACTTGGAGCCAGGTGAAGACTTTAGTATAGAATCGAACGCAATGGAGACGCACGGCTGAAGCCCTATGTTACTGTAGGAATTAAAGGAAACAATAATAATAATAATAATAATAGAGCTCAACAATCGTGGTGACTGTTGAGACGGACAACAGATAATCGACTGGAGCACAAATGGGCTTCTGAAGTCCTGCATTCTCCTTGGAACAGTTTAATTTGATACCCTAGGCATATTTTTGTTCAGAAATGCCATGACTCGATGCTACAACATTTTCATTACTAGTAACGGTATGAAAATGAAAGAAAATGCTGTAGCATTTGAAATACAAATTTAGGCTTCACCTGCAAACGCCTTGCCAACGACTTTACTCTTTGATTGTAGAAGTCCGTTTAATAGTTCTGAAAGTAAAGAAAAAAATAAACAAAAAATCAGGCAGAAAAGGTGATTTCAGTAGTCTTATCAGACCAAGATGATTTTCAGCGAACAATTTTGCTTAATACAAATTCTTTCTCAGGCTCTACACAGTTACAAATTCATGAATCCATTATGATATATATATTGCCAGTTATTCGAGGCAAGTGAAAATAATATCGAAAACTGAATTTTCGGCGTACATGTATAATATGAAGTGATAGTTCTTTATTTAATATTGTCAAATGAACGTATATTATAAAATATATACAGTCATCCAGAACATAAGTTAAAGTGTGAATAGAATTCAGATACAAAGCTATCACAAAGATGTCCACTGGACACAAGGGAAATAATTAGGAGCTTGAAATTCTGTCTAGAAAGTAATTATTTTACATTTAAAAGGAAATTATCTAGACAGACAAATGGTGTTGCTATAGCTTCACCAGTCTCCACAAAAGTCGCTCACCTTTTCATGAATAGATTCGAAGACAACATCTTTTCAAGCACACTCACTCCTATAATATGGTTATGATATGTAGATGATACTTTTGTAGTGCTAAAACGAGATCTACACAGTTCATTCTTTGGCAAACTTAACAACCTATCTCCTAGAATCCAGTTGACTTCGGAAGCAGAATCAGACGTCAGTGAACTACCACTTCTTGACTGCTTGCCTAGTTGAGAGGAGGGAAGACGGATATATTAATATACCTATATTCAGGAAGAAAACCCACTCCAATAAATATTTAGACTTCGGATTATCAAACCCCATCATCGGAAAGGTGTTAGTTGTTTCAAGTCTTCTAAGACGAGCGCACTTTCTGATAACGGATGAGAAGGGAAAGGAAGAAGAAATATTACACATTACTGAGACTCCCAAACAAAACAACTACCCGGAGAACTACATCAACAAAATCAACACTGATATAAAGTATGATCAGAAACGTATTCCGGAAACATGGACCTCAACAGATGTCGCTCTCTATAGAGCAGAGACGTCAGATGATATTAGAAGAGTACTCAATAAGCACAACATCAACGTTTACTTCAAAACATCAGACACACTGTGAAGCAACTTGGTCCATATAAAAGACCAAATCTTGAAAGATTCTCTATCGAAATTTGTCTATAAAATAAAATGCTTGCGTTAAATGCGATGCGATATACATTGGACAAACATTGCCAGAGAGAAATCAAAATGAGAAGATATGAACACTGTATGGTCGACTATATTCAACCACCGAGAAATTCAGTTTAACTAGAAAAGTTTGAAAAATCCTTATCCATAGATCTACACAGTATAAAATCAGGTTGCAAACCTACGGTTTGTCACCTCTGAACTGTGCTCTTAAATAAAGCTTTTTTTATTCACCGTGTCACGTTGAGTTTTGTCAGTTCTCTTGGAAATATACTTCTTTACAAAATTGGTAGGAAAGCCATTTTCAGCAGGGAATTTTTAGGTTTTCGATTTCATCTTCAACACAATCTTCAGTATGTAAGTACCTAATTCAATCACCAAGACAAGGAATCAATTTTCGTTTATACTGTACTGGTAGGAAACTGTGGAAATGGATATATTGTCCATTGCATCTCGCTTTTCTGTAGATGTTTTGCTTCAATGTCCTGTCTGGCCTTTCAGTAAGAAAAACATCCAGAAGAAAAATTCTTCCATGATATTCTTCTTCGTAAGCGAATTTAACTGCAGGGTGCACATTTTTAATGATCTGCATCAAATGTCACAAACGACAACGAATGTATCGTCTACATAACGGTAATAATATTCAAGTTTGTTTAACACCTCTCCGAAGACCATTTTATAATTAAGCTAGGAAAATTTCAACCAATGAAAGATCTATACAGGAACCACATCGATTTGAAGTTCAGATTCTTTGTTATTTAACATGGAGTAAAGAATGAACGTGTCGGTGGCACAGCTGTAGAATGCTCACCGACTGGAGTTCGACATCCGGCTACTGACGCACTCCTTTACCTCGATAAGTCAGCAGTAAGACTGGCAAAGAATGAAGGTTGAGCATGAGTCTAGCAAACCAATCCTGTAAACATAATCACCATTGGTACATCCAACGATTACATGCTATTGTCCACTATGATCATATCTTTCATGTTGTCAACAAAAGCATACACATCTTTTGCACTTTATTTCACCAACTCCCTACGTAGTGGCTAAAGCAGACTTACTGGCTATTTAGCTGTTAAATGAAATGGTGAATTTGACATATCACAGGTAGAGGGCGTGACTTTACTGAAATAACTTACAACTAACTTTTGAAAATTAGTCTGATTCTCGATAATTACTGGCTGAAGAACGAAATTGCCTGTAGTTCTAGTGAGAAGTTGTGGCCTATGGAGTTCACCCAGTCAGTAGTGAGAGATGACCACCAAGTCAAAGAGGAATGCCCAAATGCCCAGGTTTCGAAACTTGGCGACAATGAGTGAGTATTGTCGATGAGTCTGAAAACAAGGTGATGAAACAGCTGCCTCCACAGTACTGCCTTGTAGTTTTCAATGTTCGGTCTCAGATCACATTTAATATGTTCGCAAACTTTGCATTTTTCCATGACCTTATATACTACTAAATGATTAAATTGAGTAGAGGTATACTACCCATGCATTAGTCGTTAGTGTTTGCTAGCCAGGTAGAAGTTATCTGAACTCCTTGTTCGTTTCAGGGTGGGGGACAGGGTGAAAGGCGATATCATCTGTGGTGTTCTTAGTTTTATTTCCTAATTAATTTCAGAATATATTTCTTCTAAACTAAACTTCTGAGTATTATTTATGGATTAAAGAGTATCGTCTAATGTTCCATTCTTGCTTAATCCCTTCTGGATCGATCATTCCTTGACTCTATGGCATGCCAAAATAAATCCATGAATCTGGAATACCACTTTGTTCCACTTTAGACTTAGTATATTCACATTATCACTGCATCACAAAGTGGATAGCAGAACTCCTGGAACCATAAAGAAGTCAAGTACCTATACTGTATATGATACTTTTGAATTTATGAATGGCGTTAATGATAATCAACGTTACTGTGAAAATTATGCTATCACTTGATATATACTCCGTGTTTATTAAGATGTCCATTGAATGAAATATTACATTATTTCAGTTAATTTCCCGTGATTTCATTGGTAGTAGTATACCATATAAGCAAAGGGACATTCTAGACCCTAAGAACGAATTGGAGTGGCATTTAAACCTACAAACTCATTCAGGAAGGAAAAGCTCTGTAGGTTTAAGGACCCAGTTGTCCCAATTAGACGAAATAGTATAACTTACAAAATACCTTTCAGTGACACTTAACTAAGACTGCCTTAACAGTTAACGGATGACATGAATTAAAGTCTATATACCTATTAGACTAAACAGTTTACCTTCTTCTATTCGTTTTATTTTACAATCTAAAATCAAAGCTAATTCTCCTTGTTCACTTTCTGATTCCAATGTGAATTCTATTCTCTTTACTAGTGAGTTTACATGTCTGAAGAAGCTGGACATATGCTCTGTAGCAATAGTTCTATTGTAATTTCAACAATCATATTTTAAGTGATTTCAGTTCACAAGAGACTCCAAGCCTAATGAACAAGAGACTAAGCCTACCTTAGTTAAGTGTCTAACAAATCGAGTTGTAACACTAAGTAGTACAAGAAAAGACCAAAAAGATGAAATGAAACAGATAGGAGAAGAAGAAGCCTTGGTGGTAATATAACTAACTATCCAATAATATTCATTAGGAAGATTAGAGAAGGTCAAAAGCAAAATAAAAATAACACGGAAACTAATAATGATAACATAAATAAGAGAGAATATAAGGCGTCTACTGTTATACAATGTAAAGAGGGGACATCTGAAACACTACGTAGTAGGAGTCTTAATAAAGCAGGAACTGGAGCGGTATTTAAGCATACAGACTCACTCAAGAAGGAGAAGATCTGTAGGTTTAAGGACCCAGTTGACTCAATTGGACAAAATAATATAATTAACGGAATATCCTGTAAGGGCTGTGAATGTGGTCAACTGCATAGGTCGAACAAGTAGCTAGGGGTAGTCAGAATGTCAGAACATACGAATTTAGCTAAGGTAAGAATGGTTGACCCAGAGAAGATAAGTAATTTAGAAAGAAGCTCAGCAATCCCACTGCATGCATTAACACACAACCAAACAATAGGGTTGGAGAGGATTAAATTTCTAAAATGTAATATAGGTAGATGGTGGGACGGAGAGGTTGACTACTGAATCTTTGTTCATCGAATCTACACCCAACATGTGCATTAGGATGCAATGACTCGTTGCTCAGACCGGAAATATGGAAAATACTACTACCATTCAAGTCAATCGATGAAAAATAATGGGATTACATAAACGAAGTTAAAAAGCTTTGTGAGCACCTTGATATGATTGTGAGCAGTGTATAAATTGTGCTCGATACGTGGTCATCAGTAAATATTACTGTGTAACAGTGTGAGACTTTATCAAAATAAATTTTAACCTTAGTGGAATTATACTCTACCACAGTACTCAAGTTTTATTTTGGTATCAGAGAGATGGGTTATTTATGAGTTCGCCACTTGGCACGTTGCTAGCAGACTTCTTTTTGGCTGTTATGGAGAGCATTATTCTTGTACTTGCTATAAAGGGGGTTGGTTTTGACAAAAGAATACGTGGATGATACATTCATTTTATGCTATGAGAACTGTGATTTTGATGACATCTAGAAAGTATTCCGTGATAGTCATCTTGTTATCGACTTCACTTCAGAAATAGAAACTGATAAAAAAATATCTTTGCTTGATATGCTGCTCCCAAAGTGAGCTGGTTATTCTTTGAAACGCTTCATTTACAGAAAATCGACATGGACGGAACAACTGACCAATCTTTAAAGTTTTGTCCTCATAGACAGAAAAAGGAATCTAATCCATTCTCTCTCAACATGGATCCGAAGAATTTGTAGTGAGGACAGTGTTTATGATGGACTTATACAGCGGGAAGAAACCTTCATAGAGAAAGGGTATCCACCACACTTCATAGAGGCCAATAGAAAATTACCCGGGTAGCTGAAACACCATTGCACCTAAATTCACAATTTAGGGGTGACATTGAGTGAGAGTGACAAGATCTGACAAGATCATTCAGAAAAACCTTCTTTTCTGCTGCCTGTATGGTCATCTGCTCTTGATTAGCTAGGCACATAGGACTTTCGTCGCCACGTTCGAGAGCACCTCACAGTTTGACTGAGTAAAGGTGAGTGTAGAGGTACTAATTCGTCGATATTGTAACATTTTGTAGATACTGACCACGCAACATCTGAAACATAGTTCAATATAGTCTACAAATTTCAACAAAGTGTGCCGCAAGGGAAATGAGTGCATTCGATTGTATAGAAGAGGTTTTGGCAATAAATAACATAAAGCCAGAACTTTTTGTACAAAAACAATTCGTACAATCTCTTCTATTGCCATAGTCTTGATTTTACTATGTAATCTACATAACAACTGTGTTATCGTTCTTTATTCCGAGTTCCAAATTTTTTTGGTTTGGTTTCATTTCACTTTATGTTATCATATTCTAACATTTTATCTAGTTTACTACTTTGATACATTTCATCATATTATGTTCACATATGCATTTTTCCGAATGTACTCTACCTTCTGACCATCTATTTCGCACATGCCCTCCACTGGACTTTAGGTTGACCTCTATTAATTCAGTTAGTTATTCATCCATCCGTCTAATCAATTGTGACTGATAATCACGTACACGGAGAATATCGCACATGAGGAATTCCACTCATTGTCAAACGTTAACAGACACACTGAAGATATTCCTCTTTATCATTTGCAAATTTCTACCTGTATGGCTTAGGGGTTAAACTTGGAGGAATTTTACAAAGAATTTATGTTCTTACGACTAGATAAAAAAATACACTCAAAAATATCATTTTGACATGACGTGGAGCAAGAGGAGAATACCACAGTTAACAGCTCATTAAATTGAGGATAAAATACCACCGGTTTCATTATTCATATAACTCCGTTAGGTTCCAAGCAGGACATACGAATCCAAAAGAATATCTACACTTTTTTACCATTCAATCAACTACTACTGACGTGGCCACATCATTGCCTACAGTCACTGCACGGCTCTTTTTACACGATCTTCTCAATGTCACTCACAGACACAAGTTAAACTCATCGATTCCGCTTACAGCTGCGATTCCACCCATGGCCTCATATATGCAATGTCATATCATGGTCTCCTCAGTAGACTATAGCCAATACGTCTCCATTCTCTTCACCATATTTGTTGAGCAATAGGGTCCCGGTTGGTGTGTGTGTACCGAATAATACCTAATTGTTGATTCCACCTGGCAAGCCGACCCACAAATCTTCAGTATGCAGCGAAGGTAGCACCAGCTGAATGAAGTCTGACGTAGACTATTTCCAAGTGCTTCTTATCACGCACATGCATTGCATGACTCAAAATGATAAAGCTGTGACTTGCCTTCACGATTCCGCTCACCTTTGATATCTCCATTCGTTCCACTTGCTCTTCAAACAAAACCTCCTAAATAAGTGGAGGGAGTGCTCTCTTGCAAATTTCTCTCGGTGATAGTGATTGGTACTAGTTGTTGCTGCTGTTCATCGGTTACCTTCATCACCCCTGTCTTCTCTGTTTTCACCTGGAGTCCTATCTTCTGTGGCTACTTACTCCACCAGCTCGTTGGTTTTCGCATGTAGATCTTCATGTGTGTGTGTGGCAATATACACAAATCATCCACACATGAAATCCAAATGTTTCAGAGAATTCTTATCACCCCCGACATTCTGTGCAAATCCATCGTTAGTAATAGGCACGTGAAGTTATCTTACTCCTGCTATCACTTCAAACGCCCCACTGTATTTTCCACTGTGGATCACATGAAATTTAGCACTTTAAAATATGTTTTGAATGAGGTTGATGAAACTTTGTAGCACTGAAGTAGTTTCCAAATTACTTTGCTGTCAACACCGTTGAAGGCCTTTTCAAAGGCGGGGAAACTGAGGCACAGTTCAGGATTATTATTATTATAATCATTACAGTGAAACATAC
Source organism: Trichobilharzia szidati (assembly GCA_944472155.2). NCBI lineage: Eukaryota > Metazoa > Platyhelminthes > Trematoda > Strigeidida > Schistosomatidae > Trichobilharzia > Trichobilharzia szidati. Next base: position 32,692,584 of record OX235273.1, read on the forward strand.
ATTATTCTGCCATTACCTTTGAATTTTCGAAGTTTTGTTATTCTTACTAATTTCGTTATTTTGTATATTTGTATAAATACAGGTAATTTACGACTTATTCATGCGACAACTCGGTGATAGTTATGACCAAATTTATTAGCTGATCTTCACAGGTCATCGGTGAAGTTTAAGAATAGCGTCCCAGGAGTGGGAAAGCTCAAATGACCTTTAACGCATATTAATGGTTGACTGAAGAAACCTACAATTAATCTAGCGTAAAAATGAATGCTGTCCATTAGCTCAGGTGTAAGTTTCACCCAGATCAAGTATTTCAATGCTGTCTGGATAATAGATTGATAGGACGTACTCGGATATGTAGTTACGGTGCTTCAATGAGCCTGCAACCATATTCACAGGTAATTGATGGATATATATTTAGATGAATGGAGTGTAGGAAACAAACGAGTGTTCCTAATGGTAGGTGACACTCTCAGTTAATCGTCTCCCAGGAACTTTCCTTGCAAAATTGAAATTTTCTCTGACAAATATACTGTTTCTTTGCCATTACTGGATTTTGAAGTCTGGAGTGAGGTCAACTACCACTCGTACAGAAAATACGTTGACGTCTACTGTGCAGTGGTTTCAGTTTTGTCAAGATTGAGCATCATGCAAAATGAACAATATTACACAAGTGCTGGGAGGAGTCGGTGTTATCGTTCACATCGACAAAACAGTGCTTATAAAGAAGAAATACAATTGCCAACGTGCTAGAGCTAACAACGTTCGGATGTTGGGAATTTATGACACCCAAATTCAGAAAGAATTCCTTCAATTTATTCCAGACGTTAGTGTTGATACTCTTCTGCCTATTATTGAAAGACTTGTTTTGCCTAGCAGTACTATACACACGGATGAATAGGCAGGATATAACCGACACTCCCTATTATAATTGGGACATATTTTTATCTGATATCAGGGAAAAATGCCGTGTTTAACGTTTTTTCATGCTTTGTTATGTAAATATGTGTAACATTTTGTGCAGAAATTCCTCAAATTTTCTCATTGGTCGGTTCTAGGTCACTCGTGCGTTTTCAACCCTTGGGACACTATTGTACTACTTTGCCAGGTCATGTAGTGGACCATCGCGATTCAAATTATCATCCTATTATTCAATCATCACTCAGTCTTTCACCTTCTGAATAGGATGAAAGGCATCAAGCTAGCGCTCTGTAGTTTCACTAGTAGGTTAGGTGTTTTTGTTTTAACAAGATGAGGTTGCTGACCCCACGTACACACACACACACACGCACACGTAATTTCAATTTTTACGTATTTACTAAGACCGGTTAGTCCATGACGTTTAGGTGTGCGTCAGTAGTCGGTCGGTAACTGAATCCCCAGAGAAAACACTTAGTAAGATATCAAAAAATAAGGCAAATTGAGGTAAAAATCAAATCAAGAGAATAATAAGAAATTTACCAACCTTCATTTTCTTTTAATTGCCGTTTGGTATCTTCTTTCTCTTGTAGCAACGTCTGCCTAGCTCTTCCATCTGGTAAATAGCAGATAATGAATGTGTAAGTATTTGTTTTATACACCTAGTAGTTTAATTACCTAATTTTATTTTAAATCATAAAATATATATTTTAAGCAGTTATCGTGTACTCGCATGAGCGTTTTGTTTTTCCCTCTGTTCGGACTGCTGTATTCTTACTGGCTGCATTTTCAAGGTCATTTTATTGTATTATGTATATACAAAGTAAATTCACTTTTGACAATTTGAAAAAATGTGGGCATTGGGTGGTATATGATATTCATTATTATTAAAGGTTTTTGTATTTCTTAATGAATGAATGAATGAAAAACAAAACGATATTTCTATTTTTTCGGACATTTTGCTATTTAATATTGCTAATAGCTCTAGCAAGGTATAATCAAACCAGAATTTAAAAAATCTCCTCAACTTAGATATTACAACTTCATCATCGTTCCTGAGCATGAGGTTATTTGTACGTTGTCAAAGTGATCAACTGGTAAAGATAACAAAATCAGGCGTTGGAACCTTAATGGATTTGATAAGTGTGTAAAATTTTAAAAGTAGCGTGTGTTTACACAATGAAACTGCTTATCACATTCGTGTTGATTTTTTTTCATTTCATGGGGCCGTAGGCAGTGTTGCACCCAGGTCAAATTCTGTTTCAGTTCATCATTCCAATTCAGACAATTGCGATTCCACTTGATATGAATTGCTTCTGATATTATTAGACGTTCTTTTGGGAATTCTGAAATGTTTCTCTTGGATCATTTCAATATTGTCAAAATCAATTCTGTGACTTGAGTCTACTATAGTGTGTAGACAGATTTATGGTTGATGATTATTCTAGCTTTTCTAGTTCAACTGGATTTCTCGGTGGTTGAACATAGTCGGCTATACAGTGTTCATGTCTTCTCATTTTGATTTCTCTCTGGCAATGTTTGTCCCATATACATCGCGTCACATTCTAAGCAAGCATTTTATTTCAAAGACACAATTGAATAGAGAATCTTTAGGGATTTGGTCTTTTATAAAGAGAAGTTTGCTTCGGTGTGTGTATGATGTTTTGAAGAAAACGCTGATGTTGTGCTTATTGAGTACTCTACTGAAATAATCCAAAAAATTTCAGAAATCACAAAGAACGTCTCATATCATTAGAAGCACTTCGTATTAAATGGAATCCGATTTGTTTGAATAGGAATGATGGTGTAAAAAAGAATTTGACCTCGTTACAACACCCACACCACCTGTCATGAAATGACAAAATCAACACAAATGTGATAAGCAATTCCATTATGTAAACAGACTCTACTTTTACAATTTTATACACTTATAAAATCCAACAATCTACACCTGGTTTTGTTATCCTTACGCAAGTAGCCAGTTCGACAATGCAAAAATGACCAAATACTGATGAACGACACATAATTTTGTTATAAATAAGCTGAGATTTTGTAAATTTTGGTTTAATATTTCTACTCTGATAAAGCTATCAGCAGCAGCATTAAGTAGCGAAACATCAGTAAAAGCAGCAATATCATTTTGTTTTTGATTCATTTGCTGGGAAATACAAAAAACCTTTATTATAATAAACATTCTAATAGTATGTATATACAGAGCTTCTGTCTAGCGTTTTGAGTGTTTTTGCGACAATTAGAGCTCGCCTAACGACATCCAGTCTTTTATTTCCTCTGTTCATCCCGGTGGTGTTGTTTTTATTGGCGGGCGATTAGGATGAATTACCCAGCGGATTAAGTTAGTGTTCGCTCATAATACTATTTATTTTGTCAGAAAAAGACTATGTTTAACAGATTTATTCAAAGAGAGATTAGTTTTTCAAACCTTACCTCTTTCTGTTCTGATTTTGTTTTCGATTTCTGCCAAATCCCCTGTAATGTTAAGTGTGTATAAGTAAATGTGTAAAACTTGGGCACTGTGGTAGTAATTAATTCCATATTAGTTTATTTATTAGATGTTTCACACAGCGAGTGAAACAGTACTATTTACTGGGTGAAAAAGTTTCGAACAAAATTTACTGCGGTTCATAATCTTATCAGTTGTAATCACACGACTTCGAAACTTGAGTTTTATAGTTTTCTCTGTTCTCTCCTATTTGTCGTTGTAGGGGCAGTAGATATTTCCAGATATCTCGGAGAGATGTTGAATCATTCCTATTACACGTAATTGCGATTGATTCGATAAACAAAGCTTCTGTTATCAATCTCTCCATCTACTTTGCCGTTAAATCACATTTTAATACTGTCATCTTATCCCATCCTATTTCATGGTTGTGTGTAATTGCATGTATTGAGTACTATGTCTGAACTATTCTTTAGATTTCCTATGTTATTCGGGTCAACTAATCTATATTTTTATAGGTTTTTATGCTAGGCTAGTCTGAGTGACTGTCTGACTGACTTCGTTCTACTACTACGCTCTGTGTATTTGACCTGACAGACATTCCGGCGGCGTATTAGATAAACCAAATTGTATTGTTTAACAGGCTCCACACGAACAATCCTTTATCCGAGAAAACGTATTTCCAAATCAGTTTGTGGTTTTGAATGCCAGCCACTTTTATTCCTTCCTTGTTAAGAATTCTCCGGTGTAAGGTCTCCGAGGTTCCTTCCTTGTATGGAATCACTTCAGATGATTTAGATTCCTTATTGTTGGTGTTGTCTTGTGCACATTTGACTTTCATGTCGTCATTAATATTATTATTATCATCACTATCACTACCATCATTATTTATTTTTTTAACATTTTCCTACATACTTTGTGACTAATTCATCAGGGTAATCAATACGTTTCAAGGGTTCTCTTATATGTATCACTTCCTGTCTTAGATTTTCCTTGTTACTACTTAGTTTTTGTGCTCTGTCACTTAAACATTTCACCGATCCTATTTTTACTGACATGGGATGGGATGATCGGAAGTTCAAATGTCTGTATGAATGTATGGGCTTCCTGTAAACACTAGTGTTTGACTTCCCATCTTCGTTTCTTTTTATACTGCAATCTAAAATTGGCAGTTCCCCCTCCTGACTTTACAATTCATAAGTGAATTGAATTGCCTCAACCTTTGAGTTAGTGTGTTCAAAACATCTTTCTGTATATCGTGTGTTTTAAGTACAGTGACTTTGTCATCTACATACCTCCACCATACTTTTGGGGTGGGGGTGAACGTTTCAATCGCTATACTAAGTGTATAAGTGAATAGATATTATATATATGATAAACTAACGGTTGCGTTTGACTGCTATTCTTTTAGGTTGTATTCAAATACGCAAGATTATGAGTAAACTGTTTCGATGCAATATCTTGATTCCTGTAAATTTTCTCACATTACATTTAGATGTCTTGACTACTTCCCATAGGCTTTTATTTTCCTGTTATATGATTTTTTCCCATACCATTTTAAGACGTTATTCAAGTTCTAGTAGAGGACCTGGAGGGTAAAATCATTTCAAAGTCTCCTCAGTGTCATCCATTCTGTTCAAATTCAAAAGAGAAAAAGGCTGTATTTTATTTTATGTGCTATAGAGCTTTTGCGGACATGGGATTGTTTCTGTTTACAGGGTGATGTCACTATTCTTATATTCACTCTTCTCTCTCTTTCTAAGAGTAGAAGCCAACTGATTCACAGACAGCAATGTTTTCGAGTTTGTTTTGATATTAAAAGTTAGTCATCCGCGATAAGAAGACTCCAGAAGATGATAATTTAATTATACTGTCACACAAACTCGAAGATCAACAAGCGAAAAGCAAAAAGTTGGCGGAGTGAGCAGACACAGATGACAGGACCCCCAGGTGAATACAAAGAAGACGCTTGGCCGATTAAGATTATCAGCCACCCTTGAAAACAACAATGCTAATCACTGGCAACAATCGCTTTATTATAATTATCATTGTTCCCTTGGGTTCCTAGTGGAACATAGGGATTCAACTGCACGCCTCCACTTGCTTCTGTCTTCTGCTGTACGTTTCACTTGCGTCCATGTTAGTCCACACTGTTTCAACTCCTCTTCACACGATCTCCTCAATGTCACCATTGGACGTCCAACTCACCGCTTCCCCTTCGGCTTCCACTCGAGCACTGGCCTCACGCGCGATGTCACCCAACGGCCTCATCAGCGAGTGTCCAACCCATCTCCAATTTCTCCCGCATATTTCTTGGGCGATTGTTTCCTGTTTTGTTTGTTCCCATAGGTTCTTGTTGGTGATTCTTTCCGGCCATCTATCTGATCTTGAGTATAGAACGAAGACAGTTGTTGATAAAGGTCCGCAACCTGTTGGAAATATTCTTGGTGACCCGCCAAGTTTCTGATCCATATAGAAGAACTGACTGACTTGACGTTTGTATTGAAAATCCGAATTTTGTTGTTGATGCAGAGGAGTGACGAAGGTGTCCAGATTGCTTTCAGTTTGATGAATGTGTGTTTCTCGCCTTCTCGATTCTCGATTTGACATCCTCGTCCGTTCCTCCTGCCTGTAGTTGAGACAATGCTCCCTAGATAAGTGAAAGAAGTAACCTCTTTCAAATCCCTCCCGTTGATGGTGATTGGCACTGGATGTTCCTGCTGCTGCTGTTGTTGTTGTTGGTTGGTTATTTTCATAACCTCCGTCTTGTCTATGTTCATCTGGAGTCCTGTCTTTGTTGCTTCTTCGATTAGTTTGTCGGTTTTCGCTTCTAAATCTTCGATTTTGTGTGACATCAAACATAAATCACCCGCGAAATCCAGGTCTTCTAGGTTGTTCACGTCGGTCCAGGATATCCCTGTCTTCTCGTTTCCCACTGTCTGACGCATAATCTAGTCCTCCACAATTAGGAATATCACTGGTGATAATAAGCAGCCTTGTCTCACTCCTGTGTTTACTCCAAACGCCTCGGTGAGTTTTCCGTTGTGGATCACTTGACATGTGCCATTGACGTACAGCCGTTGAATAAGGTTGATGAATATTTGGGGTACGCCGTAGTACTCGAGTTGTTTCCAAATTACTGCGCGGTCAACGCTGTCGAAGGCCTTCTCAAAGTCTATAAATTTGAGGTGGAGATTTGATTGCCACTACATGCTTTGTTCGATGATAATGCGTAGAGTCGCAATTTGGTCAGAACATGATTTGCCTTTCCTGAATCCAGCTTGTTCTGGTCGGAGTTCTGTATACAGTGCGTCCTTTAACAATCGCTTTAAACGAGAGAAATTCAAAAGAGGTCACTTCCTGAACCCGTTGAGGAACTGTTGTTTAAAGTTCAGAATCGGAAAGCCGAGACACACAGCTTCATCATTCTAAGATCAGTTTGGAAATTTTCCCCACTCCACATCACGAAGAGGTCAGTCAGTGAGTCAGTCAGTCAGTCAGTGGTTCCATTTAGTTGCATTTGCAATAATCTATTATAAAGATTGATTTGCTGGTTGGCCAGATGGAATCAGTATTAAGGAATATATCAGTACAAACCGACCAATCGTGGACCTATTGCTCGACAAATATGGAAAGAGGAGAATGGGTTTATATTTAGGGCACAGGTTATTCAGGAGACCATGGAATTACAACATTACGCATCAGGCGATTGGCAGATTGGCACTGACTGTGGAACAAGAAGTGAGTCGTCCACGAGTGACAAGGCGAAATTCAATGACTAGTGGCAAATTTGTGGCTAGGTGAGGAGTAGTTGGTAAAATGGAAATATAACCAGTACGTTTAAGGCATTTAATTTTTTTATCAAAAAACATCCCAGTAAATTATTCATTCGTGCAACGTCTTACATTGATAATCTTCAATAATTTCAACATAATCAAGGATTTCATCTTCAGAGGATATAACTGTAAGAAATTTTAAAAAAAACCGTCATGAAATCACATTTTTAGACCTGTCGACTCTTTAGGCTTGTCTTATTGTCAAGCATAAGTCACATCCTGTCATTAAGTGAGAGCATATGAAAATTATTATTATTATAGTTTACTTTGTCCTCTCCTTTTTGTCCCTGGGGTAGTAGAATTTTCCACTGTCTGGAAGGACAGATGTTGACTCATTCCTAATACATGTATTTGCAATTGATTCGATAAACAAAGCTTCTGTTGTCAATCTCTTCCTTCACCCTGCTAGTACATTATATTTTATAACTTTCATCCTATCCCATCCTATTGTATGGTTGTGTGAAACTGTGTGTAGTGCTAAAGCTGAACTATTCTCTAGATGCACTCTTAGACTTCGATAAGCCGGTATTAAGAGTGGCAAATAGGGAGGTAAGCAATCTAGCCCAGGAAAAATAGAAAAATGTCTAGAAAACCCTAATGCTACTGGAAATTCTAAGCTTAAGATTGAAGCCGTATCTTCCGTTCGGAACGTAAACCACATAATAACCGTAATAGTATTTATAATTATAGGTAACATCGGAATAATATATATGACACACACATTTATTATGATCATACCTGCTGTTGTAGGTTTTACTTTATTCCAGGCCGCATCTGTGAGTAGAATTCAAAATGAATGTTATTTTTTTCAAAAACATTAAGTGAATATAGTAACTCTTTTTGTGTACAAAATGCTACACCCCTCAAATCAATTGAAGTGAGATTCGGTTAATTGTGTTTCAGTAGTCGTGCAACGGATTTGATACCTAGCTAACACACTTGAAAACTCCTCACTTAGTCGATAATAGGTCAAGTAAATAAGGTAAGTTAGGCGTGTAGTTGACAACCTCACCAAATAGAAACCAACGGCACCACGACTACTGAAACATTTCTGTGTTTCACTTGGAAAGCAGTAGTATCTCGGATGCATATTCCCTCCAGTTTTGAAGCTCATTAGCTGAATTTACCTGTATGTCGAGTGATGGTGCTCTCCCTGGGACTCGACTTCTGAAAACGCCGAAAGCACTAACTCCATACTAAACCACTTGGCCAATAGAGTCACATCATACCAATAGGCATCAGATTTTCTTTGTATTTCCAAATGACTACTTATATATATTGACCCACATACTCCACCGTCTTTATTGCCATATCCGCTCCTACTAAAGATGACTGGAATTTACCGGTTAATCAACTGGAATTACAGAATAACTTCACCAGATAACTGGTATTCAATCGAAAAAAGGTAATGCTTCGGTGGTTCAGCAGTACAACTCTCTTCGACCCAGCCTCACTTAGTCCGAGTATCGATTCTCAGTCAATGTACTCCAAAAACTTGCCAAGCCGGTAGTAAGGATGGTTAAAGGGAAGTTTGAAAATATAAACCACTGCTACCGGAACTTCAAAGCTCTCACTTGAAGCCATATGTTCCACAGAGAACGTAAAGGAGTAAAATAAATGAAAGAAAGTAAATAATAACCCTTTTCTGGGAATTATCGGCAGTAAACACATCCAACCCCAGGGTTCGAACCCAGGACCTTCCATTTACAAGGCAAGCTGGTAGACTATTCAGCCACCGGGACCCGACTCCTCAATTCTAACTTCCACCAATTCGTGATTTAGCGCGACCCCAACCAATGTCGTCGGTGAGACATCCATCCTCACACTTGACTGGTTGGACCTCACTGGTTAGGACTTCGCACTAGAACTCAAAGAAACTCTGCTCTGTGGCAAGTCACTAGAGAAATTCACATTCGTTAAAGTAAACGTAGTTGAGGATTAAAACAAACGATTGTTTAATCAAATATTTGGAAGGGATTACAAGCTGAGTTACTAGGATAAGGAAAGAGTGATCAGTGAACACATAATATCAGGTTTAATATTTGATAGCGATCATCGCTTCAGTAAATTTAAAGAGACCCAAGTTTAACTGTCCATTTGATAGTGTCTACCTCATGATATATGCTAACAAAGCACTTGTTCAAAGCACTTGTTCCATTGAGACGTAAATTGTTTGGTACATGTTCAGAGAATCTGAGATATACCCTTTTTTTCTGTTCTCCCTCCCTATTAATATATGTAAAATATATATATATATATAAAATATTTTATCAGAAAAAAACATTTACTGTTGGCATTCCCCGAGTTTAGACTTTCGTGAACTGCTAACTCTAGTAGGTTGTTTGTTTCAGCTTGACAAAAGAATATAGAAATAAAAATTAAAATATTTATTGAAATTGAATACAATTCAAGTGCCAACACTGGCATAAGAATGGAAGTAGGACACTATGTTGATAGAGTATCATTCTGTTAGGAAGAAAATTTATTTCGATAAAGTCTGACCGTTTTAGATATATATATCAGAATATTTACAATTTATCACTGCTCATCTTCAAATCAGGTTAGTGAAAGTAATGAGAAAGAATATAAGGCATCTATACTGGTAGTTTTTTTACCCTATAAGACAGGGACATCTGAGACCCCACGTAGTAGGATTCTTAACAAAGCAGGAGTTACAGTGGCATTTAAACCTACAAATCCACTGAGGTAGGACAAGCTTTGCAGGCCAAATGACACCCCCGACTCAATTAGACAAAGTAATTTAAATTTACAAAACACCTTGCAATGACTATAGCTTAAGTCAACAACTACATAGGTGACTCAGAATAGCAGATTGGAGGTAGTCAGATTGTCAGAACATAAGAATTTAGCTAAGGTTAGACTGACTAACTTCGAGAAGATAAGTAATCTAGAAAAATACTCAGCAATATCATACTTTTCAGGGGTACTAGTTTCATTAACTAATAGCGTGTCATATACTTTCATAATATATATACTGAATATATATAAGGCTTACCTTTCTGTTTGTGATATTCCTGTTCTAGTTTTCTGAATTCTGATCGTATATCATTCACATTTTCTACATGAACGAATAAAAGTGAAAGTGGTTTCAATATTATTTTGAAAAAAAAACAAGCTGAAAAGAATTGCTTCATAAACGAATCTATCTATCTTTGCATGAATTGATTTTACGAGTTTGACCACGAATTGAGAGAACCATTGAAACCAGCACTGGAGCACTGAACAGCCAGCTGTTTCATCCTGGTTTGGGAATCATCAGCAGTACGCACGCATTGTCGGGGTATCAATCCATGGTCAAACTCGTAAAAACAAATCTAATCCTTACAGACCAAACTCTTGAAATTTAGTCTGATGCTCGTTAGTGACTGGTTACAAGACGTAGTTTCCTGGACTTCTAGTGCGAAGTCGTGACCAATGACGTCCATTTAGTCAAGTGTGAGGATGGATGTTCCACGGATGGCATAGGTTGGTGGTCACGCTTAATGCGCCATGAATTGGTAGAAGTTAGAATTCATGGTATGGCCATTGAGGAGTCGAGTCCCAGTGGGCTCGCCTTGTCACCGGAAGGTCCTGTGTTCAAAACCCAGTAGATGCGTATTTCTGATGATTCCCAAACCTTGATACAACAACTGGCCAGTACTCCCTCGTGGTTTTCATTGGATCTCTAATCGAGATCAATCCTTGGTCAAACTCTTGAGAAGAAGAAATCTAATCCTTACAAACCGAACTCATGGTAACAAAAATGACAAAATGAGTACATAATCGAAGTTTGAGCACGGAGAGATATAAGTTAGCCAACCACTGGAATTCAGAGAGTATTGGCCTGCTGATTCATTCCACTAGTTAAGAACTCATTGCCAGTATGCATTCCCTGGGGATTGAACCAAGGACTTTCCAACTTAAAGGTCAACCCATCTCCATTTCCTTCTACATATCTATCACGTTATAGGTTCTAGGGTGTTTCGTTTCTAGACCTACTTGTTTTCTTTCGTTCTTGCTCGCTGTCTCCTCTTTATTATGGAGCTGACGAAGGCAGATGTTGATTGAAGTCTGATAGCCGCCTGAAATGCTTTTCGTGGCGGACGCCAAATCTCTGAATCACCTAAAAGCATCGACTGACTTGACACTGGTGTTTAAAATCTCAATCAGATTCTTTTTGCCGATTGCGGTAGAATTCCTCACTGATTCTGGAGTATTGATTGTTTGGTTTGCCTCTTCTATGCCGTCTGCATTTGAAACCATTCTACCCAGATAAATGGACGAATCGATTTCATCCGAATTTTTCCCATCGACAGTGATTGGTGCTTTTTGTTTTTGCTTAGTTAGTTAGCTATATTCATCACTTCTGTCTTCTCTCTGTTCAACAGTACCATCCATCGAATCCAGAAGGATATTCAGGTTACCCAAGAGTGAACTAAATGAATATTTAGCCACTGGTGATTTATCCAATGTCTTATGAATGCTGATGAGGAGTCCTTAACTGAGACAGAATGGCTTCATTGTGTTTATTGATTCTAAAATTAACATTTCTTCGTATTGCAACCTAGAAATAATGAAATGTCTGTAAGCCGACACTTAAAACTTAATTTTCCATAAATTTAAAACAGAATCTACTAATTTACGAAAAGTGTATTTGCCTTTCTTTGATTTCCATTGGACACTAACTAGTGTTATATGCTAGTAGTTAGTATCCAATCCAAAGTATTTAACGCAATCCTTTCAGGAGGCCAATCACAAACCTTCAATAGCTTACTGGTGACATCTCTAACTGAAGAATTCACTGAGTAACATTGGGCTCGAATCACAGACGAGGGAAATGAATTCCACCTTGCAGACTGATGAGTGTCAAAAGGTGCGAAACCTGAATCTAGCAAGGCTTCCTTTGGCCATTGACCGCGAAATAATTTGGAACCAACTCGAGTACTACGGCGTACCCCAAATATTCATCAACCTTATACAACAGCTGTACGACAACGGCACATGTCAAGTGATCCACAACGGATAATTCAGCGAGGCGTTTGGAGTAAACACAGGAGTCAGACAAGGCTGCTTAATATCACCAATGATATTCCTAATTGTGGAGGACTAGATTATGCGTCAGACAGTAGGAAATTAGAAGACAGGGATATCCTGGACCGACGTGAACAACCTAGAAGACCTGGATTTCGCGGGTGATTTATGTTTGATGTCACACAAAATCGAAGACTTACAAGTGGAAACCGACAAACTAGTCGAAGAAGCAGCAAAGACAGGACTCCAGATGAACATAGACAAGACGGAGGTTATGAAAGTAACCAACCAACAACAACAACAGCAGCAGCAGGAACATCCAGTGCCAATCACCATCAACGGGAGGGATTTGAAAGAGGTTACTTTTTTCACTTATCTACGGAGCATTTTCTCAACTACAAGAGAAACGCACGAGGATGTCAAACCCAAGATAACAATAATAATAATAATATATATTTTGTAAAACACTTATAAGAGTTAGTGAAAATATAAAGCGTTTTATCGATTAATAGTACTCACAATTCTATAAAGACAATCTGAGAAGTAAGATGACGATACACAGACAAAAGAGTATTCTGTTCGCCATCACGATAAATATGCATGTTACTTCATTCACTTATCTAGGGAGCATTGTCTCAACTACGGGAGGAACGGACGAGCATGTCAAATCGAGAATCGAGAAGGTGAGAAACACATTCATCCACCTTAAATCATTCTGGAAATCTTCATCACTCAGCATCAACAACAAAATTCGAATTTTCAATACAAACGTCAAGTCAGTTCTTCTATATGGATCAGAAACTTGGCGGGTCACAAAGAATATTTCCAACAGCCTGTTGCAGACCTTTATCAACAACTGTCTTCGCTCAATACTGAAGATCAGATGGCCGGAAAGAATCACCAACAAGAAACTATGGGAACAAACAAAACAAGAACTAATCGCTCAACAAATATGCAGGAGAAAGTGGAGGTGGATTGGACACTCGCTGAGTAGGCCGCTGGGTGACATCGCGCTTCAGGCCTTCGAGTGGAACCGGAAAGGGAAGCGGCGAGTGGGACGTCAGTGCAAGGGTGACATGGAGGAGATCGTGTGAAGAGGAGTTGAAACAGTATGGACTAACATGGATGCGAGTGAAAAGTACGGCAGAAGACAGAAGCAAATGGAGATGTGTGGTTGAAGCCCTGTGTTCCACTAGGAACCCAAGGGAACAATAATAATAATAATTACATGAATACTCACCTGGTTGACTGTTTGTCTGACGGTTTGTCGTTAAATGTTTGTCTGAGGATGAAAAAATCAATAACAATAATAGTAAACGTATTATTGTATTTCTGGTTGATCGTTGTGAAGGTTTCTTACCAAGTGAGAATGAAACATATTTGCAAGATTAAAAAGAGCTCGTATTTCCTTTTCGCCTTCATGAAGTTCTGAATCAGTCGTTAACTGCCACCAGAATATGACATAAGTTGTTATAAATGAAAAAATGTACCCTACTGTTCTCTTTGTTTCGAGTGGAACATACGCTTTCAACACAATACATCTCCACTGAGCGCCATTCTTTGAAGTCTTTTTCAGCTGACTACTCGTCCGCCCATAGGCTGTCATGTCGTCCTCATATAATCGCCTTCTTTCATTTCACTTTAACATACATTTTGAGCGTAAAGCTCAGAGCCATTTTTCGATATATATATATATAATGAGCATAAAGCCCATAACCATCTTTCGGGATTTGCCGCCAACCCATAATTTCTAGGAGGCGCTAATCACCGTGGCTGAGGCCAGGTCCTCTCAAAATCCATCCTCTCTACCATAACGCTCCAATCCCGGTGAAGGCGTATATTTCACCTTCTCGAGCAACTAGGGCCTTTCAGTGACTAGCAGCGTCGTGGGCCATTCATAAGACCCTACTTCACGACTTTTATTTATATTTCAAGGGCTGCGGTTTATTTCGGCGAACGACAAGCCATAATTCCACCAGTATTCATGACACCAGTCGTAGCTATATGCCAATGACACTATCCTAGCAGAACCACAACCCGCCACCACAAGTGTTATTTACTTCGAATATTCCAACGCACAGATGGTTCATGAGAAGAATTTGTCATAGCTACCTTCTCCGTTACCTGCAATTGATTGAATTTCTTCACTTTGACATTCAGAGTGCTGGGCAGAAATCACATTGCGTCATAACCGGTCAGCGGACACCGCAATGCTTTGTTTTAATTAGACAGTCGGATTCCCCTGGTGCGTGCCACTTCTGAGTTAGCCGTCGCGCGCCAAACAATGGAAGCACAGCCGCTTGACGCAACGCAGAGCAAGTCCACGCCCGTTGCTAGCCGCACAACACTAACAGCTGAAACCGCCCACAATCGATCGCGGTCAGAGTCCAGTAACTCCACAACAATGCACACCGAAGCACACAAAGCAGCAAAGAAACCAGCCTTCAACTGGACCGACACGTATCTGATCTTGGCCTGTCTGACTCGGCCCACAGAGCCAATCCTTCTCCTAAGGTTACGGATCCAATTTGCCGACTTCCCTTACCCACCCTTATAGATAATCATCAAATTGAACGTTCCATATTGAAATTCCACTTAAGTAATGGCTTGGTGATTGATGTCATCCAAGAGTCTGCTAAGTGGCGTGTGTCCGATCCATCTTCATTTTTCTTCGGGATATCTGTCGTGCAATCAGTTTGTTGATTGGTTCCTTCCAAGGGCTTTGTACACTGAAGGGCTTGAATTCATCTTATCATTTGAGTCGTATATTCTCACTAAAGAACTGGCTTAAACAAGGACAAACAGGAAATGCTTTATCCTCAAACACCTTGTCAATCCTGGACAATAAGCTCGACCCTCATGAATGCTTCACAGTGCTACATACAGAGTTCCTCAGTATCGTACATAGCTAAATCAGTAGCTATTAAAGATGGGAAACTGCACCTCAGCGTTTAAAAGCACTACATACATTCACTTGCGCTACCGTGGCCAGAGTAACTTGACTTACTTGCAAATTTCTGATGATATTAGATGGCTGAAGGCAATCGGCCCCACAGGAAGCCTCCAACCATCTAATATCATCATATCAATGTACACCGTGATGGATGGTGAGCTACATATAATGGTGCCCACATTGCATAACTGACTTAAAGAATTCAGTTTGCATCAGCGAAAGGACTAGACAAATCACACTGGTCAGTTACTAGTGTCCAATCAAAGTTCCTAAAGTTCCACTGAGAGTTCATAATCGACTAGGTAAGCTGAATCAGGTAAGAAAACAGTTTGTGACAGTGGTTGGCGGTGGCACTCTGTGAATGTGGTGAACTGGAAGAAGAAGTTGGAATTCTTGATTCATCGAATTAGTTCCCATCGGTTGAATAGTCTGAAGATTCGCCCTCAACACGGGGATGAAACAGCTCTCCATTACTCACTTCTGGTTCCTCAGTAATAACAACTTGGGATTAAGCTTGTATTTAAGTTTTATTTTTAATGACTAACTACCATACTGTGGTTTTATTGACGTCACTCAGATGAGTGACTGATTGCGTAATTTTGTATAGAATAAATACTTCTGAATGCAAATCTTAAGCACTCAGTCAATCCTTTTACAAACACCAGTGAGACCTGTTCAGTAAGAATTCTTTGATGAAATTAAATTCTGAGGACTGCTAATTATTTCTACTTTGATATGTTCATGGAACTTACAGAAGTAGGGGAATCTGTAAAGGTACTAGGTAACGAAAAACTGGGGTATACGAAGACAGACCTGAGATCCAATATCAAAGATGCTTAACTGATATACTAATCCATGAGTTTTTCAGTGATGCTGATGTATAATGAAAACTGGCGTGAACTTAAAAAAAACAAAACGCTTATCTTCGAAAACTAACCGACTTCAGTGTCAAGGTCCAATCTGCTGGTCCACTTATTGTTTATTTCCTTATTGATGTTGAGATTTTCTGAAAAAGTATTCAAAAATAAATTCATACATGTATATATATATATATATATATATTGTCTTCATCCCTGTGCGTTCAGACTTGAACATACGCCCTCATACTAGAGTTTTGAAGCTATAATAGCGGAAGTGTTTTGCTTTGTAGGATGAGGTTTCTAGCTTCCCCGGCAAACTTCCTACCTGTCTAAGTTTAATATTGGTTAGGCAAGGTGTAGAAGCAAGTCGACAATTAAGTGTGCAAGGAATGCAGGCGCAATTGGTGTTCGTTCCACCGCTGAACCCCTGAAGAATATATATTTATATCGTTAGCACAAACTAATCTTCGAATCTTCAAGTGTTGGTTTGTAGGGATTTGATTGGTTACCAGATTTCATCATGAGCTGACATTGGTTAATGAACCATTGGAAAACCTTGCAGTATTGAACACCTCCTTCGTCCTGGTTTGAGACTCTTCATCAGTACGCACTCACTGGGGTTCGAACCCATGACCTTCTGATTACACGGCGAGCTCGTAGACTTTCAAGCCACCGGGACCCATTCGAATGGCCCATGAATTCTAACTTCTGACAGTTATGAGGACAAATACTCGCTTGAGACATTGGCTAGTGGTCGCGCTATGTCGTGAATTGGCAGAAGTTAGAATTCATGAGCCACTGGATCGGGTCTCAGTGGCTTAAAAGACTACGAGCTACGAAGTAGCTCGCCTTGTAACCACAAACACCAGCGGTGCGTACTGATGAAGAGTCCCAAACCAGGATGAAACAGCTGTCCACTACTCTCAGGTTTTCCAATGGTTCGGTAACCAATGTCGGCTGATGATGAAATGCGGTAATCTTTGAATCATATTCACTGTCTAATGGAAACCTTTTCGAGAGAAATTCAACAGTACATCTTGACTTTCCCTCATTGTCTGCATTTATCTTTATCTGGTTAAACGTTTGCCCATAATCTGTTATCTTCTCCACCCATGATCTCCTCCATGGTATTTTCAGAACCAAACACCAAACTCGTTGTTTCCCATTCCGTTTCCACTAGACTGTTGGCCTGATGTGCGATGTCATTTGACAGTCTTCTCAGTAGCGTGTGTCCAACACATTTCCATTTTCATCTGCATATTGACTGAAAGATAGGTTCCAGATTGGTCGGTTTGTACACATAATTCCTCATTGCTGATACTTTACAATCACCTGACCATTCAGTCTTCAATGTTGAGCGAAGGTGGCACCAGCTGAAAAGAGTCTGCAGTAGCCGATTCGAAATGCTTTTTGTGACGCTCACGCATTATAAGTTTCCAAACTAAATAGAAGCACTGGCTGATTGACTTCTTGATGATGTGAAGTGGGGAAGATTTCCAAACAGATTTCAGAACGATAAAGTTTGATCTCGTCGTTCCAATTCTGGCTTCGACATCTTCATCCGTGCTGTCGTCTGCAGTTGACAGGATGCCATCTAGGTATGTGGAGTGACTGACCTCTTTCAAATTTCTTCCGTTGATGGTGATTGGTTCAGGCTGTTGTTGCTTTTGATTGGTTGATTATCTTCATCACATTCTCCTTCCTCTTTTCTATCTTCACTTGAAGTCTTTGCTGGTTCTTCTCCAAACTTGTTGGTTTTTGTCTGAAAGTCTCTGAGTTTGTGTGACACTAGACACAATCTTCAAGTATTGTTTTTGTAGGGACTTTGTGTGATTGGATGGAGGATTTCATTATAAGCTGACATCAGTTAGAGAACCACTGGAAAGACCTGGGAGTAATGGACAGCTGTTTCATCCTGGTTTGGAGTTCTAGTGGGAAGCCGTGACCAGTAGGGTACAGAAGGTTGAAGATGAAGCGGTAACTCATCGAAAAAGACATTGGGAAGTGGTTGTGCTATGCGGTGAATTGGTAGAATTCATGGGTTGGCCATTGGATCGGGTCCCAGTGTCTCAATGATCTATGAGCTCGCTTTATAATTAGAAGGTCCTGGGATCGAACTCCATTAGGTGCGTTTCGCTGGGGCAGTAAACTAGAATATAATTGCATAAATGATGTGTCTATAGGAAACGAAAATGCAGTGATACCGAACTAATAACTGAATGCTGTTTTGAGCAGAATTTATTGTTTACACTCGAATCGGTTTATTCATAGAACTTCGTAACTTGATTTACCTAGGTATCTGCATTCTGATAACCTAACTCAAGCCCTTCTAATAGTCTGATCTGTAAAACTGACCTCACAGTCATTGTCTTGGATATAGCATCCTTTACAACAATTTGAGCGATTGATTTGACAAAGTTTATCTCCGAGTGAACTGGTTGATTTCGATGCCCTTCTCCATTTATTCGATAGAATTTTCCATATACCTTGTAATGTTGCATCATACTGAATTCTGATTGATTGATGGCTGGCTCGTTAAATAAACTCTTCCTCCAACCTAATGGATTCTTAAATGACTAACACTCATATTTTTATGAGTTCATCACAGATTGATATCAGTCACAGAAACATTGAAAAAAGACAAGGATTACTGGACAGCTAATTCATCGCCCTAGTTTGAGAATCATCGACAGTACACACCCACCCACCCTGTTCGAAACCAGGAGCTTCCGGTGAAAAGTCAAGATCGCATACCACTCAGCCACCTACACGCGACTCCTCAATGCCCAACCGATGAATTCTAACTTCTACCAACTCGTGACTTATGGCGACCACCAACCACTGTTTGATGCTCACTAGTGATTTGCTGTAGGACTGAGTCTCCTGGAGTTCTGGTGAGATGTCATAACCAGTCAGGTCCATCCATATGTCACATGTAATGATGGATGTCCTGACGACGACATTGGTTGATGCAAGTCGCTCTAAACCACGAGTTAGTGAAAGTTAGAATTCATCGGCTGGCCACTGAGCAGTCAGGTCTCCCAGTGAAACAGTATTATTTACTGGATGAAAAAGTTTCAAACAAAATTTATTGTGGTTCATAATCTTATCAATTGTAATCACACGACTTTGAAACTTGAGTTTTATAGTTTACTTTGTCCTCTCCTATTTGTCGTCGTAGGGGTAGTAGAATTCTCCAGATATCTATGACAGGTGATGAATCATTCCTATTACATGTATTTGCAGTTGACTCGATAAACAAAATTTTATGTTATCAATCTCTCCCTATATCCTGTGACATTAGATTTTAAAACTGTCGCCCTATCTCATCCATCCTATTGTATGATTGTGTGTAATTGCATATAGTGCTATCTACGTCTGAACTATTCTCTAGATTTCTTATCTTATTCAGGTTAACCAATCTAGATTTTGCTAAGTTTTATGTTCAGCTAGTCTGACTGCCTCTATTCTACTACTTTGATCTATGCATTTGACCTTAAAATCATTACAGCAGGGTATCAGGTAAACTAAATTGTTCTGTTTTAAAGGCTCCACAGGATTGATCCTTTAACCGACATAAAATTTTGTTTTCGAATCAACTGCAAATACATGTAATAGGAATGATTCATCACCTGTCATAGATATCTGGAGAATTCTACTACCCCTACGACGACAAATAGGAGAGGACAAAGTAAACTATAAAACTCAAGTTTCAAAGTCGTGTGATTACAATTGATAAGATTATGAACCACAGTAAATTTTGTTCGAAACTTTTTCATCCAGTAAATAATACTGTTTCTTCACTATGTGATATGGCTAATAAACAAACTAATATGGAATTAATTACTACCACAGTGCCCAAGTTTCACACATATATTATTATGACTTAGAGTCAGGTTTCATTGGCTGAATTGTGCACGAGCTTGACTTGTCACCGGAAGTTCCTCGTTTCGAACAGTGTTGGTGTGTGTGAACTGCTGATGATTCTCAAACTAGTATAAAACACCAGGTTGTCCAGTACTCCCCGGTGGGTTTTCAATGGTTCTGTAACTGATATCAATCCGTGATCAGCTCGTGATAACAAATCTAATCCTTACAAACCAACTATAGAAAATTAAAACTCATATGTCATTGCAGACAGGGCCATACACATCAATGATGAATGGTTTTTTACCTAACAAAATTTGATGTGACCAAGTCCAGTCTACCATTCTAAATCCATCTGAATTACTGTGCCTTTTATTTTATCGAAGGAATTTCACCCATGTAGTACAGTACTGAATCCAATATTCTCATCACAGGAGTAATAATTAAAACAGATCATATTATTAAATTATAATATAAATATAAAATTCGAGTGAATCTATTTGAACAACACTATGATAATAAATGTTTTGAAACTGTTTAAAATGAATTTGCTCTGGACATATATGAGGTAATGATTCTGGTTTCATAACTTGAAGTGCCTGGTGACATATAAGGCGCAATTTATACACTCCTCATAATCATATGAAGGTATTCAGAAAACTTTCTAACTGCGTTCACATGATTCCACTATTTGTCGAGATTGACAAAATTTATGAACCGAAAAGGAAGAAACCTCACACACAAGGGGCCAAATTTCAAGTCAAAGAAACCATTAGTTCCAATACAATACAACCAATCACGTTCTAGTTCACCGGGAGAGATGATTAGTAAACTCGTGGAGAAATCTAAAAGCTCACTTCAAAGAATTGAAGTATGCGCGGAGGTGTCACCTAGTAGGGTGATGAAAGCTTCGCAAATTAACTATCCAGCTCAGAGAATACAACCACATCAAAATCATCCACCTGAGCTACATATCTTCACCATTGCATGCTGTTGCACGTGTTTGGTGTAGACTCAATGAACAAGGATTCAGTAATCAACCTCTCCCTCTCCCCACCTACCTATATTACTTTTTAGTATGTTAACCCTCTCCGACCATGCTATTGTGTGGTTGTGTGTTAATGCATGCATTGCGATTGCTGAGCTTTTTTTAAAATTACTTATTTTCTCTGGGTCAACCATTCTTACCTTAGCTAAATTCTTATGTTCTGACAATCTGACTACTCCCGACCTACTAGTCTGACCAATGCAGTTGACCTCACAGTCATTGCAAGGTATTTTGGAAATTATATTACTTACTCTAATTGGGTCAACCTACAGAGTCCTTTAACCTACAGAGCTTATCCTACCTCAGTGACTTTGTAGGTTTGAATGGTACCCTAATTCCTGCTTTATTTGGAATCCTACGTAGAGTCTTGTATAACTGTAGATGACGTATATTCTCTCCTATTAATGTTATTACTACCAGTCGGTGGCACAGTGGATAGGACTCCATGGGTTTCAATGATCCCTGGTTTCTGAGGTAATCTAACTTTCACTGGTAAGTTTTCACTATAGTCTCCACCAAAAACCGGGGAAAATTTTGAATAAAACAAATGCTTACCAGACATATAGGTATCTAATTGAGAGGGCGTTCTGGCGGCTTTTGCATATTCCTCTATTTTGATATTAAATAGAGAAAATTAATTGATCATTCAAATCTGAGACAGTAAGTGAACACATAGTACAGAAATTCTCAGTGTTGGATGAATGTGTGAAGAATAAACTGACGCTTTGAACAGGCCACTTCACAATGTGTGCTTATAATTTCACATGCTCGTGTGGAGCTATTTATATTGGCCTCATAAACCGGCTGCACAATTTCCAAACGCATCTCTGAACATTATGCGTCATGGTTAGCAAAAGGGCAATTCAAGACAATTACTTGCTCAATTCTTGAGCACTTGATGAACTCAAGCCACACAGCTCCACCACAGTCCGTCTTTCACGATCATCTAAAAGGTTAGGCCTAATGGTACAAAAGCCGTTAGTTTTTGGATTTTGTGTATGGCGAGGTCGCTGGTAGTTCGTCAATGCAAGTTCGAACTTTGTGTACAGAAGACGTTTGTCCAGTTTCTTATTCTGTCTTGGTCTTAACTTCTTCACTAGTGGTTCACTATAAAAAAAGTTTCATTTTTTAAGTTTCAATTTTACCTTTAGTTTGCTTTAGCTTTAATAATTAATTCATTTTTATCACTTTCATATGTTCTTTTTGTACACTTTCACACCCTTATCACACTTGTTAAATTGACATTCAACTACCACCTTTATTCTCACGCAATAACAATTTTTACCTTATCAAACTTCGAACTTTGTGCCATTGTTAAGTATCACGTAATTTACAACTTTTAATTTTTACTTCTAAAGCCAATTCTGAGTAATTATGTCGCCCAGTCTCCTATTACTCAATAATAGACTACTATACATTTTTATTAAATATATATAGATGACTGTACAGCCTTTGAAGATGATCTGGTCGATGAAGAAGCATTTCCTTTGCTGAATTTGTCTACTGCTTTTCTTCATGACTCAATGGATATTTTCGGTAATCCTCAGTGTTTTCACGAGTTGATCATGGATTGATATCAGTTACAGAACCATTGAAAACCAGACAGTACTAGGTAGTTGTTCCATCATAGTTTTAGAATGATCGGTAGTACGCACTTACTGCCAGGGTTTGAACCCAGGACCTTCTGGTTACAATTTCAATCCGTCATCGACTCTTAAAAACAAAACTAACTCCTACAAGCTGAACTTTAGAAAATTAATCTGACGGTCTCTAGTGACTTGCTACAGGATGGAGTTTCCTGGAATTCTGGTGAAAAGTCACGACTAGTGAGATCCATTCAGATGTCAGATATGAGGATGGATATCCCATTGACGATATTGGTTAGTGCAAGTCGCTCTAAATCACGAGTTGATAGAAGCTAGAATTCATCGACAGGCCATTGAGGAGTCGGGTTTCAGTGGCTGAGTTGTATAAGAGGTTGACTTGTCACCGGAAGTTCCTGGTTTCGAACAGTGTTAATGGGTGTGAACTGGTGGTGTTTCTCAAACTAGTATAAAACACCAGGTTTTTCAGTACTTCCCGGTGGGTTTTCAGAGGTTCTGTAACTGATATCAATCCGTGATCACATCGTAAAAACAAATCTAGTCTATGCAAACCAACTCTTTATATTTGAAATATATCGCATTTATTATTTTATCAGTGAAATTACCTTCACTTAGTTGTTGTAAAAATCTGTTTCTCGGATCAACACCTGCATCAAATCATCAATAAATAGACGTTTAGACTGGATAAAAGCAACATTATGCAATGAACAAATGAAATTAAATAGTGATGTATAGCTGTTTCTTCCTAGACTTAGAAAGACTTTTCAGTAGCAGATATGTCTTATCTTCCTGGTAATCAACTTCAGGAGCTACAGATTATGAGGCTAGCCCACTGACGACTATTCAACCACCGGCCTTTGAATTCGAAATTCGAGCATACGTTGACAAAACTGTCTAGTGACATCGCGCGCCGGGCAGTTACTCGAGTGGAATCCAAATAAGAAGTGACTAGTGGGTCGTTCTAGGGTGACATAGAAGAGATCGTGTAAGGAAGAGATATGCATTCCTTCAAGATTTGCAGATTGTTCAACAAATTCAATAAGTTGAAGGTTACCAGTAATACTTTGATCAATTGACGGCTAAAATTTCTTTGCATATGAGTTTGCTACCTTGGTCTAGTCACCTGGTGGCTAATATTTTACTCAATGAATGCGATTTATTACTCTTAATCATATCAATGTTTTCACAAGGCTTTTATCTACCTCTTTATTATTCATCATAATTTTTTTCTATCCCGTACAGTCGTTGAATAATTTAGACCTCGAGTGTGTACTTTGATTGGACGTTAGTAAATGACCAGTGTGATGTGTCTGGTCCTTTCGTCGATGCAGACTGAACTCTATCAGTCAGGTTTTCATTATGACCACCATTCCAGATAGTTCGCCATCATAATGCATATTGATTTGATGATATTAGATGGTCGGAGGTGATTGGCTTCACAGGAAGCCTTGCCTAACCTAGATTTCGTGCTAGTTGGCGCTCAAATCAATGTCCACTGTGATGGCGAGCTATGTAGAATGGTGGCCACATTGCATAGAATTCTGTCTGTACCAACGAAAGGACTAGACACATCACACTGGTCAATTACTAGTGTCCAATCAAAGTATCCAATACAGTCATACAGAAGATCAGTCGCAAGCCCGAATAGCTCAGTGGTAAACTGTCGGACTTCAGGCGGTACTGAGTGACGTGGGCTCGAAACTCAGAGGAGACATGAGTTCCATCAAGATTACAGAAGCGCCTTGCTGACTGTTGAGTGTCAACTAGCACGAAACCTAGTTCAGGCAAGGTTTCCTGTGGAACCGATTGCCTCCAACCACCCAATATCGTTCATGACCTCATGCGTGTTTACTACTGTCAGCATAAAGCACCTGATAGATCTGCTTGAGAAAAATAATATAATTTAACCAAACACCATGTAATAACTGTGAGATTGATTGTATAGATAACACTAATAGACTAGGATCAATCAGAGGATCGGAATACAGGAATTTCTAGAGGGTAGTCAGTACGGAGTACTTGGTAACTATTTCGTCAGGACCTAGGACCATCCAGTTTCAAGGTAAAGCCAAAGTCGTATGAATATATACGAGCAATGCATTGATCTGGAAACCTCATACAGTTAGTAATACAATATCAAATTTTTAAATCTTTCCATTATTATTATTATTATTAGAACAAGACATATAAGCGAACAGTTTTGTCATTTTTAATTAGATCTTCTTCAAGCTTTACCCTAATATACATTGATTTATATACAAAACAGCATTTCTCCAATGACGGTGAGTTTGTGGGTCAAGTAACAATAATAATAATGTGTTAAATGTTTTGAACGTCAGCAGCAACGATGATTGTAATGACAGCCAAAGGGAGGATACGCGAATGTTCCTGAAACTGCTATTCAATGGGGACTCGGCTGGTGAAGTCTTACATCTAAGTTTATAGAGAGCAATAAAACGGATTTATACTGCCGCCAACCTTTGTTTCTTGTTCTTTAGGCAAGCAAATATGATCGCTCAAGAAAAAGACAAGCTGCCTAGCTGTCCCACTTCTGTATGTATCTACAAATTTAACTGATCCTGCGGAGAGAGCTATACAGGGTGAACAACTAGACAGCTCAAGAAATGTATTAATGTGCATCTTCCTTAGTGGTTCTGTAAAGGCCAAGTGGTATATATAAGAAGTTCCATTTTATGTTCTTTTATTGATAGTGGTCACCAAGTGGACAGAATAAGTGCCTTCAAAGTTATCTGTCGCATTCCATTAAACCTTTCGAACCCGACTTTCACACATAGCCGAAGCTATGTGAACTAATTCGGGAGGACAGTCGTAGTGCCTTTGAATGTAAAAGATGTTTTTTGTACCCTTATCTCTCCCTTGGTTGTCATCAATTGTAATTGAAGCCCTCCCACCCTTTTTATTTTCCATTTTCCCCGTGTTTTATGATATTTATTTAAATTCTGATTATCTGTCCACTTCACCTTTTGAATAAAGCAAGAACGAAAGTGGGTTGTGCAGAATAATATGGCACAACCCACTTTCGTTCTTGCTTTATTCAAATTCATCAAGGGGAATAAATGCATGAAGCACTTCACCTTTATTATTACATAACTTCTAAGATTTGACCTAATTCATTTATTGAATTGTCTACATATACGCATATCACCCACTATCTTCGTTATTCTTATCGCTACCTGCATTAACTTTATTATCAATATTTTTGCTATCATTATAATCATCGTTGTTACTGACGTTCAAAAAATTTAACACATTATTATCATTGGAGAAATGCTGTTTTGTATATAAATCAATGTATATTAGGGTAAAGCTTGAAGAAGATCTAATTAAAAATGACAAATCTGTTCGCTCATATGTCTTGTTCTATTATTGCATCACTCACTGCATTTCATATAAAGGTATTTTCAACGATTATAAGAAAAAAAGTAGTTCTTAAATTAGATGATTGAGTATGGCTCACGTCTAACATAATCTCTAAACCATGCAGCTTCGTGTATAGCTTCCAATCGTTTGACCTCTTCAAAAGGAAAAAAATATACGTAGAAAATATCATTCATATGTATATTTTGATCAAAAGGGTGTCGCCAGTAATTATACAACTGATCCAACAGTTGTACGACAGTGCTGCATGCCAAGTAATCCACAACATGAAATTCACGGAATCCTTCGAAGAAGTGAAGACCGGAGTAAGACTAGCTGGCTGGCTGTCTACTATCTCGAATGATTTTCCTGATTGCTATAGGCTGAACAATGCGACAGAGAGAGATAAGTGAGGAAACAGGCATAAAATGGACTTACACAGAAAACTTCGAGGATCTAGCTTTCGCCGACGATATATGTCCGATTCCCCACAAACTGGGATATATGCGAGTGAAAATCAACAAGTTGACAGAAGAATCATCCATGGAAGATAGGATGGACTTCAGGTGAACGTAGAGAAAACGGAGGTGATAAAGATTCCTGGCCAACGGCAACAGCAACAACAACACACAACAATCAGCCAGCAAAAATGGGAGAAATCTGAAAGTAGCCACCTCCTACCTACCTGTGAAGCATCGTTTCAACTACAGGTGGACAGAACTGATGAGGATATCAATGCAGCGAGGATCGGGAAAGGAAGGTAAACTTTCATTTCTCTCAAGTCTGTGTGGAGGTCAACAGCACTCAGCATGAAAATGTAAATAGGATCTGGATTTTCAACTCCAATGTGAAATTATTGATACTTACCATACGGATCAGAGACTTGGCGCGTTATGAAGAGCACTTCGAAGAAACTACACACATCCATCAACATCTGTCTTCGTTCAATACTCCGCTCAAGATCAGATAGCCGGCCAGAAGACATCAACAACAGGGACCTCCGGCAGCACCCAGCAGGAACCGATTGTACACAAAATAAGCAGGAAGGAATGGAGGTGGATTGGCTAGATATACTCTGAGAAAACAGTCAACTGACGTCACACTCCAAGCCTTAACTCCACTAGAACCCAAGTGGGAAGCGGCCAGTTAGTCCTTCAAGGGTGACACAGAGTACGTCATGTGAAGAGGAGATGAAAGCACTTGGGCAGATGTGAAGCCAGGTCAGATAAACGTTGGCAGAGAACCGAACGCAATGGAGACGTGCAGCTGATCTCTTCATCTCATGTCCGTTCGTGATGAAAATTTGAAAAATTAGAATTCATATAGAATCCTTCTTTTTTCATTCTTTTAAGTCCCTAGTTGAAAATAGAACCTCAGGCCAGAGGTGTGAAGTTTCGATAGCTGTGGTGTTTATATTTACGGCATGGGGTTGCTGGTCTTATGCCCAACCTTTTCTATTTACCAGTCTTATTACTGACTTAGAGCGGTAAAGGAGTGTGCCGGCCCGGGATTGAACCTTGAACCACCTGCGTGGTTGGCGAGCATTCCACCCATGTGCCACCTTAAAAAATCCTATAATCGTTATATCGAGTCGTCGTTTTATTTATTTATTTAACTCAGTTATTCATCTCACCGTTTTTGAACCATCTGTCACCATTTTCCGTATTATAAGATGCTGCTTTTTCGCGTCTGGAGACTAAATGCAGTTAAAAAACACACAGAAAGTTATGAGTACTTGAGATTATTCTTCTATCCTCTATATGGAAAATATACCTGTTATTTTGGGAAATATCCTATCTGAATATATATATATATATATGTAGAGAGAGAAAGACACTGGCAATAACTGACTCAGGATGAAGAGATTCTTTTCTTTTGTTATTACAATATATTTATAAACCTGGGCACTGTGGCATTATTTAAATCCATACTATTTTTATTGATTAGATATTTCACACACACATTGTGAAACAATATTATGTTTTGAACACAATTCATTCTTGTTCATAATCCCACCATCAACTCTAACCACACAGTTTAGAAACTTCACTTTTATAGTTCAATTTGCTCCTTCCAGTTTATGGTAGGGATGAGAGAAATTCTCTGAGACAGATGTGGGATCACTCCTGGTGTTCCTACTCTCAGTTCATTTGATGAATAAAGTTCCCGTTATCAGTCTCTCAACTGTGTTTAGTCAAATTGCATAAAGTGCTATAGCTATGCTATCTTCCTGATTTCTTATCTCATTAAGGTCAACCAACCTAGATTTTGTTAGACTGTTGTGCTCCGCCAATCCCATTGAACCCATCCTACTACTCCACAGGATTGATCTTACAACCGGCTTAGCTTATTTCCTATTTTGTTTGTGATTTTGAATGCCATCCATTGTTATTCCTGGCTGCACTGTTAAGAAATCTGCGTAAGTTGGTTTCTCAGGTTTCTTCTAAATATGGAAGTACTACCGATGATGTAAACCCAATTCTACGTGTTTGCAACTATGCAGGATATTGTTGTTGTATTTTTTTCTTCAAAACTCTAGTCGAACGACCGATATACCTAGCTCCACACGGTCAAGTGAACTGATAAACAACCATAGAGTTGGCTAACTGTGAGATCTTGTCCTACAGGCTTTTTGAACAGTAATGCTCGACTAGAAAACGCTGTTCTCAGAGTGGCCGCTAAAGATATCTCTTTCAGAGAATGTCAGCATCTTAACCAACCTAGAATTCAAGGTTAGTGAGCAGCAGATGTTAAGTCACATTTCAACGCCTTTGAATGTATATTCTTATCCATAAAACATGGAGATAATCTCAATGGGATATCTCCTAGAAAGCTTAACTAATCCTCAACAGCTTCAGGACTATGAATACGCTGAATGCAAGTGGCAAGTGATCGAATAAGGGATTACATTATCAACTAGTTGGTAACCAGCTGTAGAACTGGCTAAAAATCTTACTAATTCTACCTGCCTTTCAAAAACTCCCAAATAATATGAACCGGTTATCATAAATTACATAACCAACGTCTATTTTAATTCACGCTGTTAGTTTCTAAAAATCATTTACACAGATATACAATCGTACAGCCTAAAATTAAATTCTTTTAAAAGGGTACCTTTATATTTTTAACTGAACACTGGTTAGTAACTGGTGTCATGTGTCCTACAGTAGGTCATTCGATAACGCCTCTGACTTCATCACTGATTGACACGATTGACACGAATCTCAGGAGGTACATGAGCATCTTCGAGATTGAAAGAACGCCTTTCTGATCGGTGACTAAGACAATCACGAAATCTAGGTCAGACATAGCGTTTTGTCGATTGCCTCCAACCTTCTAATAAAAGCAATTCAAGCTTTCTTCCCGTTGAAATATTATATAATAATAAATAGTTATCAAAAATGATTGACTTACACTCAGCCGTTTTCGCTTTATAGTAGGCATTGGCGTATGCTTCTATATACTTGTGTACTGATTCTAGGTCGATAAAAGGTGGTTTTATTGTGCAGAAAAAAATTGCATGACTTTAATTTGCCTATATAATTGGATATATTTATACAGTGTGTACACATCTATCTGTCTACGTGTTATGTGGCAGAGAGTAGTAAGATTGTAAATTGTATTCTGTGAAATATCTTGATCCATATTCCAAGATGGGTCAGATGGGTAGTCTAGCACAACACCGCAGACTGTTCGCCCAGAATTATGATACACACATACAGAATACTGCTTACTAAACATGATCAAGCCATCAGCTGATCAACCGCAACTCGCAACAAGTCCATCAGACTCAACAACACCTGAAAGACATAGTGCATATATCAAACCACTGTCTCCCACATACTGTACATATCCACTATAGCTGGCTAGTAATACTCTCAACCAGTAAAATGAACCAGTGAGTCAACTAAACTAAGCTCAACGTCCGTTATACCTGATCAGTTCGACAACAGCTGACAGACAGCATTGCCAGGCATGATGAACACCTTAAGCAAGTATACTGACAAACACACCTATACACCCTCTGGTGAGTGAGGCATATGGCAAGCGCACCACGCACATCCACCATACTCAGGCACCCATTGTTAGGCAGACATTGAAAGATTGCTAAAATACCCAAGCACGAACCATACTCAACACGTGAATTGACAGTGATCACCGTTCAAATCCATAGGTTAACTTCTAAGTGGTTTCACGCCCTATTTTAATCTGTCTCTCTCTTTTGAAAGTTCTTTTCAACTTTTTCTCAAGGTACTCGTTTTAACTATCGGACTCTTGTAAGCACTTATTCTTGGATGAAGTTTACCACCCCCTTTGGCCTGCATTCTCAAACAATCCAATTTGAAGTGTAGCTCTGGAGAAAAATTGCATGCTTGGCCTCTTCCCGTGCAGTCGTCTTTCACTTCCTGTCAGTCAGAATCATATGTCTTACTTATTGCTTTGCGTGAGGGAAATCAATGATGCTAAAAACATACTTAAACACCATATTGCCTGAAAGTCAAGTAACTACAAACTTAGGTGTTGCATTGGTCCCTGTTCACTCACAGTTTTTAGGGGAAACCTTGTTAGGCTCCTTCACTCCACCTAGTGATATACTGAAGTCTAGTGCGCATTCATATCTGATCTGAGGTCAAAGTAAAACTGACTTGTGCATTACACACCATCGGTGAAACCAAAGAATATTCATAAACCTCCGAGAAAGCTATTTATATAAACATATTTATATATGCAAGTGTATATACGGCACGTCATGTACTCTGCAGCGTTTAAGTGAATGTGTGTGTTTGTGAGGAAACCCAATATGCCCACTGGATCAGAATTTCTATACCAGACTAGGCTGTGGCTGGATAAATTAAAGACAACTGAGAACTCTATTGATTCTAATATTACTACTGTGTTCAAGGTGCGAAATCATCAAAGTTTCCTTTTGATCTGGTTGCTACAGCCATGAACAGGCGAAACGAGCGAACGATGGTTGAGTAAAACAAGCACTTCTCATTGACTTGATTGGTAAAGTATGAATTGTGTCACAAAACTGCTACTCACAGAGATACCGGTGTGTCTCCAAATAGTTCTTTCTGAATACGGAGAAGCGTATCGTTTACTTTATAGTAGCCAGCATCTGACAGTCAATATCTCTCTGGATTAACTGCACTATTTCACTCACTTATTGCGTTCTAGAGATCAAAGCGCATGTCATAATTCCAAAGTTTATAGGGATTGTTTATTGTCATTGTAAAGGACAATAACTTATAGTTTTTTTTTAATAAGGAGAAATGCATACTGTTAACTATTTAATCTGTTGACGTCTAGTGAAGCGCATTGAACAGACTTCCCTACGATTGCATCATTAAAAAGCTTTTGGATAAGTGGAAACTGTAAAGAGTAATAATATAAGTAAATATTTGGAGAACTCACCAGGGATAGGATCAACTTCTTTATTCTGTGCAGCTAAAATATTGATTTATAAACAGTCATCTTCATGAGTGAGTTTCTAAGGATTTCAATGATTACAAATTTGCTTATTCAAAGATATAAGTCAGGGGACCATATTCAAACATCATGCAGTACTGGATAGTTGTTTCACAGGGAGTGAAGTCGAGACCATCAGGTAACGTGTGGGATCACCAGTTTTGATGTGATGACAGATAGGCGCCAATGACCTATGTAAAAGACATCTAAACTGGGACGAAAAATCTGTCGACTACTTCCCACTGATTTGCAATACTTCTCTAATTCATACCAATGCATGATGTAACGGGTAAACAAACATACACGTTTACTGAAAGTCACACTATTTTTTGGAACAGATAGAGACTATAGAACAAGTAGAGAACAGGTATTATTTCGTGTTCATTATACTACTCATAAAATTCAAGTAGACAAATAATTCAACCAATATCAGACGAAACATTCAATTACAAAACGAACATCGTCTACGCGTTAACATGTGACAACTGTGAACAGCATTATACTGCTCATAGCTGACGTCCCACTCGTCTTTGCATCAACACGCACATACTGACTGTCAGAAAAACACACATGCCATATCTTCCCTCACAGCAATGCATGCAGGCGAATTATGGATATCAGTTAAACTGGACAAGTGTTTAACACGTAAAGAAGGGAAATCCAAAACAGCCAGATAATTCCTAGAAGCCCAGCACCAAAATTTATTTCACAAACTCTCAACTTCTTTGAGTAATAGTCAAAAACGAAACTTTTTCTTAGAAATTAACAAAGGAGAAACTGATGCTGAGGTAGGTGATATTCAGACATGTTTTCTGTCTTTGTAGCGTTGATAATACAACACTCCTGGACTGAATCAGTTCACATAAGACTAAAAACTACTTCAACATTATGAAATTAGGAGAGTGTGGATTCAGTTTGAGACCATCTGGATGAGATCACTGGTGAACTTCAGATATGAGACTATTTCATATCACGACAGTCCAATGCACAAGCTACTAGGATAGAAATTGTTAGTTCATTAGGCTTATATAATTAGGTAACTGATAGAAGCCCATCAGCACTTTTAGGCTGTGAAGTAGATCACTTCCTACTTAAAACAGTGCTGCTGTTTCCATCCTGCGAGTCCAGAGTGTGTCCATGCTTAAATCCGCCTGCTTAATAAAAGTGTTCTAGCGGTCGAATGAAAAGTACCAGTGTAGTCTGAAAAGGCAAGTCGAACAAACATTTCAGTTTTATGTAGACAAGAAACAATGCATTATGTTGGAGTGATTTTTAAGATATCTGGAACAGGCAATGAATCATTCCTATTACATGTATTTGCAGTTGATTCGATAAACAAAATTTTATGTTATCAGTCTCTCCCTATACCCTGTGACATTAGATTTTAAAACTGTCATCCTATCTCATCCATCCTATTGTATGATTGTATGCAACTGCATGTAGTGCTACCTACGTCTGAACTATTCTCTAGATTTCTTATCTTATTCAGGTTAACCAATCTAGATTTTGCTAAGTTTTTATGTTCAGCTAGTCTGACTGCCTATATTCTACTACTTTGATCTATGCATTTGACCTGACAATCATTACAGCAGGGTATCAGGTAAACTAAATTGCTCTGTTTTAAAGGCTATACAGGATTGATCCTTTAACGACAAAGCTTGCTTCTAATTGAGTTTTTTGGTTTGAATACTAGCCACTTGTATTCCTGCTTTATTAAGAATTCTCCGGCGTAAGGTTTCCGAGGTTCCTTCCTTGTATGGAATTACTACTGACGACTTAGCTTCCTTACTGTTGGAGTCGTCATTGGTATTATTGTTATTATTATTATCACTCTTATTGTAAGATCGATTCAATTCCCATCCTTGAATCAAGTCAACCTGTCCCGCATCAGCCTATCTCTTAATCGCTCTCTGTTCTATGCCTTGCATTACTTGGGTTCATTCTTCTACTGACTGCTTACCTGAACGTTCGTGTCTGATGACGGCTAGTTCGGAATTTTGGCTTAAACGTTATTCCGCTCTGATAGCGGTACCTTGCTTTCTGTTGAGCTTTGTGCTTCGTACTCTTGAAACCGTTAAGGTTTCTTGTGTATATGATTATTGATTTGTTTATTAATAGTACCGTAGAAACAGTGACCGGTTTCTTGTTTGTTCTGAACCGGGATAGGCTTTATCTACGCGTGACTTAATTTCAAGCGATATTGCACTAACGATTATTATTATTATTATAATCATCATTATTGTTATTATCACTATCGCAACTTTCATTAAGGAAATGTAAAAATAAAATAATGATAGTAGCGACAGTGATAATAACAATAATAATGATAATATTAATGACGACACCAACAGTAAGGAAGCTAAGTCGTCAGTAGTAATTCCATACAAGGGAGGAACCTCGGAAACCTTACGCCGGAGAATTCTTAATAAAGCAGGAATACAAGTGGCTAGTATTCAAACAAAAATACTCAATTAGAAACTAGCTTTGTCGGTTAAAGGATCGATCCTGTGGAGACTTTAAAACAGACCAATTTAGTTTACCTGATACCCTGCTGTAATGATTGTCAGGTCAAATGCATAGATCAGAGTAGTAGAATAGGGGCAGTCAGACTAGCTGAACATAAAAACTTAGCAAAATCTAGATTGGTTAACCTGAATAAGATAAGAAATCTAGAGAATAGTTCAGACGTAGATAGCACTACATGCAATTACACACAATCATACAATAGGATGGATGAGATAGGATGACAGTTTTAAAATCTAATGTCACAGGGTATAGGGAGAGACTGATAACATAAAATTTTGTTTATCGAATCAATTGCAAATACATGTAATAGGAATGATTCATTGCCTGTTCCAGATATCTGGAAAATTCTACTACCCCTATGACAAATAGAAGACAAAGAAATCTATGAAACTCTAGTTTCAAAGTCGTGTGATTATAATTGATGATATGATTATGAACAATAAATTTTGTTCGAAACGTCATCCATTAAATATATATATTTTATATTTTGATTACAGCTTGATGCCACACCATATCTTCAGTACAAGTATGGCATTTTCAGCATGGATATCGGTAGTCCAAATTTTTCAGGACGACCATAGATATCGGGTGTGCGTCGGTCGGGATCGAACTTGGGACCAAGTGCATATTCGGCGAGAGTCCTAACCACTGTGCCACCGACGCATGTCACTATGTGATATATCTAATAAACAAACTAATATGGAATTACTTACTACCACAGTGCCTAAGTTTGACACATATATTATTATGTTGGAGTACACTGGTAACATCTAAAGTGACTCTACCGTATTTATAAGCAAACTACTACAGATCACTGAAAGTGTTTCAAGGTAGTTTTGAGAACAAGCATCTGACAACAATAACAACAACAACCAATATCTGACTGGATTAACTCAACGTCTTCTAAGGTTTATCGCACTGTGAATATACTGAAAGACATGTTGTAATGCAAAGTATGCAGGAAGCACTCATAAATTAGTATAAAAGTACACAGAGTAGGTATTAATTAAATAATGGTAAAGGTGCAGGGGTCAATGAAACGATTACACTCAATTGTTAGTCATCTAACATTGGAAAGATGAAGACCTTACAGTCACAAAAGATAATCAATATACTCATCAGGAGATTGAAAAAAATTAATTTTTGTGCTCACATTATTAACAATTCGTGTGGTTTTTGAGAAGAGTGTGCAGTGAAGAGAAAATTCTATGGAAATCTTTCAAAACTCACCATACTTATTTCGCCGCTGAGTATCCGTTGCAGCTGTCACTATGATTGATAAAGCGAAACATAGTTGTAATCATTCACTAAACATTAAGAATTCTTGTCAAATATGACAAAGGAAATATCCAGCCATCAAAATCCCGTAATTCATTGTAATTTGAAGAAAATACATGAGAAGTAAGGAGGTTTCTAGGGGGAGGTGCACACACGCACACACAATGGCTGATTAAAACTGTTGCCCTGACACAATATAATATTGAATAACTTGAATGAGTAGTTTTATACTCACTCACGCTTTCTCGCCAGTCCGAAGCATCAGCAAATAGGAAGACTTTAACTTGGGACTTTTTCCCTTACATGACTAAACCTACAAAACCGATTGAGAAACTAAAGCCCACAGAGAATAATTTAAGAGATACAAAACTTCGAAGGACACTAATCTTATACTTTACTTGAATCGGAGAAGCGAAATGACGCGATAGGGTGATGAAAGCTTCCGGGAAGCCAGTCTGTCAACCAGCAGATGAATCTTCTTCTCTCGATGGAAGCAGGCAAGAGTAGGAATAGGGATGTGGAATGTCCGTACAACGTGCATGACCGCCTGAGAAGGCTTCACAGGAGGCGAAGTAATGCGAAGAAGTGCCTAGAAGTGCTAGGTATCTGCAAGAGCAGATGGAATGGCTGCGGACTGTTGAATTTGTCGACTGCATAGTCAGTAATCTGTTCCGGTCTGGTCACTCAGACGACAATACCAAGCACACTGAGGCAGCGGTGAGTGACTATCATGATGTCATCAGTGGTTCCACAGCCCTGGTGTAATGGGAACCAATTTCCCCTTGCATAAACATGATAGGAAGATCAAACTCAAAAAGACGGCAGGAAGGTCACAATTATCCAGTGCCAAACACAGTGATACAAATAAGGCCGAACAAGAGAATACTGGAGATCGCTTCAGAATAATACAAAGAGTAACGGACAATACCCTGAAAGTCACCCTCAAACTAACTGATAAACACAAGGTTGAATCATGAATATTATTTATAAAAGAAAAAATTTCCTTATCAACTTACGGAAAATGAGCAGCAATACCAGTACAGCACACATAACTGGAGTATTCTTTCATACAAATTATACAACTACTCACAGTTCTATTTATAGATACCTCCTCATGGGAATCAGTAAGCAAAGTTCACACAGATCTCATGAAAACTTCAGGAGTACACAAAATCCAGTGAGAATTTCGTTATTTTTCTCATATTTCTAAACAAGACCTGGTTTCACACTTTTTTAAACTTAACAAAAGTACACTTTTAAATTTACTCAGGTATATGTAGAGCAAAGTGAAATGGAAGCCAGTGAGTGAATGATCCAACGATATGTATACAGTTGTTTTAGTTATGGTAACTGAATATTCTATTCATTTGGAAGGCTCACACGTAATGTTAATTGAAAAGTGAATTGTGGAAATCATTTCTAGTGATATCAGTGAGAGTATGACTCAAGATCAAGGAGTACTGGATAGCTGTTTCTACTTTCTTTCAAATTCTTTAGAAGAGAGCACTTGTAATCCCATGACATGGTGGTTGATTCTGCATATGGAACGGACTCAACAAGCAACATTGACTGGGACGAATGTTATTGCAGGTCCTACCATGTCGGGATGATGGATAGGATAGCGACTAGACTAAAAGCAGTTGCCGGCATTGTGCAGCATCTATATACATTATGCTTGGGTTCTGTGAACAAAATCTTGATGTTAATCAAGTGGGATGTAAGAATAGTAAGGCGTTTGTCTCAGATGACCAGCGTACCAACCAGTTATGCATTTAGTCCACTCTGGAGAAAGGATGTGACGGTAAGAAAATATGTTAACTCCGTAAAATGATACATCCTTACTTACCCTACAGTGGTTTGTCGTTGTCGGTAAGTTGTTAATATGAAATCAACCATAAAAACCCATTCAAACAGGCTGTGTGTGTGACTGATGTCGAGATGTTGTCACCTGGACTATACGGTCACAAAACAGTATTTCTATTCATAATAATAAAATTATTTGCTTTATTCAAAAACAGTACTTGTGATGCAGAATGGAATTCTCAGCATTTATACTACAGTATTGCATCCAGTTAGTACATTATCAGTAAATAGAATTCCACATAGATTAAGGAAATCTCACTTCATTATGACAACAACATATTGGCATATCGGTAGCAAAGCCAAAGTGGAACAGTGTTTGAAGGTGTTAGAAAAGTAGGTGCTGTCATATTTACTGGCGTAAGCGACAGAAAGAAACACTGCAGCACATAACGGAAAACAAGAAAGAGAGAGAAAACGAAAATAAAGAAAGAAAATGTTGTAGCCATAAATGATATGAGTTGGAAAGACGAGGTCCAGTTGTTCTACTGATTATTTAATGAATTATGAGTGTCACGCCTAGTGCTTTCTTTATCGCACAGAACACGAGCTAAGTAGGGTATGGTTGAGTTTTTGTACTTGCTGGTGCGAGCATATAGTTTTCTATATAGGCTTCTGGTTTTGCCTGATGAGATGCAAGGGGAGAGTTGTGAGTGAAGAGGTTAGTGTGTGTTAGATAAAATGGATTTGGCCCCTTTTTCACTTGAGTCCGTGTGCCTGTCAACCAGAATATTATCAAGCTGGTAAAGTAGCACTTTGCTTACCCTGCTGCAACCTTTACCATCCTGCGTTATATGTTATAGTCTTTCTTCAGTATCCCGGGAGAACTAAGGGGGAACAATAGAGAATAATTTGTAGAATGCGAGAGTAAACGAATTGTAGGAGTAAGGGTTGGGTAATACGGAATGTTTGAACTTATTGATGTAGAAGGTAAGACGGAATATTTTCTTCGAAATCGTCAAGATATGAGACGACCAGGAACGATCAGCAGATAGAATGACGCCTAGGAATTTGATGTCCGACTTGGTTTCTATTTCAGTGCCATCTATGTTGCACTCCTTGTGAGAGCCAACCAGTTTGTTTAGGTTGGATTTATGCATATAGGTGAAATTGACTGCTTGGCATTTGAAGGGGTTTAAGGTAAGACCGTTTTCCTTGGACCACTGGCTGATTTCTGACAGAAAGGTATTAAGTTTAGAGCAGTCGCTTTGACATTTAACAGGCAAAGATACAGTCAGGTCGTCAGCATATATGACGAAATTAATCTCATTTGAAAATGGTAAGTCATGTAGAAAGAAAGAAAAGAGAAGTGGGGAGAGTACAGCTCCTTGAGGGACACCAGCTTCAATGAGTGCAGCAAAGGAGGATTTTCCTTTCTATATGGTGTACTGCATTCTCTTAGAGAAGTAGGAATGTAACCAGTTAGTGACCCAGGACTCAGCTTTTGTCATAGAGAGCTAATTTAGCAAGAGACATCTAGGTACAGAGTCGAAAGCAGAAGTGAAGTCGAGAAACGGGCGGCGGACGTATTTGGCACCTTTATCTAATGATGAGACGATGTTGTTGTGTAAGACGGCTGCAGCGTCTAAAGTGCTCCTACGCTGTCTATAGGCAAATTGTTTGGGGTCTTCAAAGCTTTCAAAGGAGGGTTCAAGTTTAAGAAGTACCGGTTTTTCCATATGCTATAGAAACAGGAAATTAATGGCAGTGGGTCTGAAATTTATGTTCTTGCTGTTTCCAGGTGTAGGGACAGGGACTATTTTAATGTCTTTCCATGCAACAGGTACGACACTTTTGGAGAAAGAAGCATTTAGGATGTTAGTTAGTGGAGAACATCGAACATCTGCACATTGTTTTAGAGCATATGCAGGTATACCATCAGGGCCAAGGCTTGAGCGTTTTAAGACATTTTAGAACATCGAGAGCATTAAAGTCATGAAAGTTATCAGCTACATGATTGGTAACATTAGAAGTGGTTATAATAGAAGGACAGCGTATAAAAGACTGACTAAGAGCATTAACATCATAAGAGGGAAAGGCATTACAACGCTTACTATTACCAGTAATTTCATTAAAAAGTTTTCACATACTGATAGGAGATTTGCATGATAAAAGTGTATCATTGTAGATAGCATTATGAATTTGATTTCAGATTTGATTTGAGAATTAATCTTTTTGAATTCTAACTTATCTCTGGGTTTGTATACTGTTTCTTTTTGCCTGCGAAGTTGTTTGAGACAAAGAGACGAGAAGCGGTCAAGGTGTTTGAATAGTGTTTGTTTGGGACAGCATATATCAAGGCAGAACTTAAGATAATCCGTTATATTGGCAATTGTGTCATCTAATGTACTTTCATGGAATAAATCCCAGTTAGTATTTTTTAACATGCACCTTAGATTGAGTAATCTGTCAGATGAGTAGCATCTTTGTTGTGTTTTCATAGATAAGTGTGAGAAGACTTTAATATGTGTTTTGCTGTATATTTTTGGTAAAACAAGAACAACACAGTGATCAGAGTTAAGGATCGGTGCACGTTTATGTGTTTCATATACTCCTTCGTCATTAGTAAAAGCAAAATCGAGTGTTTTGTCAAGTCGATTGGGAAATTCGACTATGTTTGCGTGATCGGGTGCTTCAAAGAAGGAGCAGTCTGAGGAGTTTAAAAATCACCAGTAATAACAGATAGAGAGTTGTCGAAGTTGGCAGCGGCGAACATGGTGAATTTGTCAGCAAAATTTGAATGATCAGATAGTGAGCAACTGAGAGAAATGAACATGTTTGTAACAAAGATATATTTATATTTGGGGAGATGTTTGGGACGACATTTGACGGTAATGCAGTCTATGAAGTCATTTGAGAATGAGAAGCAGACATTATTAGAAATAGACCATTTGGAATGAATAAAAGTTGCAATGCCGCCCTCCTATCTCCTATTACAACAGTGTCGGTCTTGTCTAAATAGGATGAAGTCCTTTAGTGACAAAAGATTGTCATCATACAGTTTATTTAACAACGTTTCTTGTAATGTGACTGTTGCAGTATTATGATAAGTGTCAGTGGACATCAAAGATTGTAGGTACATTATCTAGTTAGGCAGAGAGCGGCATTTGAAATGTTAAATAAAGTTAAATTCGAGATATGATTGCACCTCTCAAAGGCAGTGAGATAAAGGGATCTGAGCATAGCTAATGTACTAGCAATATTGAAGTCAAAGCCCATGCTTTGTATCCAATATAAACGCGTGCAACCTTCGTCTTTAACATGGTCATCGGAAACAGTAATTTCACTCAATATGAATGATTATGCTGTTGCGTTTCTTATCCGAAATTTCTGTTTATTTTGTTATTATTGCATTCTAATCCCTGCTTGTAACCATGTTTATTAAACCCTCAACCAGAAAGGATTCTGGAACATTCTCAACCATTTACTATCAACACACGAGTGTCCAGTCTGGTTGATAACTTAGTCGACATTCAGTTGGTGCACTGAGTGAAGATGACATTCTTGGTTTCTGTTACTTTCCTGTTGCTGAAGCAACTCAACAAACAGTTCAGCAACAGGAAAGTAACAGAAACCAAGAATGTCATCTTCACTCAGTGCACCAACTGAATGTCTGATTAATGTTTGAGCATCCACCGTATATATACAGTATCTAGTGTGTGTGAGGGGGGGGAATCGTGGTACTATTTCAAATGTCCTGAAGTTCACCTCACAGATTTGAATGCACATTTTTTTTAACAATTTTATTTTTCAGCTAACTGTAAAATCGTATTATTATTACAGAAAGAGAAGGCTTTAAGTAGCTGCACTAGAAATTTCTCAGTCAACACTGCACATATGATGATGAGAATAAAGATAATTAAAACGATGTACTTAGGGCGAGGTAGAGTTGAAGTGGATGAAATACAAAACTCTCAGAGATTATTCAATATGTGAACTGGTGTAAAGATTTGAAAATTTCAGGTCAAGTGTTGTTAAGAAAAATAAGCAGTAAGATAATGATAACAATAAAGATAGATAGTGAATGTGAATTGAAGTAGAATGAATTCAGGTGGTAAATTTAAACAGAAATAAAAGAACATTACTATGACCAAGGTGAAGAAAGGGGTTTAACAAAACGTTTCTCAATACATAATTTAGGTTTTCGTCCATGTATAGCTAGAGCTTCGACTAAGCATAAGTGAAGAAAATGTAAAGAAATTGTTCTTTTCGACTAAGTCATCAACCAGACTGGACACTCGTGTGTTGATAGTAAATGGTTGAGAATGTTTCAGAATCCTTTCTGGTTGAGGGTTGAATAAACATGGTTACAAGCAGGGATTAGAATGCAATAATAACAAAATAAACAGAAATTTCGGATAAGAAACGCAACTGCATAATCATCCCTATTGAGTGAAATTACTGTTTCCGATGACCATGTTAAAGACGAAGGTTGCACGCGTTTATATTGGATACAAAGCATGGGCTCTGACTTCAATATTGCTAGTACATTAGCTATGCTCAGATCCCTTTATCTCACTGTCCTTGAGAGGTGCAATCAGATCTCGAATTTGACTCTGAAGAACATTTCAAATGGAGCTGTGTTCATTCAATGTTCTGTTACCAAGCTACATCAACACACAATTGAATTCTACCACATGCATTTGTTTGCTATGAGTGCACCATTCGATAAGCGTAACCGTAAAAAGAAGTCATTTGCAAGATTACACCAGTGAGGCAAGTGCTGCACATCACTCTCCACCTAGTACGAAACAGCAGGCTATCCCATACACGCCAGATTTTCGATGATTCCTCCACTGATATCAACCCATTCAACGTATGTTTGATTGCTGCATTCGACAGCTTGCCGCTTGTATCACCACAATGCGCTGCACAAATCATGGCCTCCCACGAAACAAGGAGTAGTCGTGATGTTGACTATATATATGTATGTATATATATATTTTTGGCGGCGAACATGTACCAATACCAGTGAAACTTAAGAAATATTAATCCCATACATACGATCATTGTCTGCACTTGAATATGTCAACAAGTATCTGTCTACGTGATTGCACAATTTTATTGCTTGTAGATGAGTACGAAGTGAAGAAACTTCTGAATAAATCTACTCCTATGGACACAGGTAATTACTGCATTTGCATTCAACTGTGATTCTTTCCTTTCGCTGTTGATGCAATTATGAAACATGTGAGTGACATACTGATAACACTGACAAAGATGTGATTAGCACACAGTGCGTTCACTCAGTGTTTGACTGCTGAAGTTGAAATATACATTCATTCGATTATACCGAATCCACTGGTATATTTGTATCTCGTATATTTGTCTACTTATTCATATTCATGGCGTAAATACACTCATTGTTTCTATGCATGAAATGGATAAAGAGCATTTCGTTTGTGAAGTTGCATTGTTTGTGGTCAAGTACATGCGAGATATTTGGTGGCAATCCTCACCGTGATGTTCATCCACCCAGCATGATGGTCACACTTCAAACTGGACTGATAGAATTCAGTTTGCAAGAAAAGAGAAGACAAATCGTACTGGATTATTTACTGTCTAGTGTCTAGTGTAAGTAGTCAGACACTATTTGTCTGATAGTTATCAAGTTGAGGGATTTTTCCTAGTGTATATCGCCAGCCCGCTGCGGCATTTC
Source organism: Trichobilharzia szidati (assembly GCA_944472155.2). NCBI lineage: Eukaryota > Metazoa > Platyhelminthes > Trematoda > Strigeidida > Schistosomatidae > Trichobilharzia > Trichobilharzia szidati. The sequence continues at coordinate 32,735,329 of OX235273.1, forward strand.
GCTTCTTCAATTCAAGCGAAGAATAAGATTGATGTTTTTCGAAGTGTTGTATTTTTAGAATATTCTCTGTGCGTTGAAGTTTTACTCAACTGGTTTGATAGGTTCAGTGATGTGGGCTTCTTAGTCTCACGTCCATCCGTCCCACTTTACCCGAATTGAGACCAGCTAGAAAACCAGCGGGCTAGTTAACTAGACAAGGTTTGATTATTCACTTAGTGGGAAGTAATCCAGGGGCCCATGGATTCTAACTTGTTTCATCTCGCTGCTTTTCGTGAGCTTTTGGTATCGTATGCATGGTTGTCACTCCCCGACTACCCACACCGTGGAATTACATGTTTACCTGGGGTAATTAAATTATGATCTTGGCGGCCTGTTCGAATTTTTGGGCCTGCTATTATAATATCTACATATTGCATCCAGTCTACTGTTTACTCCTATTTATTTATCACCTAAATATGAATTCTAACAGGATCATTTACCCTCGCAACTTTATTAATCATTTACGACCCAATGACTTTCATATTCTGAAGAAATCAAGGAGGAAGTATCTTGGTGGTTGAGAGAGCTCTCAAACGTACACCAATACCAACTACGGTCCCTGTCATAATGAACACTAACTGCCGCTCTCTGCCTAACAAGATAATGTACCTACAATCTTTGATGTCCACTGACACTTATCATAATGCTGCAATAATCACATTACAAGAAACGTGGTTACATGAACTGTATGATGACAATCTTATCTCACTAAAGGACTTTATCCTATTAAGACAAGACCGACACTGTTGTAATAGGAAAAATGGGGGTGGCGTTGCGACCTAATGCTTAAATTAAATCTGAAATGAAAAATCTTAATGCCATCTAGAATGATACACTTTTATCATGCAAATCTCCTATCAGCATGTGAAAACTTTTGAATGAAATTAATGGCAATAGTAAGCGTTGTAATGCCTTTCCCTCTTATGATGTTAATGCTCTTAATCAGTCTTTTATACGCTGTCCTTCTACGATAACCACTTCTAATGTTACCAATCATGTAGCTGATATCTTTCACGACTTTAATGCTCTCGATGTTCGAAAATGTCTTAAAACGCTCAAGCCTTGGCCCTGATGGTATACCTGCATATGCTCTAAAACAATGTGCAGATGCTCTATGTTCTCCACTAACTAACATCCTAAATGCTTCTTTCTCCAAAAGTGTCGTACCTGTTGCATGGAAAGACATTAAAATAGTCCCTGTCCCTAAACCTGGAAACAGCAAGAACATAAATTTCAGACCCATTGCCAGCACTTTCCCGTTTCTATAGCTTATGGAAAAACTGGTACTTCTTAAACTTGAACCCTCCCTTGAAAGCTTTGAAGACCCCAAACAATTTGCCTATAGACAGGGTAGGAGCACTTTAGACGCTGCAGCCGTCTTACACAACAACATCGTCTCATCATTATATGGCGGCCTGCTTGAACTTAGGGCTTCCAAATATTCCACCTTTCAACATTTTGCAAAATTGCTTTGGTTTGCTCTTTTAATTTTGTTTTAATTTATCAATTATGTGTCCTAATCGTATTATTTATAATCGCGCATTTTTAACATCATTACAACCTACTGCGTTGTGTCATCCACAAAAATTGAGAAAAAAGCATCACTGTGGATGGCAGCGTGCACTGAAACGTACACAAATTAATCAAATGACTGTTCCTGAACTCGTTAGCACTAATTGTAGATCCCTGTCCAACAAAATGGATTATCTTCAATCCCTAATGTATTCTAATGTTTATCGAAATGCTGGGGTTTTAGCAATACAAGAGACTTGGCTGCACCAGCATTATGATGATAATCTAGTTTCATTAAATGGATATAAAGTTTTTCGCCAAGATAGAAAAAGTTCTAAGAAAAAATGTGGAGGAGGGGTAGCCACTTTTATAAACACAAGTTGGTCTACATCAAATCACGTTTGCTTCAATTATTCTAATGACAATATAGACTGCATAACTGTCAGGTGTCGCCCAAAACACTTCAGTAAATATTCCTATATATACATAACAAATATTTACATAACACCCAATTGTAGCCTTTCTAATATAGTTACGTTTGCAGATGAATTTACTGAATTCGCTGCTCCTGCATTCGGAAACTCGTTGTCTATAGTCTGTGGTGATTTTAATTCATGTGATCACAGCTTTCTTACTTCACTTGGTCATGAGAATCTAGTCAAGTTTAATACACGTCTGGACAAATCACTAGACCTGGTTTTCATAAACGACCGTGATGTATATGAAACCCGAAGGAGAGCTCCTTTGTTAAACTCTGACCACTGCATTATTCGTATTTTACCGAAAGTTTACGGCAAGTTACAACAAAAATTGTTTAGTCATTTAACAAAGAAGATACATGAACGTTCGTATTCCCATGACAACATTCTAGCACTAAGAAGCATGTTGTATGATACCAACTGGGAACTATTTACTGACGATAAGTTGGATGCTACTGTCTCTAATATGACCGATTATCTGAAGTTTTGTTTGGATATTTGCTGTCCATATGAAACACTGTTTTCGAGATTTGACAGAATCTCTTCTTTGCAGCTGAAAAAAACTTAGAAGACAAAAAGAGAAGTTGTATAAGAATTGTGATAATACTGGTGTCCGTAAAATAAACACCCTTATAAAAATTGAAATAGAAAGGTTGAACAGACTATATAATGAAAAATTTTTATCATGTAAAAATCCTTCAAACATTTGGAAACTTTTCAATAAACTTACAAGTAAAACACAAATGTCTGTTGATGCTTATTCTGATGTTAATGCTTTAAACAAATCATTTATCATGAAACAAATTAATATGGTTGTACCTGATGTACCTAGTCAAGATAATGGTCATTTTCCGGGTTTTAAAGAAGAGGATGTACTATTATGTTTGAAATCTTTAAATCCAACACACAGCCTTGGTCCAGATGGTGTACCAGGCATTCTTCTTCAAAAGTGTGCAGACATCGTGTGTCATCCTCTTACTCAAATCTTTAATGCATCTTTCAACAAGGAAACGGTACCTGCTGACTGGAAAGAAATCAAGGTTGTACCTGTACAGAAATCATCTTCTGGAGCAGGTATAAAGTTTAGACCGGTCGCTATAACATCTCCTTTTTTGAAAACTATGGAGAAACTTCTTTTGAACATTCTTAAACCTTCTTTAAAAGCTTTTAGTGACCCTAAGCAGTTTGCTTATAAGTATGGAAGAAGTACATTAGATGCAGCCATTGTACTACACCACAATATTGTTTCCTGCCTTGATAAGGGTGCTAAGTTCGTTCGAGCAGCTTTTTTAGACTATACTGCAGCTTTCGACTCTGTTCCTAGGACACTTTTATTAGGAAAGATGATTTCAGCACAGACAGAGACCTGGGCAACTAGATGGCTGTCTTCTTATTTTAAGGATAGGAAACAGCATACTGTTTTGGCTGGAAAGCGCTCCACTTCTCAGTTAACTGAAAGTGGTGTGCCTCAAGGTGCAGTATTTTCTCCATTTCTTTTCTCTCTCTTTTTGCATGACCTTCCGAACTCACCCAAAGTTAACTTCATTAAGTATGCTGATGATCTGACCGTTTCTGTCCCTGTAGTTTCCACATCGGATTGTTCCCATATGAATGGCTTCTTAGCTGAAGTTAAGGATTGGTCTGGCTCAAATGGTCTTAAACTAAATCCAACTGAATGTAATACTGTTGATTTCAGCTTGAGAAGTGAAAAAGACATGCATGGATTGATCCAATCTCATGATTGTTGTAATATTGATGGTACCATGATAGAGAGTAAGTCAAGTGTTTCTTATCTTGGCATTAGTTTCTCTTCAAACCTTTGCTGGTCGTCTCATATTCTTATAGTTTCTAAGAAAGTTTTCCGTCTGACTTATTACATAAAGAAGTTGAGGCACTCAGGTATAACCCAATCTCTTCTCATACAATTTATTAATTCATGTGTTTTGCCCATCATTCTTTATTGTTCTCCATTATTCTTCCCTGGGCTACTCAAAAAAGACCATATAATACTACGAAGAACATTGAAGGCTGTAAGTAGGGTCAGTGCTATCCCTTTGACTCAACTAACTGACACTGTTGTCAATAGGCATATGAATTCTTGTAAACACTTAGCTAAAGTTATTTTGTCTGATAGTGAACATCCTCTTTATTCACAATTGTTTCCTTGTATCTCTTCGGGTAAGACCAGAAGAAATTTCATAAACATTTATGCTCGTACTACAAAATATAAAAATTCGACCGTAATATATTTGGCACGAGTATTGTGTGAAGAGACAAATATCAGAAAAGAACTTTTACAACTTTTAAATCATTAACTAAACTATAAAATATAATGATGCATATTATTGCATGTGTTATTGGTTATATTATTTATTTATTATTCACTATGACCTAGCAATGGTGTGATTTTGTTGGGGTTTTTATTTTTCCTATTAACTATCAATATTTTAAAATTTTATACATTTATATAATTATAAACATAGCTAAACCATTGCAATATGTTAAAGAAACGCTGAAAATTCCATGCTGTAAATTGTTATTGTTGTGGAATAAAGTGATTATTATTATTATTAACCAAATGCGTAAATAGTGCAGTCTTAGCCCACTTGACAGATACTGGACACTCGACAAAACTTGACTAGGTGTTCTCAATTATTTACCGCGTTCCTAGTAATCTTTCTAGAGGAGCTCGATGACGTCTTCTTCTTCTCAGCTGAAGCGGTCTTCCGTAGAACCTATTATGCAGCCCAGCTTGTAATTGTCAACAAAGCTAAAAATATGCTTCACTGCAAACCTCAAAAGTGCACAAGTGATTATGTCACACCCACACTATTTACCACACTATTTCCGTGTGTGTGTATGTGGACACACATACATAGGGAGGAATAATGCTGCTTTGCATGTGAGGGTGGGAGAGCATATCCCGAAATAGTTAGAAAAACAAATGAATTGTTGGAAACCAGTAGATGCAGGTGTCAGACTACCAACTTCGTCTATAGCTAAACATCTAATCGAGATGAACCATAAGATTGATGTTAACCCAGCGTTTAAGGTCATCCTTAAAAACGGTCAAGGGCGCTTATTGAAACACACTGAGACTATAGCTAGTTATAAACTTAAGCCCCTCCCCTGTGTATTCAAAAACAATTTATTAGTACTCTTAACCTATCTTGGTAATCCTTATTTGATTGGATTACCAAACTTAGTGTTAATCATTCTTAAATCTCTTTTTGTCACTTTGTTTGATTTAATTGCCCTTAATTTTTTCATATATATCGACTTGACAAGTAAATGTGTTAGGGATCAGATTGCTCGAAATGTATAGCGCAAATACATCACATTTTTCAGATAATCTCCGTCTTCTAATAACGCTTTCCAAATTTATAAAAGGGACTAATTGTTTCAAATCATTATTATTGTCGTTATTTTCAATCTTGAACTTATGTGTAATCTACCACATTCATTGGTTTATTTTCTGTAGTATTCATATTGTCTCACACCCTGATTACACTCACGCTCGAAACCGGTATTTTGGTTGATTATACTCAAATGTATACACACGCAACATTAAATTAAATTATTTCATCTCATTTTATCTCATGTTCTCATTGACCATGCATAATAAAAAGAACTGACTATTGTTCCACCCCATCTTGTACTTGTTCCACGATGCACATTCTGATATGATTCTAATTTGGCTGACTGGCAATTGTATGCTTAAATTAATCGATTTATAATTGTGGAGCCTGAAGAAGAATTTATTGAAAGCACAATTGTTCGCTCTAACTAATTGGTTATAAACAAATTATGGGAATATTCAAGTTACTGAAATTCATAATGGACAAATTGGTTAGCAGTTCGCAATCTACACAGTCTGACTGATGACATTTCACCATAGTAGTTTCCTTTTGAAACCAAGTTATTCAGATCACAATGAGTGATCTGCTTGATACCATAAATAATAATGAAGAAGGCTAACAAATAAGTGGTATGCAACTACTCATCTCAATCAATCAGTAGTATAGAGTTCTATGCAACTAGGCTTATTAGGATATGCTGATGTCATTAAAGTCAGTTGACTTAACTAGACACTCTCAAATGTTGTTATCCTCAAATGAAAACATTTTGTGTAAACTTGATCACGAATAGGACATGTATGACTAAGTGATTTAATAAAAACACAGTAATTAAGCCACATTTCCTTTGATGTCTTTATATTTCATGCCTTGTGTCCATCTTCCGTTCATTTTTTAATTTGCTCCTCGATGGATACAGGATTGGAGATATTAATGTCTGTATGGCTGAAATCAGAGTCTCTGTTCAGTACGTATGTGTTAGCTAATGGTACTCTTTCACTTACAAAGTGAGAACCATAGCGTGCGTATCCGCTATAGTCATTCATGGTGGAACTGACAAACACAAGGATAACCGCACCATCGACGTGGATGAATGGTCAACCCCCATGGTCACACTCAAGAGGGAGCGAGTCTCTTCATATATTGTTCAGCTTGTATTTACCATGAACAAATACTAACCGAATATAATATGCATCTAATTAGTTGTGATATCTTCTCCTCACCTGCGTGTAACCTAAGACTGTTGTTTAAAAAATTAGTCACTCCATGTGTATACACTTACACACCGAGGGGAAAATAAGGCTTAATTGATTCACACTCTGACCACCAATTTCCGTTACGACATCAATAATTCGTTTGTGGTTGGAAAGAAATTTTGTAGCAAGACGTGATGGCAGATGAATGGTGCAGATGAGAGTGCAATGCATATGTAGGCAAATGAGACAGCAATTATTCTTACAACTTTTTTTCACCTGACATTGTTTACTACTTACCTAGTTATACCTGTCATCGCTCTGTTCTAATATTCCTCATGTATAAATGGAATATTACAGAGAACTTTAAACCTCACTCAATCCATCATGATATTTCGAAATGAAGTTATTTTGGCCTACAATAAAAGCAGCTTCTTCTACTGAATTTTATATTACGGAATACATAACTGGGTCCGCATAAATTTGCGCATCTGATACCTTACTTATTAATGCTGTACCTGAAATATTATCATTAAAACTGAAACATGAGTCAAAGTACACACCAATTCATTCAGATGTGTACTGTAAGTTCATTTATCGAACTATTCTTCTATTCTGTACCGCTTAATCAGCACAGAGTAGGCATTCAAACAATGCTACCACTTTGTCGGATGTGTATCTGGCAAAATCAACCTTGATTTATGTAGAAGTCCATATATATGCATTTACCACAGAAGTGGTAAAGTGTAGGTAACCTTTATTTAAATAAGCTCGAGAAGAACAAGTGTGATCAGGATGTTCAAAATGTGTTTTGACCAATAAACTGCATTTGCCAGATAAATTTAGTCTTCTCATTGACTTTGATTTTGAAGAATTTCTTGGCTGCCATTGTCCACAAACTCGTTGCTCCTAATAAACACTAGTTTTCTCATCTCTTCAAGCACAAAACTAGCAATATTTGGCAATCCAACTTATCACTGACGTATGTCAGCAATACTTCATAATAGTTGTGTATCGCATATCATCATGACTGAAAACTCAAAGATGGTGATCGACTTTGATTTTGTAAAATGAAGATAACTGCGCACTTAGTCAAAAACAGGAATGGTGCTTAGATTTAAAGAGTTTTATTTCAGACACCTGGGTCTACACCTAAAATGCTTAAAAGACCTATTATTCATGAATACATTTCCACTGTATGAACTCTTTACTTCTCAAGAGAGTATGTTTAAATTTTACTTTGTCTGACAGAATGAAACACTGAGAATATTTGATTAAAACTTGAGACTTTGCAACTGAAACAATGTTTTATGGTCCCAATATAAAGCTCTGCATCCAATGTCTTGCAGACACGTTCAGATAATGATTCCTAACTGACGAGAAACAGAAGGTGTCATTTGCACCAATGTCGTCCGAGGAAACAACTTGCGACAGCAATCGTTTTGGTTTAGATATTTCATTTTGAAAATATTTATTTCATCTGTTTTCATCAACTGAGAATTTCTGTTCCGTGAATACGTTTCACGTGTTTCGTTCAAACAATCTGCATTAGTCAGTTCAGCGTGTTATTCAGTTCAAGCCAATGATGTAACTCCATGAAGCGCTCTTCTCTAGTAAAAGTGTGTATTGTGTGTTGCATGAATAAAAGACAGAAGAGAATGAGTCTGGTAAACAGAGCTGGTAAAACGCAAAACAATTTCAGCTAAGACGCTCAAATCAGTGAAGCAAAGATGCATGTTTGCCTGTAAACACAGTTGACTTGTATTTCATATGGTGAAAAATATCAGTGAGACAAATGAAATAAAGCATGAAATTATGTTATGTTAGGCAGGATCACATGAGAGTGAACGCCACGGAATATTTAATTATTCACTGAATAATTTGAGCATGGAATGACAGTGAAAAATAAACCATGTCCGGAACAGAAAGTCATGATTTAGCAAGAAGTGGAGTGAGCAACTGTTACTCACAAAGAAAGTACAAATTTAAAGTGTCAAATAAATCAAAAAATTAATGTCAGTAAAGTAAAAGTATGTCAGTATGGTTTAATTATCAGTTCAGCTGACGAAATAACTGGCAAACGTGTTTATAATCCCCGAAAACTTCTCTTCGGTAACCTGAAAAAAACAACACAACATTTTGAAAACTGCGATGAGGTTTTTGGTGTACCTTGTGGATACAACGGAAATACACAAATGAGTATCGTAATTTCGCATGCTGAGAGAAAACCACCTTTAAGTTTTATTGTTTGACTATTAGCAAAGTGGTACAATAACTTACGTAATTGTTCCTTGAAGTGTTACTTTCCCATTATTTATGTTGACCGCTACTCACTCATTTTAACTTGCCTTTTTTTTCTAATTCGTAAATGTTTAGCAGATATAGCCGACATTTTACTGCTCAAATCAGTCCTTTTGATTGTATGTATGAGGCACAATAGATGAGGAACTAATTCATGGGCATGCATGGTCAATTAATAATTAAATGTTACAGTTTCATATAAGATAAAAAATCTAGTATATTTGGCCCTAATATAAATCTTGGAGCTTGAAAATACCTTCAGAGATGAAGAAGTGAGTCAATGATTACATCAGTACACAATGCAACTTCATATTTCATTGTAATTGAAAGTATTACTGAAAGCAATAGTAAAGACAAAATTTGTTTTCATTCTAATTTTCTCTTTTAATTGCAGATAGATTTTATTTTATAGAATTTCAGGTTTGTCCAACATCATGTTTCAGATGGAAGGAGTAAATAAAATACAAGGTAATCCGATACACGCCTTGGATTATTACCATTATAGCTGCCTAAATCGTAGTCAAGTGTTGAGCACATGGATGTACTCACTTCCTCAGAGAAATGATAAAACAGGGTGATAGTTGATTATCATATTACATGTGAAGAAATTAATTTGTCAACACTACAGCTGTATTTATTAGATTTATGATCAACTTACCGTATTAAATCCTTTAGTCATTGCGGCAAGTTATTTCTGGAAATAAATAAACGATCACCAAAGATACCCATTCAATAATAAGAAAACAAAAAGATAATTTAGTGAAGAAAATTCACTTTATCGATGAAATCACCTTCAAAGACTGAACTGTTGTATTTATACTAACCAAAAATGTATAGTGGTCCATTATTGAGCTGTAGGAGAAGGTGACTTAACTGATATAATTACTCAGAAGTGGCTTGAAGAGCAAAAGTAAAAGTTTTAAATTACGTAATACTCAGTGGCAAAAAGGAAGAAAGCATTGCTAAGGTTAGAGTTGTTGTTATATGAAAAGAAAAGTGGCAGTTTAGTGTCTAAGTAACATGTGACATTGATAAAAATGAGTTAATTAATAAAGTAAAAGCAAAAGAAATCATTAGAGATAAAAAAATTTTCAAAAAATTTACAAGGAACGACTAATGAGGAGGTTAGGATCATGGTCGAATAAGAGACTGAACAAACTTTCTCTGTATACGGAGTTCGGGATTGTAATTACGAATTTCCGATGATTTCGCCATACACATATACTGAAGGATGGCTCCCTTTGTACCGTTTGGCCTTACATTGTAGATTATCTTGAGAGACGACTCTGATGAAGCTGTTTTGTTTGAGTTCAACAAGTACATGAGAATTCAGCTAGTAACTGTCTTACATCACCCTTTTGCTATTCGTACCGATAATGTTCAGAGATGCGTTTAGAAAGTAAGCGCTTTGTGCGGGTAGTACAACTAAATCCACAGGAGCAGGTGAATATATAAACACACATTGAAGTGGCTAAAATCAGCAGTTTATCCTTCACACATCCATTAATCATTTGTCGGCTGTAGATTACTGTGTGGAGCGCAATTCTGTAAAAGCAAATTCCAAGCACTAATTTATTCACCTGAGTTCCAGCTAATCCATTTTCAAATTTTTCATAATAGTATGATACTAAAGGCCACTTCATAAGCACATGTTTATATGTATATGTAAGTTCTGACCTCAGGTAGAGAGTTTGGGATAAGTATTTTGATTTGTTTGATAGCGGTGGTTTTTGTAAAACAAAATACCAGGGTGCTTTTCTTTTCATTTCACCAATAAAGAAGATAAAACATATTTTGACAAGGAACTTACGTTTCCCGTCGGGAAGAGTGATGACACCTACATTTTTATACGAATAAATTATCCTTTGGAGCCAAAATGTAAGCGTCAAATGACTGAAAACAATTCGGTGATCTTAGTTTGTAAAAGGTAGATTTAACTAGAAAATGTGTTTGCTAAATTGCAATTAGAAAAACAAAGCTAGTGCTTAATCAACTTTCAGGGGGATTTTCGGAAACAGACGAAGGTATATTGAATAAAGTTTTCTGAGGCAATAGCTATTCGTAGGATTAGACCCACCTTGTTTGTAAAGAAGTAATTTATTATCACACAACACACACCTGCATAATCCTTCTCCCATTGTATTATTAGGATTTATGTCAGTTATCATCTTTCTTACTTTAGAATACCATAATATTTTGTTTACTTTATTTGGCCTTTCATTTTCCTATTTTCATAAAAATTGATTTTACAGGCATACGCGTGGTCAGAATTGTCGAAATGCAATGCTCATTGTTTCATTCTTCACATAAACTCCGTCAATGAATTATACTACCCAATTGTATTGAAGTTTGCAATAGTTTTAGATGTAAAAAAGGAAAAATATATTGCGAGCGATTATCCAACTAACTACGAAACATTTATATGCATTAGCCAACCCTACTTTTATCTTATTCATCTGGTGTTCTACTGAATATATTTAGGATTACTCTGTCAGAGTAACGAGTTACTAATTGACGATATTAGGCATGAAACGCCTCTTCTTTTGATGTGTGTTTGTTTTAACTCTGAAATTATTTGGATTCGTCTTCATAAAGAGAAATTTAGAATTTTTCCCAGATTTCTCTAATAGTGTCAACTTCGAAATTTTCAAAGTAACGAAAGTTTTACAGTGAAAATACGATAACTCTACAAAAAATTATGCAAACAGTGAAAGAAGGTGTTATCACTTCAGTTATTCTGGTAATTTTTTCTCTTTGAACAAACAGTATGGTATGCAGAATATTGTCTTACTTGTGTCAGTAGTCTGTGGATTCGAACTTTGTTCTTCTACAAAAAATAATATACGATGTTTTATTTTCTATCGTGAAATCCACTTGATGTACGCTAAACAAATATTCGTTATGGCGGCGATTGGCATTCTTGAGTTTCAACATGTTTTAATTTGTACCACATGAGCGAAAGTAAATGAAAGTTTGATGAGTCACTTTATTCCCCTTACCACCTGCATCGATAATTCTGACTAGTTTATTCATAAGATAACTGGTTGTAAGATTTAAGATATTTGCTTAGATTTATCAATAGGCTTTATATCATGTAATTTAGCAGCTGCAAATACTTCAAGGTGGCCATCATGCAGCTTGGAACGTATCGATATACATGTGGCTATACATCACGATGGTTAAACAGTACCGTTAGGAACTTGAAAGGAGCAATTCACACTGCACTTATTTTTTAGTTATCTTAGTGATTCAAATTGTTTACAGAGACATGAATTTGGAATAAGAAATAGGAAACATCAATTCCAGGAAATCAAATACCGCTAATAATTATGGAAACGAAACATATGCATTAAAAATTTATTAGAATTAAATACTCGAACCGGATTATATTTATTAACATTTCTCAGGAAAATTTCGACTCGACCTTATTCAATGAATATGGTTATTATTCGGATATTTTCATTCTGCTTTATGCCAGAAACAAAAATGCAATGGCCGATATTTCGATTTAGCAACTGAGTAAATTTAGCAAGTTACTGAAAAGTGACCTCATCGAGTCTACACCCAATTATGACTATAAAAACACTCGTCTTATTTCCCGTCTGATTGTAATTGATCAATAACACTCATAATAATAATTTCCAATGTACATTATCCTATATTGGTTTTTATTCAAATGTCTTATCATCAATTTCATTCATTTATATAAATGAAGTAAAGAGGTGTGTGAGTAATTTGATATGATTATGAGCAATAGTTTGTGCTCAAAACGTCATCATTTAATATTACTGTATAACACTGTGTGATTTATCAAAATAAAATCTGATCCATAATTGATCCGCCAAAATTCACTTAAAAATAAATTAAGTTAGGCTGAATACTTCTAAGATTATTTAGAGGTTTTCTCTAACAACTTAAAAACAATTTGAAAGCCTTCAAAGAAAGGGGAAATTTATCAAAATTCACTGACAGCACTCGGAAGCTGAGAAACGAAACTTCAAAACACATATTTGCTGCAGTCACCAGGGAAAAGATGGAGCGAAAACCGTTTGACTGTCTTATGGAAGAAAGCAGAGAAAAGACAAAATATAAGTCTCTATGAAAACCTGGAAGATAATAGCGGTGAAAGTGATAATGGAACAAAACATAAACGGGTGAAAAGACGAACAACAAAGGTAGTTGGGTTTAAAATCCAACGCAATGAAGTAAAGAAGAGTCCCAGTTGAAGCAAATTAGGCCATTATTAAGAGGAAACTCAGAAGACTGTATCAGATAACGAGGTAGCAATGTGGGAAGAGATCAATAAAGATGAAAGTGAAGAAAGATGATGATGACAGGTATTCAACTACTAAAGAAGAGAAACAGAGGAAAACCTGACCCGACTGCTTTAAACGATTCTTGAACAGACTGTCATCTGCAAATCATCAGGATGTGCCACCAGAACTCACAGAACTGAGATTAGATACCAACCACCTGACGAAAAGAGACGTTTTGAATTCAAAAATACTTTTGGAAACTAGAAATGCAGATGGAGTTTTTCAGAAGGCACTAAAAGTGGAACCATAGAACTCCGTGGGAATGTCATTGCAATAGTGGAAAAGGTGTGAGCAGAAAGAAAGATATGTGCGGATCGGAAGAAGATTACACCCGTGGAACTCCCAAGAATGGAACACTTAACCTTTCACAAGAACTAGGGAGGAATCATGCTCCTGTCTACACTTAGCCAACTATAATGTTGCGAAGCCTTGGAGTGAATAAAAGCCGTTCATGATGGGAAACTCCGGCCTAAATAAGCTGGATCCAGAAAATCATGAGTGGAATAAATTGAAACGCCACACTATCGTTTAACTGAACATAGAATGTTGGGGAATCCTCTACCTTAACTTTGTTTTCTTTAAAAAAATTCCTTCTTTAGTGTCAACTGTGAAGTAGTTTGGAGGTTGTGTCAATACTATGGATGCATATGAGATGCATCTGTGATTTTATGATTTTGATTGCTGTTATTACTTAATTTTGGAGAGAATATTCTATGTAATCTAGTTTCATGATGATTCAATTATGATTCAAAATGCAAAATGATGTCTCACAGCATGTAAGCTGGATTGTTACTGCCACCCACTATCCACAAACAGGCTCACCTTGTTTACCGTTTCCTGTCGAAGTACCTGCATTTATCGAATAGAGATTATTCACTTTCACGACAAAATGAACTAAGCAAAACAAAATCATATTAGATTGTAACCTTTCAACATCAGTTATACTTTTTCCTTAAAAATTTTAGATTTTCGGCATTGCATTATAGGGCAGAATACTTGAAGTGTGGAGTGGTGCCTATCGATGCAGGTATGCGTGCTCATCTCATCCGAATGAATCATCTGTAGGCATGGATACTTCATGGAATCATTCCCCAAATAATTTAGATATTTTAAAAAATATTTCAAATGAAAACGATTCTTAATGAGCATAGTGCGAACGAGCTTAGTGCAGTGCTGTGGCTCAAGGAAAGGCCTACTCCTGAAATACATCAAGGGTTTGAAGCAGTACCTATCAATTCGTAAAATTTTCGAGTAGTTTCCGTCAACGAAACATTTCGTATGCTGCAAAGGATGGGGCTCAAACTTTAAACTTTTCGTAATAATTCTTCTACTTCATTTATCGAGATATTTTGTGGGGAAAAATATTTAGGAGAAAAGGTAAATTCCGTTGATTGTCGTTGTAATTGTGCACAGTCCAAACGTAAACCGTCTAATACACATTGCTCAATAATTTGTGAGTTTATGTATAATTATGGAACAGACAACCGAATATACTGATATGGCATTTAGTCTATTTATGTGGGATGTTATTGCATCAGATGTCATATGTTATCCACTCTCACGGTATTTTCGATAATGCGACAACATGAACTCTATCATACTAACCACACAAGAGCTGATGTTTCCATAACGCTTCGAATAAGTGGCTAGAAAACATGTAAGTCACTAATATTAATGTTTACTACTTGATGACTAACTTATCATTCACACAAAGGAATGGTCGAACTTACTTTCTGTGTTGGAAGCTATTTCGATCAGTGAATTTCAAATAAAATATTTCCTGAAGTTATCTTTCATACACCATTTATTGGGGAAAGCTATAATGGCAAAATTATTTGAATAATATGAAAGCTTTTCTCAGTACATTACTTTGTTGTTAGTGGGGCGAAATGTCTGTTTCTCAGTCGCTATACTTTGTTAAAACCTGATTGTGATCATTTGATATGATATTCAGAAACATTTTCAACTTATCATTTTTCAACTTGAAAGATGTTATGGCGTAACTGCTGCACATGTTCAACTCGTGAAAAGTTACAAGTATTGTAGCGAATGGAGGAATGGTTAAGGCCAGTTGAGTGAATCTGACCTGCAGATATACTGTCGTGGATTAATATTCACACGTTTGCATCACAACATCCAACGGCTACAATGAACATCGTCTTCATTTTCTTATTTTTAAATGAAACTCAAAATGTGAATAGTCCACATTGCTTATAATTAATGTCATCCAATGTGTACAACAACGATGACCAGTTCGATTTTCAAATCGCATGACACTCCCAACAGGATACCACTGAAAGTTGAAGACAATTTTCAGATAACTCTAATTTTTACTAAATTTCTTTCACTTGATGTATCAGAATACATCATACTAACCAGTCACTCAGGCACAATCCACGTCGTTAAGTTATCATATATTTATCCACAGATGTGGTCTTGTTTTCCCGGAGATGAATTCAAAACTCTGAAGTAAAAAGGGGACCTTAATAATTATAGTGATAACAACCCAAGCGATCGTGTGATTCTAACATAACCTTCAAAGTGTTTCGACAGTTTAAAATACAACATTCACCGGAGGCGATGCACAATGTAGCCTACAGTCATACTGTAGGAATTAAAATTGCTAAAGGTATAATTTCAAAGATCGGATATAGTCAGACAAAAGGTTCTGACATATGTTTCTATATGTTTGAGGCCAGAAGAAAGAGTGGTATTTTCAGTGACCTGATAAACGGAAAGATGATGATGAAAAGCCACGACCAGACTTCTAGTTTCATTTTCGTATCTGGTGCTGGTAATAACTATGATTTACGTGCGGAATTGAATAGATGAAGAAGACAAAACATATTTCTAGTTCACACTTATGTTTCCCATCGGGAAGGTGAATGGTACCTACAGTTCTACACTAAATTTCAATCTGAAGAAGGAGAAACTTAGTGCTTAAACCATGGATTGATTCAACACATTTCAAAGTTTCTCATCACAAATGTACTTCTTCATTCAACTTATGTTGAGAAGAAAAACGACAGATAGAACAAAATGCAAAACAGTGGGTTTCAACAAAGATGATGGAGGCACGTTGAAGTAATCAAATGTATCCCAAATAATGTGTAAAGAACACAATATAATCTAACCTTTCCCTACTTCGGACTAATTGATCTACAAAAAAGCTGTGCTAATTCATAAAATGAAGCCGTCATGGTCTGTGATCAAGTATTTTATCATACCACTTAAAATACTGTGAGAATTCTTATTCCATAATATCAGAGGAATTTGTGTCAATCACTTTCCTCCGTATTCTTGTACACCTTATTACTTTGTTTACTTTATTCGTCATTTTATTCCCTTTGTTCCATATAAGCTGAATTTACAAATATATGCATGGTCAGATTTACCAAAGTGTATGGTGCAAATTTGCATTCTTCAGGTAGGGTCAGCCATTAAGCAATGTTCCTTAGGAAATATTCTGGGTTATTTATTCTATGAATTGATGAGTTATGAATTGATGATTTCAAATAATTTTTACAGGAAGGGCCTGTTCTGTGAATGTATGTTTTTTCATTCCGAAGTCAATTCCATTATTTCTAATAGTTTTCACAGATGTGAGATTTACAATTGATTCCACATTATTACAATAATATCAACCTTGGTACTTTCGAGCTAGCGATATTTGTACAGGGAAAACGTGATACGAAACAATAACTTATACATACAGTAAAAGTAGACGTTGTCTCTTCAGCCATCATTGCACTTTTGTTGCTTTGAACAAGTAGTATGATATGAAGAAATTGACTTACTTGTGGCAGCGGTTGGCGTTTGTGAAGCTTGTTTTTTAAACATCATACTATGTTTTACTTTCAAGCATGAAATCCACATGATAAATGATAAGCAAATAGTCACTATAACAGGAAATTACATTCCTCACTTTCAGAGCTTTTTAACTTGTACCACATGAATGAAAGTAAATGAAAGTTCGATGTATACATTTACTCCCGTTGTGATCTGCTTCCATCATTTTGACTAATTTATTCATAAGGTCACTTCTGACTGATAGGTCATATGCTCTATTATATTTCTGAATATTTATCAATAGGCTTTACATCCTGTAATTTGACAGCAGTAGATACTCTAGGAAGGCCTGGATATAGCTTAGAACATGTCGATCCCCGTTTAACCTTACAGGAAGATAGTCTAATAATTTTGTTGGAAATTGAGTGGGGCCAATACATAATGCACTTATTTATTAGTAATCTTAGTAATTCGAAGTAATTCTTGACAAACGATGGTCTGTATTGCACTTGTTTACATACATGTTTACGAGTGTGTTTACACTTATAAGTGTGCTTCGACTGGACGACGAATGGAAGTAGACTAGTTGAGGATCCAAAAGTGACATGGACGTGATCATGCCAAGAAGGAATGGAAGCTCATGGGTAGTTGTAGAACCAACTGAATATGGATGCAGATTATAGAGCGCAGTCAGAATGTGCCACTAAAGTCCTATGTTCCAACATGAAAGAAAGAATTAAAACTATAATGATAACAGTATTCTCTCAAAAATACCATTTTATATTTGGGCTCAGGTATTTATCATAACTTCTTCGATATTCACAAAGTAAATGAAGCATTTTTATTTATTCCTAGACAGATGAATTCTCTCATACTTTATTTTAAAAATATGACTTTTGATTATGTATCGAAATGTGAAGCTGGAGTTGATGTAGGGAAATATGCTGCATCATCTTTGAAACTCTTCGATTCATAGTTCAGGACATGAGTAAAGCTATTTGCTATGACACTGTGTTTAGATACTGATCAATTATCGTTCAAATGGCTCCAGTAATAAGTAGAACACTACAGTTCTAGTTGTATCAAATAACGCGACCCCAGTTGTTGCATTGAAACATCTTTCAGAGTTATCTTTGGTGTGGCTACAAGTATCAACTTGATAGCAAACCTCTTGTTTAAGTCACTTGGTATCGTCCTACTTCAATTTTTTTTCATTATTACTTCTATTTTATTCCTGCAAAAAATAATTCATATTTGATGGGAGAATACGTTGAAATATGTGTCTATGTTGGACTTCTCTGAATGACAAAAATGTGCAGGTGAAAGTTTAAAGTAGGAAGAAAACGATGAAATACTTCACTCACTCGTCTTAATCATCGGCTTCACTATTTTGTGATGAGAGAGTTTTAATTTATGGGAAACATGAAAAGTTGGGTTAAAATCGACGAATCATTTTAGTTTTGACAGAAACGTAATAGCCTCAAGCAGGTTTTCAGAAAATTTTAGGAAATATCCATCAGAGCACCAGACATTTGTAGAAAATTTTGGTGGGAGATAAACAGGTGGCAGAGAACTTGAGGAAGTAACGAGAGTTGTTGGTGGTTGAATAGCATTTTCTGACGTAAATGAACGGCGGATTCTTATGACGTGCTCCACATCATTAAGTAAACACCACTTAAAAGTCAAAAAATTCCCTCGAAATAAAGGCATTCCGTATGCACACTACGTGACTGTATGAATGATCTACTAGAAATCTAATTATGTAGAAAAATGTCACGCAAAGTGTACAAAGAGAAAGTTTTATACATTCTGCAAACTGACTTCAATACACGTACAGTAATTTTAAACTTCAGTTAAGTCCTTTAAATTTCATTTAAATATACAATATTTTATGAAGTGTTTCAATAAGGTACTTGGAGAGAACATTGCTGAACACACTAATTTATACTTCTTTAAACTCAGGCGAACCGCAGTCAATAGAATTAACTTTGGCTTACTTTTATCAGCTACAATGATATAGTGCACCAATGAAAACGGTAGACAAAGATATACACACTTGAGGGGAAAGAAATGTTGAATATGTTTTGTTTTACGATTAGCAAACGATGGAAATTCATTATTTGCTTCCATCATCGTTCCTTCCTACGAAAATACTGATATCATGAAAAATATTCACAGATATATGAGATTCATCGTTACTGATTTATTATTCAATTATATTTCATACCTAAACCATCTGAGAAATTAAAAATTTCCGAAAATGTAGGGAGTTGAGTGGGAATCATCAATTCACAACAAAATGTAAGAACAAGGTTTCAGAATATTTAGATACAATGACAGATAAGGGAAGACGATGAAAGAAAGTTAGAGAGAACACATGAAAATATTGAATTATTTCTATGCATATATACATGTGTATATAACTCGACATTAAACAGAAATAACTCATTTTACTGGATAGTTTATGACGACAGGTAAGTTCGTTTATTTCCCTCTGTTACTCATTTCAGCAGCTCTGATTTATGGATGAAAATCCTAGCAAAGACGTGCACAATTCATACAAGGACAAATTCAACTTGTTGATGTCAAATATTTTGTAAAAAGAATCATTTCTAGTACGAAGTGAAAATCAAATTGACATCACTCAAGTTTTTAATTAAACTGTCGTTATATCGGGCACACTAAATATAATATACTGCCTAGCAAATGAATCAAAAATAAGAACTAATTGATTCGTGATTACATGATAGAAACTCCATTTAACTGTGCATCATGTAGACAGCGAAAACAATTTCACTCGCTAAGAAAGATTGCGACAGTATTCATCGATAGTGTAATACGTTAGGTTAACGTAGAAATGGAATGAAATACACTGTGTTCAAAACACAATGTCAGCTTTACCAAATGCAAGCTGAACCAGAAGAAAACTTTTGTCCGAAGCAGGAAAGTTGTCACAGATATATCAAGTTTCACCATAAATATTTTGCAAGTGAATATTGTTACTAACACTGCTATGCTTCATGCATAATCGTTTCACACATAATTTTGACTGAATATATTGAGAATAATTCTTGATACTCATTTCATCTTTGTGCAGTTATTCGCTACGTGAGTGAACCTTATGGTGTTTCATGTACCACAATAGACTTAAAAATACAAACATACTTATGAGTCCTATGTGAATCAGAAATATTGAAGTTGATAAAATTAAAGCAAAAGTGTATTTAAGGAGAACGAAGGACAACAAAAAATAATGGATATTGGCACAGTGAAAAGTGTGAAATATACTCAGAAAACTGACTTCCAACTGAGTTGTGGAATAAAATGCGTCATCAAACAAACGCATTGCTTCTTATGACATAACAGTTATCCTGAATTAGAATAAGCGTAAGTGAAGTAATGTGCAGTTTCCTAGCCATATTCTTAGGTTGTTTCAGTCTGGTCATAGATAGGTTTGCCTTGTAAAATGAAGATTATGGATTCGAATCCTGGTGAGCTGATTGTTGATGAATAGTGTGTATGCTTATTTATTTTATTTTTGGTTAAAGCTTGATTCTACACCGTATTTTTGGTACAAGTATGGAATTTTCAGCATGTGATGTAGGTAATCCAAATTTAACAACCCGACCATTGGTATTAGGAAGGCGTCGGCTGTTCATCGAACTTTGGAGCATGTGGACGGTCAGTGGGAGTCCTAACCACTGTGCCTTCGACGCACCAGGAAGCTGTTATTTGGTTATTTCCTTTTCTCAATGAGTGTCAAGTTGGTGTCATTTTGTGATGAATGATACTGTTCAAATCATTTAATTTATAAACGGTATGATACAACGTGTAATTATAAACAGTATTTGACAAAACTGCGGGTGGAACTGTTTCTGAGAAGTGAAAATCAACTGGAAATCATTCCAGTGGTTACTTGGAATGTGATAAACCAAATGCAGTAAATTGAAGTGTAAGTGAATTGGAAATTAGAACTATTTTATTCGTGGTTACATGAATAATTAATTTACTTAAACTGTCGTTATATAAGGTACACTAAATATATTACACTGCAAGGTAAATGAATTGAAAATTGGAACTATTTAATTCGTCGTCACATAATAGAAACTCCACTCAAATTTGCATCATGTAGACGGCGAAAACAGTTTCACTCGCTGAGAAGCATTGCGACAGTATTCATCGATAGTGCAATACCTTAGCTTAACGTGAAATTGTAATGAAACACACTGTGTTCAAAACACAATGTCAGCTTTAACAAATGCAATCTGAACCAGAAAACAACTTTCGTCCGAAGCAGGAAATTTGTCGCAGCAAGTTTCAACACAACTATTTCTGCAAATGAATATTGTTACTAACATTTATATGCGTCATGCATCATCGGTTCACACATAATTTTGACTAGATATATTGAGAATAATTCCTAATACTCATTTCATCTTTGTGCAGTTATTCGCTACGTATATGAACCGTATAATATATTATGTTCCACAGTGGATTGGAAAAATATGAACATACCTGTGTCTTCCAAATTGGCTGATAGTATGACAAAAAATAATAGGCAAAGACTCAGTTAAAACTGTGAAATATACTCCGAAAACTGACTTCCGTCTGAGTTCTGGAATAAGATGCACCTTTGAGCATTAACGGATTATTTCGTATGGCATAACATCTATCCTGTATGAAAATAAGCTTTAGGAAAATAATGTGAAGCTTCCTAGACGTGTTCTCCGGTTGTTTCAATCAGGCTGTAGATAGGTTTGCCTCGTAATATGAAGGTGTTGGATTTGAAATGTGGTGAGTTGATTGGGGATGAATATTGTGCATCTGGGAGAAAGCAGTTATTCGATTACTGAAAACATTCAGTGTCTATCAAATTGGTGTTATTTTGTGATGAATGATACTGTTCAAATCGTTTACTTTATAAACGGTATGATACAACGTGTAATTATAAACAGTATTTGACAAAACTGCGGGTGGAACTGTTTCTGAGATGTGAAAATCAACTGGAAATCATTCCAGTGGTTACTTGGAATGTGATAAACTAACTGCAATAGATTGAAGGGTAAGTGAATTGGAAATTAGAACTAATTAATTCGTGATTATATGATAGAAACTCCATTCAAATTTGCATCATGTAGATGGCGAAAACAATTTCACTCGCTGAGAAGGATTGGGACAGTATTCATCGATAGTGCATTAAGTTGGGTTAACATAAAATTGTAATGAAATACACTGTGTTAAAAAACACAATGTCAGCTTTACCGAATGCAAGCTGAACCAGAGGATAAATTTTGAGTAAAGCGGAAAATTTACCGGGGATAAATCAAGTCTCCTTTAGTCAAAGCCTTCTAAGTGAATATGTATAATTACTGACTGAACATGGTGGCCTTCCGTCTTCCTTTATTCCTATTGTTTGTAGAGAAGACTGGTAGACTGCTGAACTTCGCATACAGTTCAGCTGTGTTCAGCAATCTAATATGCTTTGTGATCGAAGATGACAGAATTTCTGTGTTTAATTATTTAGATGCTATGGGGAAATGGAAAGGGTGCACAAGGAATATCAATGTAACAAAAGCCAACCTGACGAGGGCAGGCAGGTGAATGAGAAATTCTTCTTTCTGTTCAGCTTATGACATTTCAGCATGGACAGATAATTCAAACGTATGTAGATCACAGTGTGTGAGTTAACCATTTTCGAACACTGTATGCCATGCAAATTTTGGCCATTGAATTCTTGGATAAAATGGTTATTTCGTTACTACACCATTTCGTCCTCAATTTTAATCCTTATCTCTAGGAACTTCCATAAAATTCCTCCTAAATACATTTTGATTTCTGACCTAGAATATCATATCATATTATCAACTTTTGTTTATATATTCATCAATGTACTTACAATCTGGTAGATGAAACGAAACAAAATTCGTAATTACTGGTCACATGTTAATATTTAATATATCAAAGGAAACTATATTTTCGGTGTTATTTACAAAATATGATTGCGTAACACACAATTGAACAGATGATAATGGACGAAAAGATACTAGTTTATACATCTAAAAATAAAATCACTAGAATATAAGGCTAACTTAATTAAAATGTATGGACCTCATTTTGTTCACCTTACACAAATGTGTATTCATTGTGCCTCTCAACGATTATTTCACGATATATAATTGAGGACGATTGTCTCGTTTTCGGGAAGGAATTGAAAGAATAAAAGTTGAAATGGTACTCACTTGTGTTTCTTTGTGTACGAAATAATTCTGTGGACAATATGCGTAACATTAGTCTATCATTTCTTTTAATTAACCCAATAAATTATTATCTATAGTTAATAGATTATTTGATGGTATACACATATTTCGACAAATATGTGCAATAAACGTAGACTCAGTGGCAGTATGTAATTCCACATTGGCTCTATATCATATAAGTTGACATAATTATGATCAATAATTTATATTAGAAGTGCAATCGAGTGAGCAATACTCTTTCACCTTGGGATATATCCGACAGACAAATTAATCCAGCATATTAGGTGAATAAGTAGTAGAATTTTCTAATACATACAAACAAGTACATTCGAGTTTATTTTATTCAATAAATAACAGGCAGGAGATTGAACTGTGGCTCCCTTTCATCATAATCGAGTAGAATTCACCTTGAAAAGTTAACATGTTAATCAAAAAGATACATGAATTCCTGTCGTTTAAGATAAATGACTGAAAGATGATGTCTTCATTTTTCTTCTGTACAAAAAATAAATGGATGATACTTGTGCTGTCTGTGATGAGGATTGCTCGACTGATGAATTCCATAGACAACTCAACTGTGGCCACATATCTATATGCTTTCCAATGGATAAGGGCTCAAGTTTTACGTTTGATTTAACGTTCCTCGGTGATATGGAAAAGACGAAGTGCTTCATAAAGAAGCTACAATTAACAACAGCGAGTCTGACTTGGGAAGTACTCTGTATACGATAGTTTGCTACCTTCAGGTATAGACAGAGAACAATCCATCTGAAGTTCTGTAAATTATATTAGCCACATGCAAAGCTTTTCTAAGTTCACGGTTCGCTAAGTTAGTTCCTTATCTCAAGAGTTCAAAAGAGAAAAAATCACTTGCTATTGTGAAGTGCTGAACTGTATGAATACAGAAAATCACTTCAATATCCATAACGTGTATAATAAGCTAATTTCCATCAACCTATCTTGTTCATCTAACATTCATTATGATGGCAGTGCGTCAAGTGTTATTGTATGGTATATCACTTTCGAAATGCCAAAAGTCGTGTTCAATTACTTGAATAATGGTAAATTTGAAAGGGTTATTGTGGAAAGGAATTGATAACAATCTTCATAGATTCTGCTTGAAAGTACTAAATGATAGTACCTGATTTTCACTGTGTTCATATTTTTAAAGAGTTGAAGTTCATCTTTGTCTGATAGATCAAACCTAATCCGCTGAAAGAAGTGTCAAAAACTGAGTCACTGCTTAACCTGACTAGAAGACTAGTTCATCTTGACAATATATGTTTATCCTATAACAACTGTGATAATTACGTCACGCAGCGTGCCTTGGTTGAATTGCATAAGTTATAATGACTGTCGAAAAGACTGGCTAAAATATTTTCACAGAAATTCACCAGCTCACCTTGGGCAACTATATTGTGGAAAACACTTGTATATTAATCAGTGAGTTAAGTGAGTTATTTGAGTTTCATGTTACCGGTTTCTAAATGCGGTTATATTGTTTTCATATGCATCTCCCAGTCATAAACACATATGCTTCTACAACCTTTGATGTTTCACAGTAATCAGTAAAACATTTACTGTACTTTTTTATTAGTATATATGCATATTCATAGGCCTCTGCTTTGTTCACACAGAAATAAATGGTTACATGTATACAAATGGATTCGGGGGCTGACTGTGACCCGTATGCATTAAAAATAAAGGGTGAGTAAAAATAGACCATTTGATTTCAAGTGAAAATAGAAAGGACACATCGATTATCACAGTTTTGTGATAACTTTTACTTTGTCCTTATGCCCGAATTTACTCTTGTTGTCCTATTTCTCTTTCAAGTATTATGGCTTATTGCAAAGGCAAATTTTAGGCTGATAAGTTAGATCTATAGTTTGTAATCTTTTAACTCATATTATATGGTAAAATATTTTCAAAGGATTCAGCTCACTAGTTAAAATACAGCTGTTGTTCTCAGCTTTGAATTTAGAGAATTTTGACTGGACAAATTTCAATTTATCGGTACTTTAACGAAGCCATAACAATTACGGTGTGCCGCACTTCAACCACATTTTCATATTTTCACTAGTGTACATTACATTGGATGATTTAGTTGGAAAGCAAAATTTGTACATATGACGTTCGCTTGATAAGATTTGAATAAGTGAAACAAACCACTTATACAATAACATTTGCAAAATGTGATTGTGTCACACTCCTATGAGCACATGTCAGATGATAAGATGACACTAATTTAAACATTTAGAGCAAAATATCTTAGAATAATTAATATTAGGCTTCTCTTTGTACATCACACACAAATGTCTTTCTTTCTCTATCGAATTTTATCAAGGGAACCAAATGTATGAAATACTCTTTCTATTTAGTGTAGAAATAACAGAATTAAAGTTCAGATTCTACATACATTCACCAACTGAAAAGATGACATTAAACAAAATTCGTAAAATAAGTTTTTTACGATTAAGTGAATTGATTATCATTCAAAGTTAGTATACCATGTCATAATATGAACGCGTCTCATTTCAGCACATTAGTTCACTATCAAAATATATATTAAAGCCAGATAAAGACTTATTTGGAAACCATAATGTTCGCTTGTAGCTTATTTTTCGTTAAAATGCTGCAGCTGTCGGAAAGACGATTAGATCTGACATTTGATCCTTCCTAGTTCGTTTCACACTATTTTCGGAACATTTCTCTACGTTTTACGAAAATACTTCTCAATTAAGTGCTCAGGAGTTGGTGTTTATGGTCATCTTAGAGGTTTTAGTTCTCACTTTTCATCATTTCACTAACGTACCACCATGTTAAACCTACCACTCTGTAATTTCATCAGACGTGACCACCTATGTGCTGATATTCACAGTTGATACAGTGCCAATAATTTAGTTTCATATGTTTGGACTCTTTACACAACACAATGCATTTAACTCAGTCAGCTGGAATGAATTCTACTTAAACTAAGAAAGCTATCAACATTTCGTAGATATTTCTTGTTCAGGAGATACCTGTTCTGAATTGATTTATTTGATGGAAGACACAGTAGGTTTCCTATTAAGGAAATTCTATTTGGAGTTCTCTTTTCATTCATGTTTACAGATGATATTCCCAAACATCCTCTTCCCTTGGGATTAAAATGTACATTCACTTTGAATCACCGAGCAGTAAGTTGTCAAAGCCATACCTGATAATTTATCTGGTTGAGTGCTGCCAATAACGTTAGCAACTGATACAAAAACAACTCACATAGTTTCACTGAATCGACAGATGATATCAATGATGAGAACAATCAAAGTTGTGAGTATATTCTTTCATGCAGAATCCCTAAAGGAAAAAAATTACAATATACTTCACTACCTCATTTTCTAGGAAAAACTTGGTACTATGATATTGAGACTCATTAAGAAGTGAACTTTAAATGTAAACAAGTTACATTATTTCAGATAGCGTCAAATTTATAGACTTTTGCCTGCTGAGAATTCAATACTATTTGAGTGATTAAGACAACTTAACATGTGCGAAAATTTATATTCTTCTGAATCCCTGTTCTCCCTGTGTTCAAATAACTATTATGAAACTGTTTTGTTCAGAACGTAATCAAGATGTTCCTGATACCCATTTACTTTTCCTGATACTTTGTAATTCGAATATTTAAATTTGCCAGTAGACACACTCACATGTGACATGACATCCCGTTCTATTCACTTACTCAAAAGGCAGAAATCATGAACCCACTGAACAGAAAATTAGTGACTGTATTTTAGCATTGCACATTCTACCAGTTAATCGTTTCCAGTGTATCGTCAGTGGTAATGGTAACTAGAACATTAAAAAATGCCAAATCAGTATATCTCTTGATTTGTATAATCTTGTGGGATCCTCATCGATGGCCGTCAGTGAGATTTTGAGCATTGTTCAGGTTTTGATGTGCATATTTTGTCGAAGAAATGACAGGGGAAAATTTACCTACGCTGAGTAGTCTTACGTGAATTCCTAGCCATTCTTCATCCACGATATTTAATATTTCTCCAATATTCATATAATCGAAGTAAAAGCACGTCGATGTAAGCGCAATCATTCTGTTTTTGAACACATAATGGAAGTATAAAGGCTGTTTGTGATACTGTGACACTTCTGATCTTAAACGTGACTGAGATCTTTTTCCTTAACTGTAACAATGTGTTTCAAAATTCTCACTTACAAAAGTCACCTGAATAAATGCAAAATTTACTAAGCAATAATCCACTGCCTCTTATGGCTATTGTTAACTCTTCATTGATTTTTGACTCTTGTGATAAACATATTGAATCAGTTCTGCAGAAATCGTGAACAAACTAAATATTTGTTAGTGAAAATTGAATAAAACGGAATATTGTGGATTTGTTTTTCCAACACACATAGAAAATTCAAAGCAATCTCAGGCTGACATACAATCTTAAGTTCGGAAATGTTACAAAAAAAGGAAAATTGAATCACAGGTTATACGTTTCGTGTGCAACTAAATGTACTTCACTACTGCGCTAAAATCATGATTATAAACGTGATTTGGATTACTAAATTTTATCTAAAACATCATCTAGCAAGTAATACTGATTCACTGTGATGTATTCTACAAGAAATAATTGCGAAAATACCTTCATGCATAAAATGAGTCGTTGAGTATGCAAACTAATCTGTCTGATGATAGGTTGCAGCTCGCCGTACTACCATATACGTATATCACTTTACATATGTATTGTTCAGAATCAAAACGTATGATTGAGATCTGCTAGAGAAGATGAATATATACGTTGCGTAATCTGTCACATTTCTGTTTGAAATTAGGAGGTTTAGCATTACGATGAAAGTTTCGAATATTGTGTCTTTGTGAGAGATTTAGAACTTCAGGTATTTAGATTGTTTGTTGCCTATTACAGTGGTTATCATTCTTTTATTATTACATCCACGTGGAGAAATGTTAAGGGAGTGGTCACATAACAATGGACAATTTTAAAAAGCTTCAAACCTCCTCTTTACGTATAATATGCAAGCATATTCTATTGCCAGTTAATCACAGTCTTAAGAGGTTTGATTCTAAAATAGTCAACAAGCTTTGCTTGGTTATTCTTCAGGTTTAATTTCATCACTTTTAAAGTAATACACAACAGTGACCACAGAAAACATCTATGAGGAAAACATTTCGTCAGACATTTCAAATGGATCACCTGTCACTTATTGCATACGCTTTCGTTCAATCATTACAAACTGAGAGCTGTTGCAAGATATTTTGCTGCAAGCTACTGAATAAAGGTGCTAGTATAATTTCCTTACAGTTTGGTTTTTGGGAAAACAGTATCCTGAATTGACTTCAAAGTCTCCGATTAGCCTCTTAACTACGGTAAATTGTCCACAAGGAGGGCACTTTTCTGCTTGATCTATGTCATTTTTTCAAATAAAGTGAAGAGGGTCATCCTAATCTAGGTAATGATTATTTTATTAACCTATGCACGTTAACCACTTTTTTCAGAGAACAGTACACTGCATATATTTACTTTCTTTATTTTCAATTTACCCTTAACGTGGTGGGATAATGTGTTATATTCCAAATGATCATTGCTTGAATATTTCAGATTTAACTCAAACCATTAGGTCATTCTTCCTTGCCTTTATGCATCTTATAAGCTGGTAAATAAAGCAGTTACTCATACTTTTCTCATTTTACCTTATTTTAAATGGTTGTCGACTTCAGTAATTGTTTCGGAAACATTCTGATAGTGTCATAAATTGATTTGAAAAAAGAGATTTCACCAAAACCATAAACTCACTTAGTTCTATCAGAAAGAGAATATTTACAGAGGAAATAAGAGCCATTAAACGATAATTATAAATTACGGAATTGTAGTAAACCGACCTGTGAACAGGCTTACCTCATTCGTAGCCGCACACATATGCATGGATAATAGACCGGGCATTGACAGACCACAGTTACTCCAAACAGACATAAAACAAACTAATAGTATTTCAGTGCATAACTCCTAATATTGGAGGTAAACGATAAAAATCAAGAATAAAGGTGCTCTAAGGAAATTGTACTTCAGAAGCTACAAAATGATGTTTGAATGGGACTCTGTTCCAACCAAAGTTTGCTTATAAAGAGACCAGATTTTTGGCTTGGGTCTCATTATTAAATACAGCTAACCAATTCGAAAAAATTAACAGCATTGCACGTGATAACAAAAACTCAAAAAATCACCTAAAGGCAAGGATGGTGCAGAGAAAATGGAAAAAGAGTTATTCAACAACCTGAAAACTTTGATATACACACATTATCTTTTCTCAAATATTTGTATGAACAAGTATACCTAGATTGCATGTGTACCTGAATTTCATTGGCCAAACAGCAGTTTTATACATAATTAATACACCATTTCACGAAGAAGCAGGATGCTTGACGGATACACCGAATTCGCCGAAAATGAAAATGATTGAAGATGACTTGATAAGAATTCGTAGAACAACTGAGATAAAATAATCATCGATGAGACAATGATTTCGCTGAACGTCAATTCCGTATCCAATGAAGTCGCTTCTTTAGAGATCATGAATTTTATCTGTAAATCTCTGCTACGAAATGATATGAGACTATACAGAACCAACACTGTCAGATTAACAACAAAATTCTTTACTCAAGTTGAAGACATGCAAATGGGCTCCCTTGTTTTCACTCCTCTAACTGATATATTTATGAAAACCATTCTCTGACAAATGAAATCAACAAATACGGTTCTTCTGTATCTACAGAGATATGCGGTGTACACAATAGTAATAAGAACTCAAATTTAAAGGTTAAAATTGACTTTTAAAGTAGCTGTGAGTAGATGACTGTGTGAAAGTGTCTTAAGGATTCATTACTGTAAAAGAAAGAGATGTTGGAAAATAAGTCGACATAAATATCTCTTGTTGTAAAATGAAAATTTCTAAATTACTGAAATATAAACAAACAATAAAGCAAAATATGACTCACGTTGCCTCACTGCAGTGAGAATGAATATCAAGATGAACCCCCAGTCTGTGTTTCCTTTTTCCAACTAGATTCACGAAACACTCTAGTTTTCATCGGGAAAATGAAGCTAATTGAAGGCGAATATGTATAGACTGAGATTGTGTTACTTGGAGTACATAAATCTAGGTTCTTTCTCTCCACATTTCTTCCTACTGTTGACTAGAAAGATACTTCGAAGAAATACTTAGTTTCCTCACTAATGATAAGAACGTTTAGAGACCATTTCAAAATTCTTAGAATAATTTTAATTCTGCCTCAGTTATTTGGACAATAGTTTGCACAATTTATTCATTTTACAATCACATGTGTTTGAATAAATCTGAAACATTATTATTCATAATTGTATAAATATTCCTCAGTTGACAAATATAATTTAAAATAAGCTTCCACTCAGTTTTCATGCTGCTATTATTCTTACCTGCATTTACTACAACGTTGACATTAAAAAGGCAGACAGAAATACAAGGTTACTCATGGCACCTTTTGAAATTCATGAGTATGCAATATTCGATTGGCCTGAATGTCTGAATAAATTTACATGGGGAAAATATCAAGCAGTCAATTGCTTTATCAGCAGTATTGCGTAGAACCATGACAAAATATTTGGCTGATGATGGATCATCACAGTTAAAAAGTGTTCTCCGTGCAGGCGATATAATTCGGAGGGACAAATAGGTAATGTTTTCCATAAGTTGCCTTCCCCTTGATGTTCTTCAACCTCCCGTTTAATAGGGACGGTTAATTAAGTTTGCAGCGAATTCTGCCAAAAAAATGTGTTTCATCAACCTCAGCGACGGAGCATTATTGTGGCCAGTTGTCAGCAGTTCTCCACAGAATTAATCACAGTTTGTTAGCAGGTAATTGCAAAGAAATCAGTTTCAAAACACCAGTTCGAATTTAACTTGGTACATACTAAAAGAACTAAACAGATTTGGCCTTTCCTTTAGTCCAACCAATAGTACATCAGAATGTTTCATCATTATCAATATTATTGTCAGGGTGTATTTGAAACTAAAGTAAGTGTGGTCAAAATCACGTGAACAGTTTTAAGGAAACAGTAGTGACTGTACCATCAATTTCAAACTACAACGTATTTAATCGCGGGACATACACAATGAGCCTAAGGAGATAAGAAAATCAAGCTGATTTTTAAACAAAGATTCAAAGTGAAAATAAATTCGGAGATACATTAGAATAAACATATTTTAATGATCAACATAACGCATGACTATTAACTGAGATTTACAACAAACTTCAGTGGTAACAGCATTTGTGCACAAAAGGTCAGGGTGAAAATCATATGCCACTTCTATGCAGCTGAGACTAAGGGCGTTTTCTTGATTTAACAAGAAAATGACAAAGATTCATAAGTTAAACATTGGCTTGATAACTACAGGTATTGATTCAATTCCTCAGCTATTTGTAATCATGTGTAGTGATTAAATGCATTACAGAAGATTTCCGTTGGTCGGCCACTATCAGAAACTAACTGAACTCGATATTCAAACAAACTAGCGCTCATTTTGCTAGCTTGAAACATAAGTCGAGAAATTTTGAAGTAGTTAACCCTATATGACTTTCACCTTGTCAGGCATTTATCCGGTGAGATTCTGACGAGGGAAATGAGAATCTTTGATTGATCACCTAAACAATTATTTGAAAGTAGTCAACAGCTCTCATTATAGTTAACAGGTTAACAACGGACCTTAAACCAGTTAGTTTTGGGTTCCAATCCTGTCCCACATACGTCAATCCGCTAATCTGAGTAATGTCGTCAGCCCTCGTAGAGTAAGTGTAACTCATGGCCTGCCATGTAAGAAATCTACCCCAAGTTACTGAGTTTTATCATTGCTATCAGTCTTCCAATGCAAATCCGAAACATATTCTTCATACATTCGATATACTTTTTTGACGAGACTATGATCTAATTTTCACATGTCAGCAGTGCATCATCGTCTCCGTATAAGTTTGGTTAGCTTTCACATTATTCGAATTTCTTTAGATGTTTAAATATTTTGAAATGGTTTATGGTGAATATATTTTCTGGCGACCTGAGTTGATATTATATTTATCAGATCAACAATATAGCGTCATGCTTGTTTCTTCAGCTGCATCAAACACTTTACTCAATAATCTCGAGTGAACTTCTGCAGGACAAAAAGCCATTTTTCAGGAGAAACAAAAAACAACTATGAACTTAAAGCTAATGATTGGTTGAACATTTACTGCAATAAGAATATTCAGTTACATTTTTATTTTGCTTTGCTCGTCACTTTGAGATTCATGAATTTATTTTCATTTCTTCGGATGCATCAAAACTTTATTTTATAATCTCGAGTAAACTTCTGCAGGACAAAAGGCTGTCATCTTTAGGATATTTAATTGTGAGTGACAAACCACCGTTAGAAATTCACCCTGAATTAAAAATGTGAGTACTCAGAATAGTGCGCAACTATCCTTAAAATTCTGACCGTATAAATATCAACTGTTAGTCTACGCATACCTTTTTCAGCTGAATAAATCAAAGAAAATGAACACAATTGAAAACTGAGGTACATTTCCAGGGGAATCACTGATAATGAAGCCTTCCGTTGATAATAACTAGTTGTGAAATCCTAGATGTGAATTTCGTCCTACTTTTGAATGTTTCATACCGGATAGCTTCAAACACCGAAACAGTACCAACTAGACAGTCAAGTGCAATGTAAACTTCCATCACTAATTATCATGAATCTTAATATTGTGACGTCAATCCGTCAGTATCGTAGAATCGTACGTGCTGGGTGGCACTGTGTGTGAGCCACCAAGCGATTCGTTCTAGCATACAGACAAAAGTGACTTCATACTAAATTTATTCACCTAAACACAGTTTTGCTCTTTTTCAGATTTCAAACAAATACAATCTGATCGGGGTATCAAAGCGGTACTTATACATAACAGCCTAAAGTAGAATGAGAAATGTGTCACTTGCTGAATGAAACGAATACTTCTGTTCAGTATGCAATCTACAAGACATATTGCTACTTTATGCAGATACAAATATTAATTTTTCTCACTCATGTGACTTAAAACTATCGGAACAACATGTTTTATTAGAGTTCCAGATATATCCGTTTGATGAGTTTCAGCCTGCAAGTACTTAACGCTCCCGAGGCGTCCACATCAGTTGACTCTTCTTCACGTTTCTTAATTGTAATACAATGAAGAAAGATAAGCAAAACGATCGTTTTTGTTTCGGCTTCGTAGTTTTCCCATGTTTCTTCGCAATTGCATGTTGGTAATCCACTTCTTAATATTTTAAAAATCTAGTGAGAACTTTCGCTTTTCGAAAATATTTCCAATAAATAGCTGAAATGAAATGCTTTGGAAAGATTATCGGTCAAGTAATCTGGATTGAATAATGAATAAGGTGTTTTGAGACGAATGGAAGATGTGTGTTTCTGATGTCAAAATTAACTAAGGTCATTTCAGAAGGAACTATTAGTTTTAGTTATAGATGGTGGATACTACTCACTGATAAATGTAAGTAAATGGATACTATTCATGCTTACTAGTAGTGTTTGTTAGTCTGATCAAGGTGACAGAATCAACAGCCCGAAGTTTTACGTATTTACTTCCGAGCTCTAAAGTGATTTACCATGTTCGACGAAGATGAATAATTCGACACAATCAGTTCAAACCACTCAAATAATGCAGGATTCTAAATGTCACAATGAGATATGGAATTCGCCAACAAAGAATTTGAATATAAGTAGTAACTTTCATGGATAAACTTGATGAAAACATAATTGACTCCACGAAAATGACAGTGTTTGAAACTCACTTGCAGTCACTTAAGCAGGTTAATATTTTAAAGTTGATTCTACCAACTAATCAGAAAGCATCCTCTTCCATGCATGCAAAAATTCATAAAAATTTATCACTTATTGAATTCCGAAATATACTTTCTGAATCTGTTGGAGTTAAGATGACTGAAGTTGTAATATTCTCCCTTACAAGTAAATTATACAGAACAGCAAGTCAATTCATCAACATAAATCACTGTTTTTCTGCCTGAATTCATATGAGGACAGTTGTGTTGCAGAATAAAGAATTTTATCGATTTCCTCTAAATGGAATATGAAAAATAATCACATGACCTTGGAAGATTTGAGTGAAACGACATTTTCATCTCCATGAAAACGGCAGGAAAATTCATCATCCCAGTAAGAAAAGCGTCCACAGTGCCTAAATTAACACTTAGCACAAAATAACAGATTTGAATAACTCAACAAACGCATCAAGAAAAACATCCTATTTGGCTTTCAAAATCTTTGTCATTAACACCCCAATTGACATTAATTGAAGCTAAACACGCCAGTCAGATATTTCATTTAGATGTTTGCCCGTTCATGCAGAATCAACTTCACTTCCACAACTGTGATCTCCACTATCTTCAGCAGTCGTTCAAAGTAATCATCATGACAATTGCTTGCAGTGAATGGATGATTGGTGTGTGGAAGTTATAATGTAACACGGCGACGAAACCTATTCACATTGCGCTTTCATGTCATCCGTGCTATTATCTTGGAGGCAAGTCGTTCTATTCATGTCTTCACCAGAGTTATCACAAATGTACATCCAGTTAGGAAGCCATTTACTTACATTTTTCTAAAGTGTGAAACAAATAAATGGATGCAGATTTTGTTACATTAAGTGAAGCGTACGAAGTTAGTTACTATGGCGCCTTCATTATTGCAGGCAATTATACATCACATCCAGTTCGCTTCTGTATCATTGATGCCATTATGCTCTAATTGCCTCAGTTAAATAATGATAGTGGACAGCCACATATCAGTAAACTAATTATTTACAAAATAAAGGCTCACACGTTCTTGATATTCCAAGATGCTTTCACTGTCTTGCATTCATAACAACAACTTTAACAGTTACTTTAGACAAAACTGGAAACAGCAATAAGAAGTATGTATTCGAAACTTAAGGAAGAATCGGTTATTACTTTATGCCTACTGAATTTACACACACTTTATTCTCACACAAGGTATTTAGGTTTCTTCATTTGTATTCTGCAGCTTGTACAGCGGTTTCTCTCACTAGACGGAGTTCCTAAATCAGACTACACATCGCTTATATTGGCGTGACGTGACTGCAGTCATTTTAATTTTCTCTCGTTCCCTGATTACCTCCAGCGAATGAACAGTATAATAAAAGTATTCCAGATTGCTTTAAAATAATGTCGAACGTAGTAATTAGTGGGAAATCCAACAGTGTTCGCAGAACTATTCGTTGGAAGGTCAGTAAGAGGATGAATTGATCACCCTATATCCTTTATTATATGGGATTATCATGATATTTCAAGACTTATCAGCCTCTTTATAGAAATACCCTATACGTTCCCATGCTCTTTAGATTCATGAGTAACTGATTAAGGAGGTATCTGTAAAGTGGCTGACACCCTAGTCGATCGACAAGATTCAGTAGAGTATCGATTTCTGAGATTACATTTGATTTGCACAAACATGTATCATTATTATAATTCGCTTGTTTTCCCGGCGAGATAGGGCTTCAACAGAACATCTCCAAATCATCCAATTCTCTACAGTCCCCTTTAGCTGACACAATGATAAGTCACAAGCTCGCATCTCATTCACACGCGAGGTTCTCCATCACAATCTCAAACAAACGCCCACCTCTTCACCTTTCAATCGAGTGCCACTTGAGGGATTGCGTGCCATGCGATGTCACCCAAAATTCTCCTCAGCGTGTGTCAGATCCATCTCTGTTTCATCCAGCATATTTGTTGGATAGTAGGTTTTTGGTTCGTTTACCGCCTTCCAGAGACAAACACTGATAATCCTCTCTAGATATCTGGTTTTCCGTGTGAAGTCTTTTGGAAATGCTTTATTTAAAGTGTGCTCCAAGTCTCTGAAACTTACACTAGAATTGACTTAACATTAATTTTGAAAATTCGTATACTGATTACAGGAGACTTCCACACTGATTTCAGGATAATGAAAGCCTGTCTTGCTCACGCGGTGCTGCATCTTACATCCTCATCTGAGTGATTGAAGTTGTAACAATTTTGTCAAGACATATGAAAGAAGCTTATTGATTAATATTGGTGTTTGTTTTGATTAGTTAGGTATCTTCATCACATCTTCCTTATCTTTCTTCATTTGAAGTTATTTTTTCTCTGCCCATTCTGCCAACTCGCTGGGTTTCTCCTGAAAATCTTTGCTTTTGTGTGACCAAAAACATAAATAGTCCGCGAAATTAAAATCTTTTCAAGTCTTTAATTGTGGTAAAGCTTTATTTTAGACACTATGCGTAAAGATGGTTCAAAAATGCCCAGCGTATTCAGTTCCAAAATCCTATTTTCTTTCAACAGCATTTACACAATAAGTAAAAACCTTAATTATTTCTTTATTTCGTTGAAGAGCAGCACAGGGTTTACTTGGAAGCAAGTTTATTCAGAGCGCAAGTTCGCAAGTTTATATATAGGTCATTTGATATAACTGCATGATTGAAACAACGATAAATCCAGATGAAATTACGGATTTTGTTGGAAGGCAACTCCAGTAGCCCAGTGACTTAAGCAGGCCGCCTTCTTGTCAGCCAAACGTATTCCTGTCCTCTTGCTCCCTTACAACTGTCTCGTGCATGTTTTGGTCAACCACAGTCAGGAATGTCATCGTTATAATGGGAACTCTTGCCTTATTCCTGTCTTCAACAATATGACATTTCTAAATTGCTGTTTTATATCACGAGTCATGTAACGTCATGATATAGCTGTTGGATGGTGTTGGTTAGGGTGTGGTGCACTCTGCAGTTGGAAGCTGACTTTCAGTATCTTTACTGCATTTGCAAATTCCCCTGTTGTCTCAGGGCTGGCGTTTCTCTGGCAGCTATTTATGCATGGACTGCAATTGCTAACTGGTTAAAGGGCCTTTCGATTTGACTGGACCATCGTTTCTTTTTTTACCCTCTTTTGTAATTAGGTTCATTTCACTATATGCCGTTGGTTTCATCTGCCTTGATCTCTTCCAAATATCACGAGCGACCTTTTTATTTGGTATAACTTTGTAAGATCTTTCTTACCTGTAGCCTATTTTGCTTCTGTAGCCAATATATCATTTTTTACGAGTTGATCACAGACTGATATCAGTTAGAGAACCATTGAAAACCAGGGAGTACTGGACAGCTGCTGTTTCATCCTAGTTTGGGAATCATCGGCAGTACGCACTGATATCAGTCTGTGATCAACTCGTAAAACATAACTAATCCTTACAAACCAAACTATAGAAAATTATTCTGATGCTCGCTAGTGACTTGCTACAGGTTGGAGCTTCCTGCAGTTCTAGTGAGAAGTCGTGACCAGTGAGGTCCAATTAGAAGTCACGTGTGGATGGATTTCCACCAACGACAATAGTTGGGGTCGCGCTAAAATCACGAATTGGTAGAAGTTAGAATTCATGAGCCATTGAATCGGGTCCCAGTGGCTAAATGGTATACGAGCTTGCCTTGTAACCGGAAGGTCCTGGGTTCGAATCCCAGTGGGTGCGTACTGCCGATGATTCCCAAACTAGGATGAAACAGCAGCTGTCCAGTACTCCCTGGTTTTCAATGGTTCTCTAACTGATATCAGTCTGTGATCAACTGGTAAAACATAACTAATCCTTACAAACC
Organism: Trichobilharzia szidati; assembly: GCA_944472155.2. Taxonomy (NCBI): domain Eukaryota; kingdom Metazoa; phylum Platyhelminthes; class Trematoda; order Strigeidida; family Schistosomatidae; genus Trichobilharzia; species Trichobilharzia szidati. The sequence goes on from OX235273.1 coordinate 32,773,314, forward strand.
AAACTACAGACAATATATCATTGAATTTTCCTTTATCTTTCACAGCACTCTTCATTATTTCTTTATTCAGTAAGATGTACACTGACCTCAGCTTCCCTCTCTCTTGACTCTGCACTGGTTGGTCTTCTTTTTCACTATCCTCCCTGTCTTTTAGTTTTCATGTGTTTGTAAAAGGGCATAAATTTTCTTGCTTCCTCTTTCTTCTCAAGACAGCTGTAGGCGCTTCCATCAACGTCACTCTCTGATGCTTCTCGCGTTTTCTCACACAGGCTTCCTCAGTGATATCACGTAATGTCTCCGACTTCTCTCACGGCTGCAGTGAAGATATCCTACCTTAGTTACATCCATCACTTTTTGAGTGTTACGTTTCAATTATGGTCTGTCTCTTGATTCTTTGAAGACTTCCAACCTGAACTTATGTGATTCTTGCAATAGATAATATTCTTAGCTCACATATGCTCCTATTGTCCATTTGTGTCCCGCAGGCTACGTCACCACATTATTGAGACTCAGATGAAGTTTGTCTGATTTCTGGAGTGTACATCTTGTGATACTCATCTATTTTTGCATACATTCTTGTGCTTATACTCGCTACCCATTATCAACGTATAACTGTTTTTTTGCTCGCGTTTTAGCATTCATATCACCCATTAGGATTTTGATTTTAATATTTAGAATCTTCTACATTACTCTAAAGTTTCTATAGAGACGGGATTGATTTTTTGGTGTGGAGTAGCTAACCCACCTACACGTTCAATCTCAACCAAAAAAGTGATTGAAAATTTCGATTATATAAAATTTCGTTAATTTCAACTAACCCATCAATTCTACAATTCGAGATATACGGATATGTGATATATTCATTTGAGATGTTGATTTATAAAATGCAGCAACATGCCTTACAAAATAAGAGGCGTTTTCATGTGCGCATCATTCGCTCAGGTTCATTACTGCTTATTGATAAACGTGCGTTCTAATTTCTAATTCGTCCACATAGTATATCGACCACCAGAAATATCAAAGCAGAATTTCAGAGGAACCAAAAATTACTTGTTCTAAAAAAGAAACTCTGAATAAAATTGGATTTCAAGGGAGACAGCCTGCGACATCATTAAGATACTAATTTCATCATATTAAAGAAGAAAAATCTTTGCACCGACTCTGAGGGTAGTGTTCTGCGGTCTTCTATTGGTCTTCAGAGGCCTTAATGGCAAGGTCTCATACCTGACCACTTCTTTGGACATATATCGGCTAACCTGTTAGTGTGGGACAAGGTGCGTTGGTTTTTCGACGTGTATTTTATCTAAAGTATTTGTAAACACTATCCTTCATGGCTGAAGAGAGGCAGTATTATTATTATTCCCTTGCGTTCCGAGTGAAACACAGGGCTTCAACAATACATCTCCACTTTGTTATTCTTCCTGCCGTCCTCTTCAGCTGGGTCCACGATTGACCAAACTCTCACATCTCTTCTTGACATGATCTCCTCCATGTCACCCTGGCACTGATGACCCACTCGCCGCTTCCCAACGGGATTCCAATCGAGGGGCTAGCGTGCGATATCTTTCGGCGGCCTCCACAATGTATGCTCGATCCATCTCTGCTTTCTCCTAAATATTTGTTGAGCGATTGCCTCTTGGTCGGTTTGTTCCTATAGTTTACAGTTACTAATTCCTTCTGGCTGTCCAATTGATCTTCAGTAAACAGCGAAGGCAGCTTTCAATGAAAGTCTGCAACTTGTTGGGAATCCTTTTCGTGACATGCAGTGCAAGTTTCTGACACGTATAGAGGAACCTACTTCACATTGATGTTGAAAATGAGAATCTTGTTCCATATGCTGAGTGCAGAATATTTCCAAACTGGTTTCAGATTAATGAAGGCGTATCTTGCCTTTCCGATTCTGACTTTGACATCTTCGTCTGTTCCGCCTGTAGTTCAGACGACACTTCCCAGATAAGTGAAGGAGGCACTCTCTGTTAAATCTCTCCCGTTGATGGTGATTTGTGCTGGTTTTTGTTGTTGTTGACTGCTTATCTTCATCACCTCGGTCCTCTCTATGTTCACTTGGGGTCCTATTTACGCTGCCCGCCAGTTAGTTGGTTTTCGCATGCAAGTCTTCGAGTTTTTGCGACAGTAGACACATATCATCCACACACGAAATCCAAATCTTATAGAGTGCATCTTTTATTCTCTCCAGGATGATGCGGCTTTGAGAGGCAGTAATGGCTGTAGAACCAGTGAGATAATCGAACACTTTGTGAATGCTGGTTTCAACAAACGCCTCCTTCAAAGTAATCCCTGAAGTGAAAAGTAAGCCGTCAAAGGCCATACTATTTCATATCCTTTGCATTGCTGAAGCCTTAGGCATTCAGGTAGAATAACTAGAATTGTTCATAGAAATGAAGATTATTCAACCACTTATACTATCATAGTAACAACCTCGTAAACACCTGCAGACTTGATTTTTGTTTCTTTTTCACATCCCTATGACTCTTGTATTTCTTTAGAGTTCTTGCATAATTCCATATTCTGGTTTTTTTCTATGGGCATCCTAATCACAACTCACCCATTAAATTATTTACCTTATTATACAATTATAATACACTTATTCAGATATTTTTGATGCATTGCGTAACATTAACAACTATGTTTATGATGACTTATCATTTTAGTTACTATCCCCTTTCATGAAAGCATTGTACAGAAATGTGGTTGTACAGCTACAGAAAAACTATTCCCTGTAAATAGCCCTTTCAGTGAACCACGTGTTTTATTTTCATTAATGAATTTCTGGGGATTATTCAGGAATATCTACCTATGACATGATTGACTATTGAAAAATCAAAATATTATCAAGTTTCCAACTTAATACTATATGCTTCACTCACTTTGACACACTGGTATAAGGAGAGTACCAACATATAATTGTATTTATCAAATTATTACTTATATCATTTGTCACTATTGTCATAACAACGACAATCTTATCTTCTTATTCCTTTACGCTGCGATTGGGACATAGGACTTTAACCTAGAACAATGGAGTTTCGGTATCAGTGGCTTTATTTTTACAGGATGAGGTTACACCCACAACCTTCTCACTTAACCAGTCTTACTACTAGCTTGGAGAAGCTTAAGAAGTGCACCAGCCGAGAATTAAAACTAGAATCAGGTGTGTGGATGACGAGCATGCTACCGCTGAACCACCGACGTACATTACGCCAAAACAACACAGCTTATGACCGGTGATTCGGCTATTATTTTCAGACTGAGAAAACCTAGCAGACTGGTTGAAAATGCAAATATTCTGCATGCAAAAGAAAATGTACCACATATTACCACCATTTGTGTACATAAGAGTCCCAAATCAGGACGAAACAGCTGTCCGGTACTCACAGTCTTTGCAATGGTTATCTAAATGATGTCAACTTGTGACTAGTCAGGTCTCTGTAGACCAGCGCCTGTCAATATATATATTTATATACATGTTGCTTAAGTTCACCACGTACCATTAAGATTTCACGGAATTTATCGTTAACTAACTTAACAATCAGATGTCTGGTGAATATGTTCAAACAACCATTCTCTGGTTCCTACATCAACTGGCTGAAAATGTCGAATTTGTGTTCATAAGTCTCACGAGATCAATATTCTAACACCGTCACATGGATTCCTGGACATTTCATTTCGTGAAAATGTTTCCTACCTAAGTTAACTGATCGGAACGGATTAAGACTTTATAATAACGCTTAATTTATTCACATGCATTTCAAATATCCTTTCTGTGATTTGTTTCTATTTCCAGCGATAATAATGACTTCCAAGGGGAATTTTGATTTAGTTGACTGCATGTATGTCTAATTCTTTCTTGTATTTCTATCACAGAGTGAATAGTCATTATTAGCTTTATCACTTCAAATATTATGTCTGTTGTCACTTCAATGAAAGCACTAGACTTCGTTGGCGTACATCTGTAGGTTTTAATTTTGCGAATTGAAATTATCAAACTTCTGCTGATATCGACAGAGAGGTCTATTCATTTTCATTGAATTAGTATTTCACAAATGGATAGTTAAAGATTGTGTCACCCATCAAGCGTAAAAGTTGGTTAGTGTAATGTAGAATTGTTCAATACCAGGTTGTGTAATTGATCAAACAAACAATGGCACACAGTCACCTTTCGCTACATATCAAGTAAGCCAAATGAAGTAAAGTTCAGATTCGAACAGTTTCATATAATCTCCTGTGTTATATGTCATCGCAAATATTCGCACAGAGTTTCACTATCGCGATAAAATATAAAAGCCTTTAGGCAAAACATTCAATTACTAAGTTTGTTTGCTCTTAAAATAAGTAGTTTATCGGTGAACGTAAAACTCACATCATAAAAATAGAAAAAACCCGTAGTGAAGCTCATTCGGATTCATTATCCAGTAGTTTAGACGTGCACAAAAGCTCATTGAGGTGTCTGGAGATCTATTGTATTATTTACAACACGATGACATTGTAAGATGTAACTTTTAGTAATGTATTATTAAAGTCAGTTCGCCAATTCCCATTAAATAAATGCATGCATTGACCGGCGGTTTCACAAATCGATTCAAAATGATGGCAAATACAAACGGTTAGAAATTCAACACAAATAGTTTAAAATAATAGAGAATGGAGCACAAATAGAAGGAATTTACTTACATGTATCTAGGTATGAGAAAAAAAACACGAAAATATGTAGATACGCAAAAAAATAAAAACCATCTCATTCAGCGAAATAGTACATTAATACGTTCGTATAATTATATAGGACAAAAGGATAAATACAAAAATTCAACATTTTACGAAATATTACAGATTAAACTTAAGACAATATAGTCAAAATGTGAATGATAACTCATGGTCTCATTAAGGCTAGTTCGTGTTACAGGACATCCTTCAGTGACAAATCAATGAAATTGTCGTTTAAACAAAGATTCGCTGTCATACTGAAATGCATTAACACTAAGCTGCATAAAAAATATGTGTTCATACGAAGCCTTCATAATTCCTGTTCTAAATATTCAAAGCATTACACCAATGCGAGAGAAGAATTGATTCAAAAAGTCACTCAAATGAATGGAAAAATTATTGTAGATATTTCAAACAGAACAAGAGAACATACGCCACAATTTTCCTACAAAAAAGTCAGAATCGCATAAAACGTCAGAGCAGGTAAAAAGAAAATTATAACACACAAAAAAATTATTAAAAAGAATGGTTACAATTTAAAAAAACGATGCCAAAAAAATTAATAAATACTTAAAATATGATAACTAATAGCAAGAAACATTCTCGTCAAATTCGATTCCGACTAAGCAGATAGTTGAAGAGTAACAAGTCGAATATTGTCTATATATATGTCAATTCTTAGAGATATACAACGTGACATCAAATGACATATGGAAATTTATTAGAATGACTGAGAAAGCGGGAATTCCTGATAATAACATGCCACATGATATCGGCAGATAGTTATTGCAAAAACCTCCTTCATATTCAAACCTAAAATTAACGGTTGAATTCACCTCCGATTCATAAGATAGTTGAGCCATTGAAGAGTGAGAAGTCGAATGTTATCTGTATTTGTCACTTGCTAGATTTATATAAAGTGCCATCAAATGACACAAGAACATTTCTCATGATGCCTGCAAAGTGCGAATTCCTGATAGTCACTTGCCACATGAGATGAGCCCTTCGTTCCCGAGAGGGTGTCAGCTCCACGCTTCACTCACAGAAGATGTGACAATTCCATGGAGAGGAGTCACACACCTCCGACAACCCAATCATCACAACACACACTCCAAACAACATCGATTGAAGCTAAGAGCATCAACCAGACATTACACCTTGATGATTGCTCGTTCGTGCGGAATCAACTGGACTCTCACAACTGTGATCTCCACTATCCTCAGCACTCGTTTAAATCAATCATCATGCTGTTTGTTTGCAGTGATGGGATTATTTTCGTGTGAAATGCAAAGCGTGGCATGGCGACAATACGTATTCTCAATTCGCTTCAATAATTGTTATGCTATGTTACTAGAGATTTGTTGATTCATTTATGCGTTCACAGTATTTCTGAGAAATCCACATGAGATTAATTCAATCCTCGCTTACTTTGAGCTGTAACGTGATACATGAAAATTAATGTGGATTTCGTTATATTAAACATAGTGTGTGAAGTTAGTTATTAGCGCGGTATCACAATTGTGGATTAATGTACATCACAAAGGAAACATTCGAAATCTACTATATTTTATGTGCAATTCCAGATTGATTTGAAGACAGTATAATTAGAGTTGAGGACACGCATTGAGAGAGATTCCATGAGCTCATAAATGCAAGTTCGTTTAGATGGAGATCCGTCAGTGATAATTCGAATTAATTATCGGTTCAACACAGTTTTGCTGTCGGTTCGGAAATGCATTATCTCTAACAAATCTACGTAAATAATACGTTGATTTCGTGAAATAAATTATAGCTATCCAGATGATATCATCATTCCCTATCTCAGGATTTATAACTTTTTACATGTTGAAATGAGTTTATATCCTCAAAATAAATGAAGAATATTTTAATTTTTATATACAGTCATCTCTGATTCAGCAGATCAGCATACCAGATTTATCTTCTATAAGGAACAAAATTCATAAAAGAAGTTACGAAACAAGATTCACAAGCAGTGACAGAATATAACAAGATATAATAATGTAAGCTATGATTTGGTTTCTCAATGGTTCGACGACATCTCTATCAGTCAGGTGAATGCTTCACACATCCAACTCCTATTCTCAACAAAATATAAGCGGCGAGTTCTCCTCCGATTCATTAGATAGTCGAACCATTGAAGAGTGAGAAGTCGAATGTTGTCTATATATGTCACTTGCTAGATTTATATAAAGTGCCATCAAATGACACAAGAACATTTCTTAGAATGATTGGAAAGTCCGAGTTCCTAATAATCACTTGCCACATGAGATGAGCCCTTCGTTCCCGAGAGGGTGTCAGCTCCACTCTTCACTCACAGAAGATGTGACAATTCCATGGAGAGGAGTCACACACCTCCGACAACCCAATCATCACAACACACACTCCAAACAACATCGATTGAAGCTAAGAGCATCAACCAGACATTACACCTTGATGATTGCTCGTTCGTGCGGAATCAACTGAACTCTCACAACTGTGATCTCCACTATGCTCAACACTCGTTTGAATCAATCATCATTCTGTTTGTTTGCAGTGATGGGATTATTTTCGTGTGAAATGCAAAGCGTGGCATGGCGACAATACGTATTTTCACTTCGGTTCCATAACTATTATGCTATGTTACTAGGGATTTGTTGATTCATTTATGCGTTCACAGTATTTCTGATAAATCCACATGAGAATTATTCAATCCTCGCTTACTTTGAGCTGCAACGTGATACATGAATATTAATGTGGATTTCGTTGTATTAAACTCAGTGTGAGAAATTAGCTTTGGTCGCGGTAACACAATTGCAGATAATCTTGTGTCACAAATTAAACGATTTGCAGCCCAATTAGATTAATACGGTAATCCAGAATGATGTGGAAATAGTATTATCATAATAGCAATTTACATATTCGATGAGAATTCATCAGCTTTTTAATGCGATTGCGTGTGGATGCCGATCCTTCATTGCTCATTGTAACTACTCTTCGGTTGAACTAATTTTTGCTCTCTGTCGGACAGTTAATTTTTTCTTGATATTTTTTTTCGTGGATTCGTTTGTGCGTTTTTATTCTTAAAATATTTTCTTCTTGAAATGACTTGCTTTTTCTTTCCAAATTTAACACGCTTTTACTCTTCTTGATTTTTTTATTATAGTGGCTGCATTTCTGCGCGTCCTCTTCTTTTGGAACGCATCATCTTCATATTTCATGTCGTTGTTCAAATGCGACTGATCCGTTTTTACCTGAATGAATTGCACATAAATTTCATTTTACGTCAGTTGACGATATTGCACGAGGACTAGCCAATATCTTCGGCATGTTTTTTCATCTCGTACCACACCATCTCCACCACACTCTAAACACTTCTCAATTGGACACTGATAACCGCCTACTTGAATATGGCCAGGCATTAGTGGATGATAAAATAATATTCATGAGTTATTTTTCGGGGATTTGTTTTCTAACAGAGTATCATCTTATGCTGTCATCGTTTATAGGACGATTTGGTTGTTGTGGTAATTGATGACCAGTGAGGTGCAGCAGTTTGTTTGTATTAGCCAATACTCACTGGTGATAGTAGCCAGACATCTAGCTGTCTCATGAATTGATATAATACAGTAAAAGTGAACCATTGGGTAGGGTCACAGAGGTTAACGTGTGTACGAAATCGCTTTGTAACCGGAATCTCTTCATATAGACACACCACTTGCGTATATTACGAGAAAAGACTTAAAAAGGTACTGTAAAGATGCAGATTACTAAAATGTTGTACAATAAATCTCAAACCGATGCCAACAGAAAATGAAATACTATGAACACTATAATCGACGCAAAACAGATTTTCCGAAAAATTTAAAAATAAAAATCAAACAGCATTAATTTGAGAATACAGAGAAAACAAGACGAAAGAAGCAGTATTAGAATAAAACATTCATGCGATTTCGTACAACGTTGCGCTGCTAAAACGGTAACAAAAAGCAAAAAATCATGCGGTTTAGTCTACGTAGGACACCACCGTCAAGTAAATCACAATCAATTTAGAATCAGTTCAATAAAAATCCACAAAATAACACTAGACAGTTCATTAATAATATATGTGACGAAATTCCACACATACATATAACATTATGAATCGACTCCAAATAAACACCTAGTTACGCGCTGGAGAGTGAGGAGTCGTATAATGCATTTATATGTCATTTACTAGAGTTATACAAAGTGCCATCAAATGACACAGGAACATTTCTTAGAATGCATGGAAAGAGCCAGTTCCTGATAATCACTTGCCACATGAGATGAGCCTTTCGTTCCTGAGAGGGTGTCAGCTCCACGCTTCACTCACAGAAGATGTGACAGTTACACGTAGGGGAGTCACACACCTCCGACAACCAAATCATCACAACACACACTCCAAACAACATCGATTGAAGCTAAGAGCACCAACCAGTCATTTCACCTTGATGGCTGCTCGTTCGTATGGAATCAACTGGACTCTCACAACTGTGACCTCCACTATGCTCAACACTCGTTTAAATCAATCATCATTCTGTTTGTTTGCAATGAATGGATTACTTGAGTGTGAAATGCAAAGCGTGGCATGGCGTCAAGACGTATTCTCACTTCGCTTCCTTACCATTTGTGCTATGATACTGGAGACAAGTGGCTTCATTCATGTTTTCACAGTATTACCGAGCACTCCTCATGAGTTTCAATAAAATTGCACTCACTTCGAGCTTTAACGTGTTACGTGAAAACGAATGTGGATTTCTCTATATTAGGCATAGTTTTTGAAGTTAGTTAATAAAACGGTATCTTGTGTGCGGATCATTTTAAATCTGTAAGGAATCATTTGAAACATGCTGTGTTTATTGTGCTTTTCCAGATTGATTTGATGACATTATAATCATTATTTTAGGACACGCATTGGGGGAGACTCCATGAGCTCATACAAGCAGGCTTGTGGAAGTGGAAATCCGTCAGTGATAATTTGAAGTAATTATAGTTTCAATAAAGTTATGCTGTCAGATTCAAATTACATCGTCTCTCGTTTGCATGATTCTAAGTACGTTATTCTCACCAAACAATTATTATTATTATTGTTCCCTTGGGTTCCTAGTGGAACATAGGGCTTCAACTGCACGCCTCCACTTGCTTCTGTCTTCTGCTGTGTTTTTCACCTGCATCCATGTTATTCCATACTGTTTCAGTTCCTGTTCACACGATCTCTTCCATGTCACCCTGAGACGTCCCACTCACCACTTCCCTTTCGGGTCCCACTCGAAAGCCTGACACGTGATGTCACCCAACGGCCTCCTCAGCGAGTGTCCAATCCATCTCCACTTCCTCCTGCGTATTTGTTGGGCGATTGGTTCCTGTTTCGTTTGTTCCCATAGCTTCTTGTTGGTGATTCTTTCCGGCCATCTAATCTTCAGTATGGAGCGAAGACAGTTGTTGATAAAGGTCTGCAACCTGTTGAAAATATTCTTGGTGACCCGCCAAGTTTCTGATCCGTAAAGCAGAATTGACTTCACGTTTGTATTGAAAATCCGAATTTTGTTGTTGATGGTGAGTGACGAAGATTTCCAGATTGGTTTCAGGTTGATGAATGTGTTTCTCGCCTTCTCGATTCTCGATTTGACATCCTCGTCCGTTCCTCCTGTGGTTGAGACAATGCTCCCTAGATAAGTGAAAGAAGTAACCTCTCCATAATCCCTCCCGTTGATGGTGATTGGTGCTGGATGTTGCTGCTGTTGTTGGTTGGTTATTTTCATAACCTCCGTCTTGTCTGTGTTCACCTGGAGTCCTGTCTTTGCTGCTTCTTCGACCAGTTTGTTGGTTTTCACTTGCAAGTCTTCGATTTTGTGTGACATCAAACATAAATCATCCACGCGCGAAATCCAGGTCTTCTAGGTTTTTCACGTCGGTCCAGGATATCCCTGTCTTCTCGTTTCCCACTGTCTGACGCATAATCCAGTCCACCACAATTAGGGATATCATTGGTGATAATAAGATCCCTTGTCTGACTCCTGTGTTTACTCCAAACGCCTCGCTGAGTTTTCCGTTGTGGATGACTTGACATGTGCCGTTGTCGTATAGCTGTTGAATGAGGTTGATGAATATTTGGGGTAGGCCGTATTATTCGAGTAGTTTCCAAATTACTTCGCGGTCAACGCTGTCGAAGGCCTTCTCAAAGTCTATGAAGTTGAGGTAGAGGTTTGATTGCCATTCCATGCTTTGTTCGATGATAATGCGTAGAGTAGCAATTTGGTCAGAACACGATTTGCCTTTCCTGAATCCAGCTTGTTGTGGTCGGAGTTCTGTATCCAGTGCGTCCTTTATTCTCTCCAGGATGATGCGACTCAGGATTCTACTTGACGTCGACAGGAGCATGATACCTCGGCAGTTCTTCCAGAGTCCTGGGTCGCCCTCCTTTGGTAGTTTCACGAGGTAACCTTTCCTCCAGTCTGTAGGCACCTTTCCCTCCTCCCAGACTTTTTGCAATAATGGAGTCAGCATATCTGCTGTTGGCTCTGGGTCCGCTTTCAGTGCTACGGGCGTATTCCATCTGGTCCAGCTGCTTTTCCAGCTTTCAGAAGCTTGATTGCATTCATGACTACAGTTTTCGTTGGAGGATTGGTGTCAACTTGCAGTTGTGTACGTGCTGTTGTTGGTATTTCTGGACGGGTTGTAGGTGGTGGTCGGTTCAAGAGTCCTATGAAGTGTTCTGCCCATTGTTTAATCTGTCTTTCTTCCTTGGTAATTGGGTTCCCTTGGCTGTATTTTATAGGTTTCACTTGTGTTGATCTCTCCCTGGATAGAGACTCGGTTATCTGATATAGTGTCCTCAGGTCCCTTTTGCCGTCTGCCTTCTCAGCTTCAGTGGCCAGGTTGTCGTAGAATTGTCTTTTGTCCTTCCTGGCACTCTTCTTCACTTCTTTGTCCAGTGCTGTGTAAGTTGAGCTCAGCGTCTCCTTCTCTTGTCCATCTTTGCATTGAATTCTTTTCTCTTTCACCATTCTCCTCTCCTCTATTAGCTTCCAGGTGTCCGTTCAGAGCCATTCCTTGTCTTGTTTCTTCTTTCTTCCTAAAACCGTTGAACACGTTTCGTTGAAAATTACCTTCAGAGAGTTCCAATGGTCTTCCACGGATGATTCTTCCCTGATGTCACGTAGTGTTTTCTGCTTTGCTCTGACAGTTGAGGTGAAAGTGTCCTTTGTGGTTGTGTCCTTCAGTTTTTGAGTGTTGAAATTGCATTGTGGCCTATCATCAGCAATCTCTGAGGCTTTTAGCTTCACCTTGAAAGTCCCTTGTACTAGATAGTGGTCTGAACCCACATCTGCTCTTCTCCTTGATCTTGTGTCCAGTAGGCTCCGTCTCCGCTTTCTTGAAATTGAAATGAAATCTATCTGGTTTTTGGTGTGTCCATCTGGTGAAATCCATGTTGCCTTGTGTATATCCCTGTGTTTGAACACACTGCCACCAATCACCAAACCATTGAAGGCGCAGAAGTCTGAGAAGAGTTCACCATTGTCGTTCATTTCACTGAGGGCGTCACGACCCATGGTGAGCTCTCTTCCTGTATTGTCTCCTCCCAGTTTCGCATTCATGTCACCCATCAGGATTTTGATATCGCTCTTTGGGACGTTGTCCATTACTGTTTGTAGTTGACTGTAGAAATCCTTCTTCTTCTCATGTTCTGAGACGTTTGTAGGCGCGTAGCACTGAGTGATTGTAACCTTTTTTCCTTTTGAGTTGAACCTGGCTGTCATTATCCTGGAGGAGATTGGTTCCTACTGCATGACAGCTTAAGCCGCTGTTGGTGACATCATGATGGCTACTCCCTCGGTGTGCTCGTGATCGTCCTCTGGGTGACCGGAGTATATTATTGTCTCTCCAGTTGATAGTTGGCTCTTTCCACATCCGTTCCATCTGCTCTCGCAGATTCCCAACACTTCTATTTTATATCTCCCCATTTCTGTGGCTACCTGAGCAGCCTTTCCAGTTTCGTACATTGTACGAATATTCCACGTCCCCATCCTTATTTTTGCTTTCATCGAAAGAAGGCACATCGGCTGACTGGCTTCCCGAAGGCTTTCACCAGCCTGCATCATTTCACTTCCCCGAACCCATCGAAAAATAAGGTTATTGTTTGTACTTTTAGAATTCCTAAAATGTTTGTGCGTTGAAGTTTTTGTAGCAATTTGTTTAAGTTTTGGGGGTGGAGTTGCTAGCACCACGCCCCAACCCTCCCTCTTTATACGGGCTTGGGACTGGCTAGAAAACCAGTGACCTATTAATCTAGGCGAGGATCTTAACAAACAAAACACATGTTAATATATTTGTAAAAGTTGGGCACTGTGGTAGTAAGTAATTCCATATTAGTTTGTTTTTTGGATGTGTCACACAGGAAAACAGTATTATTTACTGGATGACGTTTCGAGGAAATTTATTGTTCATAATCATACCAATTATAATCACACGACTTTGAAACTTGAATTTTATACTTTTATTTTTCCTGTCCTATTTGTCTTAGGGGTAGTAGAATTTTCCAGATATCTGGGACAGGTGAGGAATCATTCCTATTACATATATTTGCAGTTGATTCGATAAACAAATCTCCTGTTATCAATCCCTCCCTCCACCCTGCTGTGACATTAGGTTTTCAGGTAAAATACATAGGTCAAACTAGTAGAACAGGGGCGGTCAGACTAGCAGAACATAAAAACCTAGCAAAATCTAGATTGGTTGACCCAAATAAGATATAGAAATCTAGAGAATAGTTCAGCTATAGCACTATATGCAGTTACATACAGCCATACAATAGGATGGGATAGGATGACAGTTTTCAAATCTAATTTAACAGCAGGGTGGAGGGAGGGATTGATAACAGGAGATTTGTTTATCGAATCAACTGCAAATATATGTAATAGGAATGATTCCTCACCTGTCCCAGATATCTGGAAAATTCTACTACCCCTAAGACAAATAGGACAGGAAAAATAAAAGTATAAAATTCAAGTTTCAAAGTCATGTGATTATAATTGGTATGATTATGAACAATAAATTTCCTCGAAACGTCATCCAGTAAATAATACTGTTTCACTGTGTGATACATCTAATAAACAAACTAATATGGAAAACACATGTTGTTCAAAAGCCATCATGATTGCTTTTCTCAGGATTTGGAGTATTCTTTCATACAAAATTGAGTTCATTTTTTCAAAATAAATGAACAACACTTTAAAATATATCTACATTTATCGTTTTTACAGCGGTAGATCCTACCCCATATGCCACCTGAAAGAAATCATATTCATAGAAGACGTTACCAAACAAGATTCATAAGCAGTGACATGATATCTCAAGAAATGATTAGGTACGCTATGATTTGGTTTCTCAATTAAAGGACGACCCCTTTATCAAACAGGTCGCTGACTGTCATTCACAACGAAATATCCAGGTCGAGTTTTCCTCTGATTCATTATTTATTTGAATCATTTAGGAGTGAGAAGACGAATATTTCCTATATATGTCACTAGCTAGAGTTATACAAAGTGCCATCAAATGAAACATGAAAATTTCTTAGAATGAATGGAAAGTGCGAGTTCCTGATATTAACTTGCCACATGAGATGAGCCTTTCGTTCCCGAGAGGGTGAAACGGAGGATTATGATTTTACAATAACTGCGCAAAGTAGAAAGCTGATCTCACAAATGATTTACACACTAACAAAATATTATATGAAAAATCGGCAACATGAGATACAACTAGGAATAATGCACTTAGAAATGTAGAATACAATCGCAAAGCCAACATTGAAAATAAAGAAAACTTTATTTGGATTAACTGAATGATACTAAACGGAATGCATATATCTATAAACAACTATACTTTAAGTCGTAATCCAGTTTCATGTGAAGACAGTATAATAATTATTTCATCATACGCATTAAGAGAGATTCCATGTGGTCATATAGTCGAGTTCGTGTAGATGGACATAATTCAGTGACAATTCGAAGTAAATATCTGTTGGAAGAAACTTTTCTGTCAGTCGGAGTATGAATTTTCTCTCGGTTACATCCTACTTAGTACGCTGTTATTGTCAAACAAGACATATGTTAATCAAAAGCCACCAAGATTCCTTTTCGCAGTGTTTGTTGGATTCTTTCGTGTAAAATTGAGTTAATATTCTCAAAACAAAAACAGAATATATTAAAATAAAAACCTATGAAAAACTCTTAAGCTCACCATATGTGTCACCTGTAAAAATGGAAATTCACAGCAAAAATCTTCAAAAAGGAATCATTGAAAAAGACAGTATGTTCCAAGACATAACGATGTACGCTATGATTAAGTCAGTCAATACTACGACGAAATCTCTAACAATCAGTATATTTTTCCGAACATCGGATATTTATTCTCAACAAAATATCAGCGTCGAGATCTACAACGGTTCATTAGATAGTTGAAGAGTTTTAAAGTGAGAAATCAAAAATTGTCTGTAATGCCACTTGCTAGATTTATACACAGTGCCATCAAATGACACAGGAACATTTCTTAGAATGAATGGAAAGTCCGAGTTATTAATAATCACTTGCCACATGAGATGAGCTCTTCGTTCCCTAAAGGGTGTCTGCTCCACGCCTCACTCACAGAAGATGTGACTATTCCATGGAGAGGCGTCACACACCTCCGACAACTTAATCATCACAACACACACTCCAAACAACATCAATTGAAGCTATGAGCAACAACCAGACATTACATCTTGATGATTGCTCGTTCGTGAGTAATGAACTGAACTCTCACAACTGTGACCTCCACTATCCTTAACACTCGTTTAAATCAATCATCATTCTGTTTGTTTGCAATGAATGAATTACTTGAGTGGGAAATGCATAGCGACAAGACGTGTTTTCACTTCGCTTCCTTACCATTTGTGCTATGATACTGGAGACAAGTGGATTCATTCATGTGTTCAATGGATTTCTGGAAAATTCTCATTCTTCTGGTTAAGCTTTTACTTACTTTGATCTTTAATGTGACACATGAAGAGGAATGTGTATTTTATTAAACTGAACGTAGTGTGTGAAGTTAGTTAATAGGGTGGTATCTTAATTGCCGATCATTGTACATCACCAAAGAAAACATTTTAAAACTACTTTATTTAATGTGGCATTGCAGATTGATGTGAAGACAGCATAATCATAAGGAACAGATACATATTGGGAGAGGTTTCATGCTCTCATAATGTCATGTTCGTGTAGACGGAGATGCTTCAGTGACAATTCGGAGTAATTGTTGTTTCAAGGAAGTTTTTCTGTCAGTTCGAAAATGCATTTTCTCTGGAGTCTTTGTGACTCTAAACTCTGTGTTTCTGAATTGAAACCTATGCTGTTTAAATGCCTTGATTTTTGTATATTTTTAAATTTCCACAACCTTCTTTGGGATTTTCGCATCTTAGGTATCCATGTGATTGAATTTCATTGATTTATGTGGATTGATTTAAAGACAATTGCGGCGAAGAATTTTTTTGCTCTTCTTTTACCAATAATGCGGTGACAGAAGCTTTATATTTTCTGTATGACTGCTTTCAGTGGAACAGCATTTATGTGAGCATACTGATCTATTATCTAAGTTAACTGTTAGTACGTTGTACTTTCAACGTCTACTTACGATTCAGTGATGAAATCTTCAGACAAATATATGGCGTTTCAGTGGGTTGTCCACTGGGACCCCTCTTGGCCAACTGTTTTATGGTCAGCCTCGAAAAAAATTCGTGTCATTGAATATCACTGACCTACATCTTTTTGGGAGAAACATTGATGATACTTCCATCGTTTGTGATGTGAACCTGGACCTTGGAATCTTACTTCAAACCAACAACAACGCCCAACAAAACATCAATGTTACTCTTGAATCTGTGTCCGACGGAATGTTCCACTTCTTCGACGTCCATCAGACAAGAAAGGTGGACAACTCTCTGAAAAGTTCCATAAGCAAAAAGCCTACATTGAATGAACAATTCATCAACATTCAAAGCTTCTTGCCACTAAGTAGAACGAGGAACATTATATACGCTATTTCCTCAAGGATTCAGAAGATATGCAGCGAGGAAGTGATTGACGAGGAACTGGGTAATCTCCGAGCGACCCTGATGAAAACGCTTTTCCGACTAGTTTCATAGACAAGAATCTCAAATCAAAGAAGACTTCCGAACAAGTCCAGTGCGTCCCGAAGAAGATACTTAGGCTTAATCTAGAATTCATAGGTGACACTGAAGCAGAAATCCTTCATAAACGCCTCTGCAAATCTTTGAGGAAAACATACTTCGCCACAAGCCTACGACTGACGTTTTACTGCAATAAACTGTTCAGCTAGGATGCGAAAGACAAGCCGTTGCATTGGGACACTTCAGCGTGCATATGCCAGTTTACTTGCTCTTGCGGAGCTAAGTTCATCGAACGTACCATGTGCCAGCTTGAAAAATGCGCTCGTGAACACCATCCAGCCTGACCAGTGAAAGAACTGAAACGTGTATATAGTTCAGTCAAAGAACATCTGGTCAACTCAGGACATTCAGCGCAATTCGAAAAATCCTTCAACATAATATACAAGATTCGATCAAAACTATCAAAGTGAGTAAACTTAAGATATATGGGCACAGCCGAGGCATTAGCCATCCAAAATCTCAAACCCTAGCTATGCATCTAAAAGAAATACGTCCAATCCCTTTCCCTTCCATGGCCATCAAAAACAGGCAATTCATTTAATAGTGTTTATCTCATCGCTTTTCTTATCCAAACTTAATCCCTATATACACTACCATATTTTCATATCCGAACTTCCTGCCTGTTTTGCCATTTTATTATTGATACATATTTAATACCTAAGTGCATAGATAACTATTCGTCACATTAGTTATGACCCCACTAAATGTTTTATCCAAACATCCTGCATATTTTGTTATTTCTACATTCCTAATTATTAAATGCACAATATGTCAATCTTCTCAGGAATTAGGATACTACTTTGTTCGAGTTTTATCCATCACTCGGTTTATTATGGCATTTTGTTTCATAATTGCAATTTTAATAATTTCACTCTTGACCGGAAATAATTCAGGAGATTTGCCACGCATTTATAATAAAAACACGAGGGTAGAGTCTACCTGATGACTTCGACAGAAGGAATATTTTCCTTGATGCAAATGTCCCTTTATTATTCCCAATGATCAAATGTGTATATTTCGTGTATAATATGGATAAAATATTTTTAATTTCTCTTTATCTACTTACTCAACTTTTTAGCTTCAGGAATAGTCAATAAAATTTACTATTGCTCATGACTTCATGTTAATAACGAATCAGGTTATGATGCCGTACATATGTTCACTGGGAGTTTGATCGACTATTCTACGATGACGCCTTAATCTACCCTTTCATTGTTTCACAGATCTGACTCCTATTCATACCAATTTATCACGGTTGAATTCACATTCGATTCGTTACTTATTTGAATCGTTGAGGTGTGAGAAGACGAATATTGTCTTTGTATGTCACTTACTAGAGTTATACAAAGTGCCATCAAATGACACAGGAACATTTCTTAGAATGCATGGAAAGTCCGAGTTCCTAATAATCACTTGCCAAATGAGATGAGCCCTTCGTTCCCGAGAGGGTGTCAGCTCCTAATTAAAACTTCACTATTTAATGTGGCACTGCAGTTTGCGGTGAAGACAGTATAATCATAAGGTGGTTAGGACTTTCGTCGACCATGCACATGGTCAAGGGTTCGATCCCCTCTCAACCCACACTCGATATCTATGGTCGGCCAGCAAAATTTGAGCTACCGATATCCATGCTGAAAATACCAGACTTGTACTGAAAATACGGTGTGGCATCAAGTTGTAATCAAAATGAAAAAATGAAAATACATAGTAGGAGAGACTTCATGAGCTCAGGAATTCAAGTTCGTGTAGATAGAGATCCTTTGGTGACAATCCGAAGTATTATCAGTTCAACGACGTTTTTGCTGTCAGTTCGAAAATGCATCTTATCTAAGCTGCATGATACTTAATACGCTGTTCTTGTAAAGTAAACTAGATGTTGTTCAAAACTTATCATGTTTCTCATTCTAAGTATACAGGGAGTTCTATAAGGTTCAGTCGAGTACAGGTTTTAATAATTAATATAGAGTTCTTTATAAGTCGATTATAAATATCACAATTTTGACATGATATCTTACCCAAACTATTGTCTAGACAAAACAAATTTCAAAACTTATCATGTGCTAAAATTTACTGAAATAATTAATGAGATCAAAATAAGCAAATGTTCGATTTTGATGATACACTATAGGCGTAACTAACACTTAATCAACCAGACCATTCTTGCACAAATCTCACCCCAATTCACACCAAAATATCATAGTCAAATTCCAATAGGATAATTAGGCTGATTGAACAGATGGATAGTGAGGAGTTAAATATTATTGATATATGTCACTTGCTAGAGTTATACAAAGTGCCATCAAATGACACAAGAACATTTCTTAGAATGACTGGAAAGTCCGAGTTACTAATAATCACTTGCCACATGAGATGAGCTCTTCGTTCCCGAAAGGGTGTCAGCTCCACGCCTCACTCACAGAAGATGTGACAATTCCATGGAGAGGAGTCACACACCTCCGACAACCTAATCATCACAACACACACTCCAAACAACATCGATTGAAGCTAAGAGCAACAACCAGACATTACATCTTGATGATTGCTCGTTCGTGCGGAATCAACTGGACTCTCACAACTGTGATCTCCACTATCCTCAGCACTCGTTTGAATCAATCATCATGCTGTTTGTTTGCAATGAATGGATTACTTGCGTGTGAAATGCATAGCGTGGTATGGCGACAAGACGTGTTCTCACTTCGCTTCCATACCCTTTGTGCTATGATACTGGAGACAAGTGGATTCATTCATGTGTTCAATGGATTTCTGGAAAATTCTCATTCTTCTGGTTAAGCTTTCACTTACTTTGATCTTTAATGTGACACATGAAGAGGAATGTGTATTTTATTAAACTGAACGTAGTGTGTGAAGTTAGTTAATAGGGTGGTATCTTAATTGCCGATCATTGTACATCACCAAAGAAAACATTTTAAAACTACTTTATTTAATGTGGCATTGCAGATTGATGTGAAGACAGCATAATCATAAGGAACAGATACATATTGGGAGAGGTTTCATGCGCTCATAATGTCATCTTCCTGTAGATGGAGATGCTTCAGTGACAATTCAGAGTAATTGTTGTTTCAAGGAAGTTTTTCTGTCAGTTCGAAAATGCATTTTCTCTGGAGTCCTTGTTACTCTAAACTCTGTGTTTCTGAATTGATACCTATGATGTTTAAATGCCTTGATTTTTGTATATTTTTAATTTTCTAAAACTTTCTTTGGGATTTTGCATCTTATGTTTCCATGTGACTGTATTTTATTGAGTAAGTGGCCAAAATAGTTTTACTTTCTTTTTATTTACTTACTCCATAGTTTGGCTTCAGGAATAGAGATTGAAATTTACTATTGCTCATGACCTTTTGTTAATAACGATTTAGTGTATGACGCATTAAATTTGTTCACTGCGAGTTTGATCGTATATTCTATGATGACCTCTTTATCTACCCTTTCATTTTCACAGGTCCGACTTCTATTGTCAACAACATGTCTTGGTTGAATTCACCAACGATTAATAAGCTTGTCTACTCGCTGAGGTGTGAGAAGACGAATATTGTCTATGTCTGTCACTTGCTAGATTTATAAAAAGTGCCATCAAATGACACAAGAACATTTCTCAGAATGACTGGAAAGAGCGAGTTCCTGATAGTCACTTGCCACATGAGATAGTACTCTCGTTCCTGAGAGGGTGTCAGCTCCACGTTTCACTCACAGAAGATGTGACAATTCCACGGAGAGGAGTCACACACCTCCGACAACCCAATCATCACAACACACACTCCAAACAACATCGACTGAAGCTAAGAGCAACAACCAGACATTTCACCTTGATGAGCGCTCGTTCGTGAGCAATCAACTGGTTTCGCACATGTGTGATCTCTATTTTTCTGAATTTTTTTATGATCATCATATTATTTTATGGTGATCATTTCTATGTAAAGGTTGCATTCCTTACAAAATCTGTTAGTTTTTCCTTGGTTTTTTGCTGATATCTTTTTTTTTGTGTTTTTGTTTATTGTTTGTTGTTTCTTTTGCATGTTCTCACTTTTTCTCCTTTACTGTTTGTTATTTATGATTCATTTTGTCTTTGACTGAAATGATTCTGGTATTTGTTTACAAATTTTATTTATATTTTGAAAATTTTTAATGAAATTTTGACGATAAGTTTTAATTAATAAGTCCTCTTTGTTTTCACAGATGTCAATTTTTGATGTTTTATTCATAGGATCATTTGAATCATCAGACATGCTGTTTACTTACGTTTTTCTTGAAGATGTGTGATAAAAATTATTGAAAGCTTCGTTACATTCAATTATTTTTTTGATGGAATTATTTGAATGTATTTCTAGAGTTGCATTTTACTCGTGATATCCAGATATTTTTACTCATAAAAGGGATAACCTTTGGAATCCCTTACCGTTGTTTTTTATTATTTTTTCATGAGTAGCGTTGACTAAGCAGCTATTAGGGATATGCTGTATTTTCTGTGATTTCACGTTATGCTCTGGGGGATGACTGCAGAAGAATGTATGGTAGAAATCTACTTGGGAATCATAAATAACCTAGGATAATTTTTTAAGTAAGTGGACAAAATATCTAGTTCTATTTCAGTGTAATGACGCAAACCATTTCACACCGGGCATTTTGAATTATTATCTTGGTCCATTGAATGGAAATAAAGCTCTCATAATTCCTTATCGAATTCATTTTGATGAATCAAAGATAAACGAAGAATGGATCATAATACACATGGGTGGAGGTTCTTGAATAGCACCTCTAAGCCAATCAGATTATATTGATAAACGTTTACTAATTCAATTAATTAACAAGTAATTTCTAGACCAGACATTTCAGATGGATCCAACTGAATAGATTCAGATACAATAGACAAAAATATTAAACGAAAGGAACACAAATATATTAACACATTCATCTATCTGGTTTCAAATCCCCGTACAATTATGGCTCACATGAAGTAGACAAACAAGTTGTTTTAATCTATCCAACACTGAATATGATAAATTTTTCATATCACTGAGTCACGAATTTGCTGTTATAGGTTTTGAACCAGCTGAAGAGATGCTGTCAAGAAGATTTGATTTTTTCGATTCAATCATGAACGCAAATCCTCTAGTCAGAGGAATCGGCAACTAAGATGTTGTTTCTTTCTTCAATGAGACCTCACCGAATGAAGAATACCACACATTTCTATATGATTAAAACCAATACAGTAATGCAGATGTTTGCATACCGATTTGGACCTTTTTCAAAAGCACGTTTTTTCTTTCTTTTCATCCAGTGGCGAAAACAAAACAGAGAATCGACTAGTACCATGCATTCAGCAAATATGCATAGATGTCATTTTCAAGCCACATAGTTCAAATCCTCATTTACATTCTGCAGTTTATGCAGGGGTTTCTCGCACCAGTTGGGGTACTTTCTCCGTTTTCATTTGAATTTATCTCTACTCTGCCTCTTCTAACAACTCTCTGGGTTTTACTTGCAAATCTTTGATGTTGTACGGCAAAACTCATAATTAGTCCGTGAAGTCCAAATCTTATCAAGTGTTCTTGTAGGCCCGAAGTATCCCTGTCTTCACATCTAAGGCATCACTGAGTCTGTTATTTTGAATCAAGCATCCTGTGGCGTCATCATATAGTTGTTGGATGAGGTGCTTCAGTGCACTCCATAGTGTTGAGACGGTTTTCAAATAACCTTACGGTCAGCACCGTCGAAGACATTTTCATAGTCAGTGTAGTTCAGATAGATGTCTAACCGCTATTCTATAATGTCCGTCTTTTTTATTAAATTTGACTGACATAAACTTTGATCTACGATTCACTCTATCCCATAATTCCTCGGTTTGAAAGCGTAAAGGCAATAAATGAGCTTCTGATGGAATAAGCCATCTACACAGGCGTTAAACCACGCATAGTCAATTTCATGTGTTTATCTTGGACACCTGTCCAAGTTTTTCTACAAACTCGAATTCCCTGCTTCAGATTAGCAAATACTCTGTAGACTTCTAAGCGAAAACCTCATATAAATTCGACGATTCATAATTTAGTATCAAAAACGAGGAAATTCATCACTAATTTTTACGTCAATATGGCAACCAACTATAGCACTTCAATAAGTATCGTTGTCAGGACTATCTATAAAACTCACCCTAAACTTAACTTTATAAGATATTTCTTACATTCGTGAAATTCGGTTGGCGGTCCAGTTGTCATGCTTTTCAAAGTGATCTGAAATCATTCGATCTTGTAGACCTTTTTGACAAGTAAGCAATATCTGATTACATAAAGCAAATAAATAACTTTGCGAGGAATTTTCCATGATTTCAATCATATTTCAACTCACCTAGAATAACTAAAATTTGAAAATTGCAGAAATAAATTATTTTCATCGAAGCTTGTTTTTGATACTGCATAATCTCACATATTTATGCCGAAATACGGCTTCTTGAAGTGATGCTTTAAAATCCCTTTCGAACCGTTGATTCAGTGATGAATTCCCTTGCTTTACACAATGCAATCATGAGGGTGTAATGTGCCAATTGTTCTCAGCACGCCTCATATAAAAGCTTTGAAGACTATTGGTCCAAAATGGTGTTCTAACCTCGAGACTGGATTGTTATCATGGGTATACAGCTGTAGGAATCAACACAACTTGAATGTATGGCTTGCTTGAAATTCACTAGACAAACTGGCCAATGCTTTAAAAATTAGACGTGAGTAGTACAACACATTAAGAAGTAGCCTAATGATTGGCATATACACTGAAGCCACTACAACTGAAGCAGGCTAAATGTAATATAGTAGATATCGCCGGGAAGGTCAATAATGTGACAAAGATTCATTTGGAATTCACTTTGCGTTTCACCAACGTCTTCCTTTCACAAAACACCATTATCGTTGTCTGTGAACCTGCAGTATATAATGACATTAGAACATAGAGTGACTGTATGGTGAATGTACAGTTTCAGACTAACAACAACATTTTTACTCAGGTTGAAGTCGTGCAAATAGGCTCCGTTATTATCAATCTTCCAACCAATACGTTTATAAAAACCATTCAGTGATAAATGCAATCAACAGAAACGGTTCTACTGTACCTACGAAATATGCGGTGTGCATACTAGTAATCAGAAGTCAAATTTATCGGGTTTAAGTTGACTTTTAAAGTAGCTGCGTTTCGATGACTGTGAAAGTGTCTTTAGGATTCATTTACTGTAGAAAAACGAGATGATGGAAAATAAGTCGGCTTAAATAATTCTGGTTATAAAATGAGAACTTCTAAATTACCAAAACAGAGGAAAATAGTAGAGCAAACTATGACTCACGCAGCTGAACTAAATCAAGGAAAAATAACAGATATACAGGTAAACAAAAATTATTGACTCTTTATATCATTATTACTATGGATACTTTAATCTCCACTAAAAAATTATTAGATCAGCATATCCTACATTGCAGAAGTTCCGTATATGCTAGCTGGAAAATAAAATACTGGAGTAGAGGTAATCTAAGGATTCAAACGTTTTCATGTGACTGGAATTATAACGAATGGAAAAAAATGTATTGGATTATTCTAGCCGTATAAGGTTTGCAAGCTTTCTGATATTACTGATATCATAACTCATTCTTCGTATAAACTATTAAATGTTTGCAACTGGATTCAGTCCATTGACTGGATTTCATTGGGCGCTGTGTAACAATCTTCAGATCAGTATTTCACTTCCATTATGGGTAAATTTTTATTTTGATAGAGTCTCACAGTGTTATACAGTAATATTTACTGATGACGTTTCGAGCACAATTTATTGCTCATAATCATATCATATCACCTTGATATGATTATGAGCAATAAATTGTGCT
Source organism: Trichobilharzia szidati (assembly GCA_944472155.2). Classification (NCBI taxonomy): domain Eukaryota; kingdom Metazoa; phylum Platyhelminthes; class Trematoda; order Strigeidida; family Schistosomatidae; genus Trichobilharzia; species Trichobilharzia szidati. The sequence goes on from OX235273.1 coordinate 32,798,154, forward strand.
CGAAACGTCATCAGTAAATATTACTGTATAACACTGTGAGACTATCAAAATAAAAATTTACCCATAATGGAATTACATTCTACCACAGTGCCCAAGTTTTATTCTTATATCAGTATTTCACTTTCCTACATGATTTATCCATTCAAATACGGGTGATTAATTAAACAGTGTTGTTGCGCCATTCTTCGACATAGATCCATGAAACAATCTATTTCAAGAGAAAATCAGAAGAATATTGAAGCCCAATATGTATAGAGTGGGCAAAAATTTTTAACGGAATGGTACAAAATTTGAAAACATTAAAAACACGTGCTGAACGACTAAAATTAAAAAACGGCCTCTGTAAAAATAAATATTACAAATTCGGAATATAAATATAAATTAAAATTTATTTAGCTTGAATCCTACCATGCTCCTTACTCATTTTTTCTAAAAATTAAGAGTATTTACACAAAAATACCAAAGAGAAGTCTAAACTAACCCATGTCTTTTGTGCGGTAATAAGGGGTATATAGCATTCGAATAGCCTGAGTATTTTAATGTGTATTGAGAAGAATGCAAAGCAACTTTTGACTACTGATTTATTTAGTGTGTGACTAGAATGACAAGGAATCATGACAGAAGGTATGGCTGGCGTGCAGACAATTAAATTCAGATTAAGATGAAGAAAATGTCAATTATGTTTAGTTTCCTTTGACACTCTTCAACCTTCTTTTTCGCAGTGACGGTTAGAATATGTACACAAAGTTTTCTTGCTAAAAATGATGTCGCACTGACGCAACTAATTCAAACAACAGAGTAATGGCGCGACTAATTGTGCGCAGCTTTTCCTAAAATTACATGATGATTGTCAGTTGATGTTTGTGAAAAAACCAGTTTTTAAGACACCTAGTTCAAATAAAATTTGTTAAATTCAACTTCTCGGCATACGTCAGAAGAAGTAGATACTTATTCATCATTTCTGTAACACTGACAGTAACACATTGAAACATTCGATCAATATCAGTGTATAATAAACATTCCTATGGTGAAATTTAGGACAGCACATCAAGGATACAGTGTTGTTTTCAATTAGATCTCATCGGGCTTAACTCATAACTTTACAAAGATATTAAAATTTACACTATTTACGGTGTTTTGTCAAGAGGATAATAAGATTGTGCTCATAGATTGTGCATTTATTCGTAGTGAAACTAATAATATTACTGATTCTTTCAGTAATAAAGATGAAAATGTGGAGCGATTTGTGATGGGAATGGTAATGAAAACCACATCACTGAACAACCAAATGTTCAGGCAGAAGTTGTCAAGAAAGGCTAGGAAGAACAAATTGACCTTTTAAGTAGTGCTGGATTGTATGGGAAGTAAATAAACTATGTTTTAATGAAGATGTGATAAGATTAAGGGATGATAAGATAGAGGGTGGAAAATAAAAGTAAGGGATGGTGCTGACATCCTCAATTGATTTGGTCATACTAGACCAAGGGAGTGACAATTCTTTATGAACTTCACTTGCATTCATAGTTGAGGCTTAATAGTTCGCATGACTAGCGCCTCAACCATGTGCATTAGAGAAATACGACATCTACTGGAAATATTTGGTGGGATACCATGAATCGCCTTGAATGCTTTCGTTTTCTTCATTAAATGACCAGTATCAAAACGGAGCTACAGATGGCCTTTGTCTATCCTTCGCCCAACCATAATGGGAGATGTTGGCTAAGCCGTCTAGTAGTAGGCCCAAAATAGCTGCCACCGCAGGTTCACCTAGACTGACAAATACACATACATGTGGTAAAACTATCTTGCCTATTCTTCGTTTGAGTTTCAGTCAGTGATCTGTTAGAAAATGACAAACATAGATTTGCTGAGTAAAACATTCTTCTTATACTCCTGAAAATTTTTTTGAATTAATTCGCGCTCTTCACTTAAACATGAAATTTTAACTTGAATTTGTTTGCATCCTATCATAACCTTCGTTTGTCTCACTAATATTTGCATTTGTTTCATTACGAATCTACTGTGGTATCACTTCTCCGTGAAGGATTCAACAATATATATTCAGATTATTTTTGAATGTGATCATCCTCACATATCCTTGTAAGTCACTTGCAACATTTCTTATATATTTAATTTGCACTTAACTAACGAACTGTGTATTGCACCGCATATATACTTTTATATTCACGCTTCTTCCATGTGACTCATCTCACCTACTTAGTAAGATGTCCAGAAAATGCAGTCTGTCATCCTGCTCCTCTTCACAAGTAAAATTAATCGAATGGTGCATGTTATTGAAATAAAGATAAATGTATCACCAAAATAAAGTTAATACATATCAAACTCATTGATGTTGTCCTTCAGTCTCCCATATTCAAGTTTTGCAGGGAAGAATTCAGCTAAGAATAGGCCTAATGATGAACCTATATCAATATCACTATCAGAATTAATCTTCATTTTTTGGGAAGGTAATTGAAAGATGGTTGAAATTCTTAATGAAACAGTAATGAATGAAAATCGAAATTGCTTGCATTATGTATCGAGTTCTGCCTAATTCCGTTTATCTTCAGGCATGGAAAATGCTCAGATACAAGTCGTCTTACTGTCTTTTCACAAAGACTTCACAAACTGGTGGAGAGATGGAGAAGTCATTGGCAACAGATAGTGCCAGTTAACCATATAGACTCGCTGAGCTTATCTTTTGTGAAAGACCAATCATAAGCAAAGCGATTTCCGCCAAACGCGGTACTTTAATGACCTTTTAGGGTAGATAACTGGAACATTTTAGGGGACAATACAAGGAGTGATTCGAAAGGTTTGCAATAACAATAAATTCTCCCAACATCCATTATACACTTTATGTGATAGTGGCATTCGCTTTTCAAATGAGACATAAGTAATAAAAGTCTTTAATTTAAAGTGCCGTCTAACAGGTGGACAACATTGTTTAACTCCAGAGGCGTCTGTGTATGGTGGCCAGAGCATTTTGACTGGGTCTCGTAAGATGCCAGATAGTAATTCACAATCCAAAACGGTCCCTTTTTACTGATATTATAAACTGTTTGCCTCAGCTAATGTAAAGACAGGCCACCCGTCTTGTGAAATTCATAGTGAGATTGGCATGACTAACATTGTATATATAGTTCTGGGTTCATAATCCGTCTTAGATTAAGCGATGTTGAGAGGAGACAATTTCCAAAAACCAAGCAGCTTAATTGATGGAATTTTCACCCTCTGAAAGATTCTAGAACGAATGCCTACTTACCGGAGTTTAACACTTGTCATATATTTGGACCTGAAGGAGTCATTTGTCTGTTTCGACTCACTGGTGTTATAGCAATTTCTGATAGTGAAGGGAGTATATCGAACCTATCAAGAGACTCTACTTGAATTCACACAGCCGTATTAAAGTCTACAGAGAATGGTCATTCGAAGTGATACAACCAGTGTAATAAACTAGGTATACCTATTATCGCCACTTTGTGTTCACTTCAGCATAAATTCACTAATGAAATCGACCATAAGTTACTTTAAAGATTCAGAATCTAACTCTTTATCAGGCAACACTCTTGTCGACTTAGACTACACAAATGATATTAAACTTTTATGTGAAAGTGATCAGTAAATTAGAGTCTTCTAAACACTGAGCAGAAATCTCGGTATTTCTGGCTTGTGACTTGCTGCTCACTTACGTAAGATGATACTACAGGACTGCTCTGTACCGGTACCTGTTTCAAATTTAGGGAGCGAAATCATCATTTCAAAGGATTGGTTGCTGGCGGAATCTTAGCACGGATAGAAGGTTCGTCAACTCGCGACATCTTTGGTGTAGAAATATTAGCAGGCTATCGATCGAAGAACGTGTGTGCTACACAGTAGTTAACTCTGCCATTATTTATTGCTGTGAGACTCAGCCACTGAGACTGAAATATGTGTCGAGACTAGGTATTTCGAAGTACAAATGGCTGTATTCTATAACCTGTGTTGAATGGTATAATATGGCGAGTAGCACTAAATTCAGGTGAGCAGTGTTATATGAGGAGTTATGTCTATCAATGAAGTTGTGAAACTGAGGTTATTCAGTTGCCTAGAACACGCGTTCACCATAACAAGCAATCGTCTTATTTGTCCATCCATATCAAATGACACAGCGTTACGCTTATCCATTTCATCCACACATTCACGTTCATAATATTTCCTTTGAATTTTTAACTCTATCTTGGTGTGCTATTCAAAGTGTAGCAAATTGAACTGCTGCAATTTTATGTAAAGGTTCAAAATTAAAAAAACTCAGTAACATATAACAAATTTGGGATTCAAACGAATTTAAATATGGCACATACCCTTTTCATCTGAAGAGTGGCCTGTATGAAAACACAGATTTAAAACAGGAATTAAGATAAAAATATGCGAACAATAAATTTAACCGAAAGTTGTCGTTAGCTGCCACTATAGTTAACAAACTCATTCTTCCGCTGCCACTTCCTATAATCATATCTGAATAAAGATCGCCTTGACTATCTCAAAAGGGGACACCAAATGAGCGGTTAGTTATCCCTCATTCAAATAAAGGCAGCCAGCGTTTTGTGATGATTAAATCAAAATTAGTTACTCATTAGTTATTGGGTTATGTTACTCAGCATGGCAATTATGAGCCGTTTCGTTTCAGTTCTGCTGTTACTCAGGTTTATCTATAATCATCACTCATCATACAAATACAAGGTGTGGCTTGTTGTGTTAGCATTCAGCCACGTGGTCATGGGTCCCAGTCACGTTTCACCTGCGAAACTGAATGAAATCACCAGGGCTTAAGTAGTATGGTTAACTCAATGCCTGTTACGTGAGGAATCTATCCCGCGTTGCTGATTCTTATCATTGCTGTCAGTCTTCAAATGCAAAGCCAACACATGTTCTTCACCAGTGCAATACATTTCGACTGATGAGATATTTACTTGGCTTTCATATGTTATCACCTTAGTATATATTCGGTAGCTTTATGATATCAGATTCTTTTAGGTGAGTATATATTTTGCAGCGATTTTCAGCAAATTAGCGCTACAATGATCTGGTTTTAACATGATATTAGTCAGAGGCATAAAACAGTGGGATGCATGTGTTGTGGTCTTCATAGAGAAAAAAACATAATGCTAGACAGGAAAATTTTCAAAAATAAATGTAAGAATTGTCTTGTATCTGTTCCTCTTAAATTCCAGAACGCTGTTATGAATTATAATATGCAATATATGAAAGGCATTATACAAATAATAAATGAATGAGTGAAGTTGTGCCTTATAATGAAGCATATAAGTGACATGGATACGGTAAAACTGCAATGTTGCTTAACATTAGACCATCCATGTTTCAGATTAACTGCTTTAGTTCCATTTAACTGCTTGCTTTCTGAAGACAAACTACTCTATTTTGCGAGTGATTTATTGAAGGTTCTCTGTGACATTTTCTTAGTAAATAGGACAGTTTGACAGCAATAAGAATTGTGGCTCGCAATCTAATGGTCGACCGAAAGGTCATCTTAATGTAAATATGCACCTATTTTGTCTTAGTCTTCAAATTTGGATTCATATGTTGCTTTCACTTCTTCAGCTTCGCCGAACACTACATAATAACTTCAATTGAACTTTTGTAGGAACAAAGAAAATTGTATTTACTTTATTGAAGTGTGAAACACACTCATATATTATATGTGAATAGGCAGAATAAGGAGAAATTCTGCTTTAAATTTTGACTGCTAGATATTAATTGAAAATTTAGACATACCCCTTGCTGGTGAATAAATCGAAAACACTAGGTCACCTCACTCTAACTTATGGTTGTATATTGTTGTGGATTATTAATGGAGACATTAACGGTGAAGCAAAGCACACCAGAAATTAATATATTGGTTTCTTCAACAAAGTGTCTCTCAGCTTCTGCCATCAAGACTTTGATTCCATACTTTACTGACACATGCTCGAGTCGCTCTGATGGCTGGCTTAGTTGCCATAAAATAACAAGAAATACGGGCACGAATATACTGATGGAAAAATGCATCTGTTCTTTTCGTTTTCTTGTTATTTATATTCTGGAGTGTCTTGTAATTCCTGAAACTATATGTGTTTTCCAAGAATCCTAGATCGGTTCTTTCTGCGCATTTCAGCATATGTGATCGAATGCATGTCTGATCCCTGCTGATTCGGACTCCTATCTGTAACTTATAATTTTATGTTAACATATAATGGGTAAATATTCTTTTTGGTGTGCAGGAAGCTATTTGTGGTTATTAATACAAAGGATCAAGAGAGAACCCTTATATTGCAATAATCCTTTGAATAAACTGGTTGAAACGTGTGCTTTTAATGAAATATTACTCATGTTATTTCAATCAAGTATTGAATAGTTTTACATGAAATAAATTCGTAGTGTACTGACCTAGGGTAATAATTAGATAGTATTGGTTAGTAACTCTGAAGTCATAATTATTAGGAATACCATAATTAAAGTGTTGACAACTCACTGGCATCATTGACTGGAAGAAAAGAGAATTTTGAAATATTCCTACGCTGTTAGTTTCAAGTTCTTAAATGTACACGAAAAGTCACATCAATTTTTATTCTTCTGAGTTACAGTTAAAATTATGTTTATTTAAAATTACACAATACACTTTTCACGAATCTGATGAGTACTGGTCGATTTTGTTTACAATTTTCTCCCTTTTAGACTGAAGTGAACGTAGAAGTCTTAATGGAATCACCAGTATATATCAACCAATTTCCTCACGGACTCCACACGGAAATACTAACGGTAAGCTCAACAATTTCTTATGTGGTGTCTTTGACTGTTGATAACCTGATTGAAGTGTACTACACAAAGGACAGCTGCTTCGCTCGTTTGGGGCCAAGCCAGTTATGTACTCCGTCTGACTAAGCTCAGAAAGTAGGAGTAGTTAAAACCACCCAAACTCTGGATAGCTACATGGAAAAACTGGTGATACATTGAACTGAATTCTGTGGTGAAATTCCACCAACATATGTGTGACTTGCAAACTGAGTTAATTTTGAAATTAAGAAAATTGCGGTATGCCTTATAGGAAAATAATATTTGTTGAAAGCAGCCACGAACTAATTTATTAATCATTTTTGTACGATTAGCAGGATTGTTCCAAATTTCACTCCTTCTCAAAGTCAAGTAAAGAATCTATTCAGGAATGAAAAGTAATTAAAACAAGTGCCCAAAAAGCCAGAATGCATCTCTGATGCTTCATTGAGCTTTTGAATTACCTAACATAAACTGAAAAATTAGGACCTCTTTAACATTCAAAATTACCACAGTTGACACACAAGAAAGTAACAGCAGAAGCTACATAGATCTGTCAGAAGCCTCTCTTCTATTTAAGCTCGTTGGTACAGTATCAGCTGCACTTCCATAAATCTAGTCTTCACCAACCTCAATAGCCCTATAAAGAAACCATGGTGGTGATTAATTACAACAAATAAATGCATTGTTTCTGTTTGCACCTTGTAATTTTACATGGCAATTGAATGTATTATGAGTTAGATTTCATATGATACATACGATTATGAGAGTTGTCTCAGTGTTTTAATGCTGGTGGATACGGAAAGACTAATAAAACAATTATCTACAAAAAACACTGTGTGATTCATCAAAATAAAATCATATCCATAATGGAGTTATACTCCACCAGAGTGCCCAAGTTTTATACTTATGTCAGTAAAGTCACACTTGTCTGACATTCCAAAAGGCAGTCAGTCTTTATCCCTAAATAACAAGAATTCTGTAATTACCTCAGCTCGTTTCGAATGGAAAGACATCAGAAATGTATTCTAAATTTAAGGAAATAGGTGCTTTTCAATAAATTCAAATTTCCATCCCTTGAGTTGAGTGGAAGAAATCATTAATATCACGCCATTTAATTCGTATGAGTGAAAAGAAGTGCTTATGCAGTTGATTAGTTATTTACTTACGTAATCCTTGAACGTGAGACAAAAAATGAATGCAGAATTGGTTAGAATAAAATTTGTGTATGAAGCGAGTCATTTGCACTAATTATTTCTATGAATATTTTAATGATAGTTCCCTTTTATCTGTTGTCACTTAAGATGTTCATTTATTACAGTGCACAGAGATTCAGGTGATAGTGTATGATTATAAAGTATTCACATATTACATTTTTACGACAAGCATTCCCGAAACTTCCTCTTTGTTCTGAAATCTCTACCACATTTTCTCTCCGTAGGTATTGTAGGAATTCATATTCGTATGCCCCCTATACATCACATCAATCAGTCTGATATGATTGCTGTTACTTTCGGGTATCCTTATTACTTCCTTATAAATGGATAGTCTAAGGGGATTTAATGAAAACCTAAGTTGTTTTGATCGAATGATAAATGCTGGAGTTACTTAAAGGTTGTAAGGTGTTAACGAAACTTTCATCTTGAGAACACAGTGTGAATGAATTGATCACATCAACAGCTAACACTCACGTGTTCAGCACTATATCTGAAGATTGATTACCCTTCACATAAAAATACCATTAATCCTCTATGCTGCCTTTATGTGAGATAAACAGAATTTCTGCTATATTCATTTTGTAAATAGTTATGAATGAAAAGTGATTGACGTTGCAGTCAATCAACCGATTTTAGTACAGTGTCGATTTCTGAATCTACTTCAATTTACATTTACTTCACTCAACCAGATACTATCTTTTACTCATTTATGAATTTCAAGTAGTTGAGCAGTTGATCACAAATAACTAATTGAATTGAAATCATGGTTTCCTGATCCTAATGCTGTCATCGTTGTGTTAGCGACCTCGGAATCAACAGAGTAAAAAGAAGATTTTAATATGAATATTCTGCTATTTTGCACATGTTTCAACCCACTTGTCAAACCTACAGTTCGAGCGATGTGTAAATTTGGTAAATGGATTGAATTATGACATATACGTATAATTTTTGATCCAGTCTTGCAGTATTGCTACTCAGACTGATGTTTCGAAATATCATTGTACTTTCAATGCAGAATGCTTCCTTTAATAGTGTCTATGTGTAATGCGTATGGTGTCTTTTTTCCCTTCATTATGTATGGTATATTATTAATGTGAAGTGCTGAATATTGAAAACTTTGTAGGAAGAACTCTCATATAAACAATCCTAAGTGATAAATCTCGAAGACAACTTCATCATACATATCCAAGTATCTGAACATAGAGAATTTGCATATTATTTCATAAAACGTTGCAACATATTTTAAAAACTGAAGTTTGCTTTCGTGAATACATCAATCATTCAGACACAACATCTAGCGTTCTGATGAAGGGATGATCGTCTGATGACATCAGTTTATGAAAGAATCAATATTTGAAAAGTCAATATATGATAAAGTCATCAATTCACTACCACATGCTGCACTAACCTCTACATACTAAAACGCCGTGAGTATGAAAATACAATTATGTATATAAAATTACGAGTATTAAATTTTATAGAAATTTTCTGTTCGAATATTTATATATATATATACAACATCAGTACAAAGAATAGCAAATCCTCCTACCATAAACATACGCGAATATGATACATCACTAGTCTCTAGTCTCTGGGTAGACTAAATAAAAATCTCAAACATGGATAAGTGAACCTCATAATACCAATAATCGATCACCGTCACAAGGATTCCTGAACATTTCAATCCATGAAAATATTACTCATCCAACTTGACAAATAAGTATGAACAACATATGAATAGTTCATAAGCAATTAAAAAATGTTTTCTGTGGTTAATTCATATTTATGGTAACAATATACACTCTCCAATGGAACACTGTTTCATTAGAATAAATATGTGTTTCACAGTATCACAGGTATGTATAAAAGAGTGAAAAGAAATTATCACTTCCAATGCATTATCAATAGTCATTTCAATGAGGAGACAGTGTTACCATTAATCCATACATTTTAATTAGTTTTTTGAAATTATCAAAGTTGTGGCAATGTCAACAAGGGAGGCTATTCAATTTTACGGAATGATCCTTTTAACAATGTGTAATTATGAATTTTGTCACCAATAAATATAACCGTTATGTAATGTCGCATAGGAACACTCACTACTAGTTTTCATATTTTATCTAGAAATCTATTCTACCAATTCAGAAAGGAGAATTCCTGAATACCAGTTAGATTCACGGATTATCACTTTCACAGCAGTATTGCATGAAACATACTGAAAGTGATCTTAATAAAGTCAACAGCTGTTAGTCTTGGCAGTGCAGAACTCACATCCAGCATCTTCATAAATACAGACATATATGAGCATAACAAGGGAATGAGTGTTTGCATAACAAAAATGGACTCTGTATTGCTTTTGATAAGCAGAGACTACAAACAGCACATCCACATACATTTTACGACAAACTTCATTCACTTATCAAGATAAACATTCACAGGTGGTGAACATTCAGTTAAATTTCAAACTAATTGTCAAACTAAGAAGGATAAATGAACAACACTTCACCAAATATAAACTACGGGTTTCAATGAAGAAAATGCTCCCTCCAATAAATTCATTTTCTCAGCTGCACAATAATACTTAAAAAAGGATCATAATCGACAGCATCAAATAAGTTTCATTGTGTCTTACAATTTGATAGTGAGCAGAAATATCACAGTGTGGCGATATTAGTACATATCATTTTGAATCACAAATATATTTGGAAAATGGATAAGTAGATGTTAGCATTGTGTACAACAGCCATTAGGTTAATAGTCAGTTGACAGGAAGTTAAAGTACCTGTAGAAGTGCGACTTTGTTCGGTTAAATATTATAGAACAGAAAGGTGAGATGTGTAAGCTAACGTCAGTAAAATAAATAGCTTCAATTGTAATATGGTGGGAAGAAAAGAAAAAACAAGGAACAAAGGTGAGTGAGTAAATTTCTTGGATCTTCATGTAAAACTAGAACGAAGGAAATGAAAAAGAGCGTAGAGATTGTGTCAGTAATTAATGGTTTTTCTTGATGTTACGCAGTGTCACATCTTCGACTACATCAAGAAAGTGCACTACTTATAAGTAACAAGTAGCATAAAGTTACAAGAAAGAAAATGTAGTAAAGAACAGTAAAGAAAAAGTTCACAATGCTCCTTCAATACCAGCCTGGTTTTCCCTAATTTACCTTCCGGTAAGACGCTTAAAATGCACAATATACTTTTGCGACATCCTCACTCAACCTCAAGTAGTTCACTAGTTCGCCGTTTTGGGTGGATGGTAGCTTCAGAAGAACATTTCCACAGTCACTTACAACCAGCTCTACAACTGCATACAAACTTTCATTTTCCATTGACATTCTGTCCACCATGTCACCCTCAAACAAGTTGCTTATTGACTCTCATTCCTGTTGCTCATGGAAGTCTTGCTTTTAGTGACACCTGAAGATCTCAGAGTTTATTCAGTGTACTGCTGAAACAATATACCTGATAGAGGAAAATGATCACAAATCTGATTAAACGTTTCAGAGAAAACAGAAGTTGAAATTTTAAGAATGAATAAAACTAAGTAAACTAAATGTGTATACATTCATCAGTATTTTTATACATGGACTTACTTTCCGCATCGTCTATTAGGTGGTCAATTTCAATATATTAAGTATCCTACTGTTTTTGGCAAAATGAAATAAACTGTTATGACGTTTATTCATATCTTCACAAATGATTATATTAGCCTTAGCATAAATTTACATTGGTTGACTCATAATTTTACACATCTCATTTCATCGTACCAGAAGACACTACGAGTTAAAATGTTTCTAACTGATTAGCCAATAAATGTTAAAAACTGAAAAATGGAGGAATTATTCACCACTTTATAAATGTCACTTGCGGAATATACACATTGGGTCATAGGAGTTATTAAAAAGACAATTGCAGCGAAGAAAATTTTCTTTTCGACGAAGTCATCATCTAGGCTGTACATTCGTGTATTTATATCAAATGGATAGGAAAGTTCCAGAATAATTTCTCGTTAGGGGTCAAATTAATAAAAATTACAATTAGGAATTAAAATGACATAACAAACAGGGGGATGAGTAAAACTCAAACAAAGTAGGATTATAATAACTCAGAAGATTGACATTGTGCAATTGGGGGTTAGAAATGTAGAAATAACAAAATATACAGGATGTTTGGATAAAAAACTAATATGATGAATAATTGTTTATGCAATCAGGGATTAAATATGTAGAGATAATAAAATGACAAAATAAACAGGAAGAGTGGGTGTGAAAATATGGTAGTGTAAACAGGGATTAAGAAAACTTAAAATAACATGAATAAACAGGAAGTTTAGATAAGAAAGGCGATGAGATTGTCATTACTAAAAATTTTTTCCTGTTTATGATGGCCATGGTAGGGAGAGGGGTTGGACGTAATTCTTTTGGATACAAAGTGTGGGTTTGAGTTTTGGATAGCTAGCGACTCAGCTATGCCCAGATGTCTTGATTTGACTCCCTTTGATAGGTTTGATTGAATTTTGTATATTACTTTGAAGGATTTTTCGAAAGGCGCTGAATGTCCTGAGTTGACCAGATGTTCCGTCACTGAACCGTATACACGTTTTCCTTCTCCTTTTACTAGCCAGGCTGGGTAGTGTTCACGAGCGCGTTTTTCAAGTCGGAGCATGTCACGGCCGATGTACTCAGCTCCACAAGAGCAAGTAAACTGGTATATGCACGTTGCGGTGGCCCAATGCGACGGCTTGTCTTTCACGCTCTGGCTGAACAGTTTCTTGCAAGAAAACGTCAGTCGTAGGCTCGCGGCAAAATATGTTTTCCTTAGAGATTTGCAGAGGCGTTTGCGAAGGATTTCTGCTTCATTATCCCCTTTGAATTCTAGATTAAGCAGAAGTGTTTTCTTTGGAACGGATTGGACTTGTTCTGAAGTCCTCTTAGATTTGAGATTTTTGTCTATGAACCTGGGCGGGAAACCGTTTTCCATCAAGGTTTTTCGGAGATTACGCAGTTCTTCTTCAATCACTTCCTCGCTGCATATCTTCCGAATCCTCGAGGAAAGAGCGTATATCAGGTTCCTCTTTCAGCTTAGGGGCACGAAGCTTTGAAAGTTGATGAATTGTCCATTCCAAGTAGGCTTTTTGTATATGGATCTTTTCAGGGAGTTGTTGGCGTTTCTTGTCAGCTGGACGTCGAGGAAGTGGAACATTCCGTCGGATTCAGTCTCAAGTGTGAAGTCGATGTCTGGGTGGGCGTTATTGAAGATTTGAAGTAGGTCTTTTAAATCACAATTCTCATCACAAATAATGAAAGCATCATCGATGTATCTCTTGTAGAGATGGAGGTCGTTGGTAGTTGATGATAAGGGGTTGTTTTCTAAGCTAGCCAAAAAGCAATCGGCTAATAGGGGTCCCAAGGGAGAACCCATTGCTACCCCATCTACTTGCCTGTATATTTCCTTGTTGAAACTAAAGTATACGTTGAAGGTGCATCGTAGTAACAGTTCTTTCAGGTGATGGATCGGTATACCAACATCGATGCTATTGGATTGAATGTAGTCGCAAAGGAAACAAACGGTTTCTGTCAATGGAACGTTGGTGAAGAGAGAGACAACATCCAGGGAGACCATTTTCTTTTCTGCCACATTGACATTCTTAATTGATTCAACAAAGTCGAATGTGTCACGGAGGCTGTGTCATTTGGTAAAATTGCTCAAAGCACAACATGAAAATACTTACAACACCCGGAGATCTATGTTTATAATAGTCACTCCCTACATGGGATTGGCTTTTTCTTCTTTCTCATGAAGATGTGAGCTGTACAATTTCTCATGGAAAATGTGAGAATTTAACACAACGAAAGAGTTGATAGATGATGTAAGATGAAGTGATCTGCAAACCCATCGAATGCATCTCTGAATTAAATTTGCTTATCATGGATACCTTCCTTAGGAAGAAATGATTTGCAGTAAGTCACACTTATTGTTTAGAAAAACGAAAAAACATAGACCTAACTGGTTAACAATTGTGAAACGATATAGTTGGTACGCATTCATTAAGGTATTTTTACACGGGTTTTATAACTGTGAATACATTCATTATTAATTTTTTTTCATGATGCTTACTGAATCTATCATGTTCACGTCCATGTCTGGTGTCATTCAATCTCCTTATGATGATCTGGCCTAATTATTTGTTGGGGGTCTGCAGTGGCATGCTTCCGAGGTATTTCTTGCATTGACATTCATCATCATGCTTTGTCACTTTTAGAAGGTAGAGTTGTTGAAGTTGTCAGCAGCCGTTAAAACAATATGTTAGCGTGTAAATGGGTATCGTATATGTAAATGCTGCTTAAAAGCAGTTTATGCGTTAATGCTATTATAAACACTATTCTATATACAAATAAGCGAAAGATTATTTACAAGTAAGTGCATATAAAAATCTAAAAATTCTACTCACCAATACCTGTTAATGTACAGACCTTACAGATTCCAGTTTTACCTATGATTCCACATGGAGCAGGCATTTAAAGGAGTGACTCTGAATTTGTCTCCTTGTGGTGATCTGGCCTAATGATTTTGTTGAGGTATAAAGAGCCATAAAGAGCCATAGTAGTTCTTGCACTGACAAACATCGTCTTGCTTTGTCATATTCTAAACGTAAAAGTTATTTGACTTGCTGTGCATCTTGTCATCTCCACACACCTTCTATACTAGTGTCGTTATAATTTAAGATGATACCTATAGCCGCTATAACAGTGTGCAAATCGTGATTCTTGAATATTCCATATTTTTTTCAGATAAACCTCATCTTTACGTAATGTCAACCAAATTACTAATTCATTCCAAGTACCATCCCTGTGATGGCCTCTGTGATATCCTATGATTGCGCCATCGTTATTAATTCACATACAGCCAAGAGAGTTTCAATCACTTATAACATAAAAATGCTGCATATCATAGTAGATAACTTGATTACATACTGATTGAAAGATAATTATTTTAAGCCCTCATCGCCCTTCCACCTTAATGTTATACACTGTGATAAAGTGAATGTGAAAAACGTAATAAACTTCAGATGGAAGATGACTCATGCTTTGAAACTTAGCGGATTTCACTCGACATTATTGTTTAGTGACGCAGAATGTGTCTAAGAATTGGTCATTAGTAAAAATGCTGTAAACTTGGTTCAGTGGACACTGAAAATTCAAGAAAATCTGAGCAAACGGAAGTTAATTCAAAGAGGAAGCTACTGGGTAAGATTAGAAAGCGCAAACCGAAATGAATAACACTCATAAATATTTAATTTCCTTTTGCAAGAATCTGAGTTGCAGGCTTTGCTGAGCAAAGCCTGCAACGTGATTATACATTAAAAATCTTTTCTTAATTCAGAACCTAGACAGAGATATGGTGTACACTAACGAGTTCAAAACTTTAGATTCCGGATATCAAACACATATTTGATTGCGGAGAAAATGTGCAAACTTAGAGTGACAGATTAGGATGATACAATCTTGCAATTCCTGTGATATAGTGCGTCTTTTTCCTTTCAGATAAGTGAATGACTTTGGATATGATACACGTCAATGATGCTTTTCCTGTAAAATAAATCACACAGATTTACTCAGATCAGGGAATAATTCTTGAAACACCCATCTAGTCGTCAATATTAAATTTTCATGATATGAATTTCCAGTAAGAGATAAACAAAAGATGCCATAAATCAGTCTGCTACAGTACAAAATACAAAAGATAACAATCAATAATCATGGGAAAAGCTCTTGAATGTTACCGGCATTACAAATCTCAAAAAATATAGAATTAGGTACATTACTCAGGAGATATAAAAGTTATTGGAATCAATAAATAATCTTCACTTGTAAATTGCAACATCATCTTACTAGAGATACGTAGTATTGATGATTTTTATTAGAAGCACCTAAATTCCGATACGATATCTTTATTAGGGATTCCATCATCAGACGATATAATATAGTCTGGTGTGACAGTTTTCGGGGCCACAAATCCTAAGAAATGTTCATCTAGTTGGCTTTGAGTGTTACTAAAAGGATATCAATGAATCAGATCGGCATTTGATAAATTAATATTGTTGTGAACTGTACAGTGCTTAACTGACACTACCAGAAAATAAACGAAGATTAGTTGAGGTGATACTAGGCTTGACAACGTTCACATTCCAAACACTCCGCGATAATACTGTATTTCTTGATGACGACTTGTTAGCTTTCAAAAACTGCCATCCTTTTTTTGATTGCACACTAGTCAGTAACCAGTGTGATGCGTCTAGTCCTATCTTCGGTGCAGACTGAATTCTATCAGTCATGTTTGCAATGTGGCCACTATGCTAGGTGGCTCGCCATTACAGTGCACTGTGGATTGTTGGTATTAGATGGTTGGAGGCAATCGGCAGTTGGCTAGTTGGCACTCATCAGCAAGGCGTATCTGCAACTTCGAAGGAACTGATGTCCCTTCTGAGATTCGAACCCGCGTCACACAGTGTTGCAGTCAGAGACGTTACCACTGAGCTATTCAGGCTCGCGACTGACCTCCTGTTGGACTGAATTGGATATTTGATTGGATATATGACTGATAGAATTCAGTCTGCACCGAAGACAGGACTAGACGCATTACACTAGTTACTGACTAGTGTACAATCAAAAATTTCCAATACAGTCCAACAGGAGGTCAGTCGCGAGCCTGAATAGCTCAGTGGTAACGTCTCTGACTGCAGCACTGTGTGACGCGGGTTCGAATCTCAGAAGGGACATCAGTTCCTTCGAAGTTGCAGATGCGCCTTGCTGATGAGTGCCAACTAGCACGAGACCTAGGTCCAAGGCTTCCTGCCGATTGCCTACAACCATCTAATACTGCCATCCTTCTTTACCAATCACCATAGGAAAGGAATCTGAACAAACGTTTCCGTTTCTTGATGTATGCCTTTGTAGATGTAATGACGTATCTCTAAAAAGATCCATCCACCGGAAACATACATAGGATCGACAACTAATTAATTTTTGTAGCTGCGTGCCTATCCTCAGGATAAGAAACCTAATTCAGTCGTTCCACTTAAGGATAAGAAATATTTTTTAGTTCCGATTGCATTGACTCAGAACTTAATTTCCTAAGGACACGCTTGCAGAAAATGGGTACCCTAACTCATTTTTGACAGTAACGCGAGACTTACGCAGTCTTAACTGGTCACCGGCTCAGTTCAAAAGGAATCCTTATTCATGATATTCAAGTGTTGGTTTTTAGGGATTTGATTGGTTACAGGATTTTCATCGTGAGCTGACATCAGTTAGAGAACCATTGGAAAACCTGGGAGTACTGGACAGCTGCTGTTTCATCCTAGTTTGAGACTCTTCATCAGTACGCACCCACCGAGATTCAAACTCAGGACCTTCTGGTTATAAGGCGAGCTCGTATACCATTAAGCCACTGGGACCCGATCCAATGGCCCATGAATTCTAACTTCTGCCAATTCACGACATAGCGCGACCCCTAGCCAATGTCTTCGGCGAGTATTTGTCCTCACACCCAACCTGCTGCACCCTACTGGTCACGACTTCTCACTAGAACCCCAGAACTTATAATTCAAAGGTGATCATGCTTCAGATATGCTCAAAAGACGTCTCATTAAATCAGTCAGTACGAGGTTTTTTGCTGCGAAATTACAAATGATGTTCACGAGGAGCAAGTCGTTGTTGATCTCCGTAAAAGATTGGCTCTCCCATCTGGACACATTTATGTGCATCTGTCAGATCAACTGCCACTGTGGAGCGAGGTAAATTGGACATAACCAGAAAACGCTTCCCACGCGGAGACGAGAACATATTGCACCATGATTTTACAAGAGAGGAAGCAAGTGTGTACGAAGCTATATTCTACAACACCTGATCGACTCCTTTCACTCTCCTAACTCTGAACATGAATCCATGCTAACTTGCCGCGTTTTCTTCGTTACAGACTTCTGAAGACAGCGGAGCCTTGGCAATTCAAGACTTTGAGCTAGGACTTTGTTTGGAAAAGAATCATATACAATCTCTACTTCTGCCTTGACAGTAGAGGGAGAGACATTTATTTATTTTGTTTATTTAGTTATTCTATGTATCTTTCCCTCAATACCACGATTATTATTATTACTATTCTCACTCCGAATTGTTTCCGCTTGCACCACTTGTCATTCTAAATCACTGAAAAAGGCTTTTACAATATTGAATTTTATATTATCAAATTTCATACCATGTTATGTAACATTTTGTATGAATGAATTATTCTACTTTTAACACTGTTTTGCTGCTTGACATTTATCTGTGTTTATAATCGCAAACAATTTAATTTTAATTGCATTTCATACTATTATTATTTCATGTATTGACACCTTTAATCTAATTCCCTCACCGGATATAATTTCTCAAAAACATTCATATATATACACGATTGAACAACTTGATAACAAATCTGTCAAAAAGAGTCTCTTCATTGAACATTGTGTTTTTAACTCAGTAAATCAACCTCATAATTTTTAGGAATGATATTAATCTGATTTGAAATGCAGCCATTACTTAATACAGTTCTATTCACTTCCGAGTAGCTTCGGTAATTGTTTGATTGTGTTCAAAGAGCACACAGCCCATGAGGCTTCGAATTATTTCCCTGACTCGACATGCTCATTTTTCGTGTAAAGAGGATCAGGCAGAAAATATTCATGTCATTCAGATAGTCGATTTTATCATCAAAATACGCCAATTTGAATTTAAATATAATATTAAACAGTCATTGTTTAAGTAGTCATATGGGGAGTCCATTAGGACCTTTATTAGCGGATGTTTTTATGTCTTATGTTGAAAACTTATCTTCTGATTTAATTTCTAAATTGCCTTTCTATAAGAGATATGTAGACGATATCATTTTGATATGCGATGATCATGAAGATGCGAGTCGTCTATTGGACAGACTCAACTCTCTACAGAATCATATTAATCTTACATGCGAGGAAGAAAGTCGCAACCAGCTCGCATTTTTAGACATACTTCTGAGTCGAAGAGACGATGGCTCAATAAGATGTTCTATCTACAGAAAGCCCACTTGGACAGGGCAATATCTTAATTTTCGCAGCTTCTGTCCATTACAATATAAGAGGGGCTTGGTGAAGTGTCTATTTAAGAGGATTCAGTGTATTTGCACGGCTGATGTTATAGACAAGGAAAACGAAATATTGATGGATATTCTTGTTGAAAACAGATATCCTTTGAAGTTTTTAAACAGGTGAAGTCAACTAGCCTCTAAACCTACAATCCATACCGCCCCTAAGAAAAAGGTTTTCATTAAATTACCATATAATGGGGAAATAAATAGTAGGATTTTGAGACAAAGGTTGAATTCCATCATCCGTAGAACCTACTATGCAGCCCAGCTTGTAATTGTCGAAAAGGCTAAAAAAATGCTTCACTGGAAACCTCAAAAGTGCACAAGTGATTATATCACATCCCATACAATTTACCAATTTTCGTGTGTGTGTGGACATACATACATAGGGAGGAGTAATCGCGCATTGCACATGAGGGTGGGAGAGCATATCCCAAAATGGTTAGAAAAACAGATGAATTGTGACAAGCCCATAGATGCAGGTGCCAGACTACTAACTTCGTCTATAGCTAAACATTTAATCGAGATGAACCATAAGGTTGATGTTAACTCAGCCTTTAAGGTCATCTATAAAAACGGCCAAGGACGTTTACTGAAATACGCTGAGGCTATAGCCATTCATAAACTTAAGCCCCCCCCCCTTGTGTATTCAAAAACAGTTTGTTATTACTCTTAACCTACCTTGGTAATCCTTATTTGATTGGATTACCAAACGTTTGTGTTAATTACTCTTAATTCTTTTTTTGTCACCTTGTTTAATTTAACTTTTCCATATATATTGACTTGACAAGTAAATGTGTGATCAGATTGTTCGAAATGTATAGCGCTAATACATCACATTTTTCAGATAATCTCCGTCTTCTAATAATGCTATCAAAATTTATAAAAGGGATTAACTGTTTTAAAGTCATACAAGTGTCTGAAAGTGGTTGCATTATCGCTGACATAGGACAGAGGGATCAAAAGAACAATATTCGTAACAGCACTCA
Source organism: Trichobilharzia szidati (assembly GCA_944472155.2). Taxonomy (NCBI): domain Eukaryota; kingdom Metazoa; phylum Platyhelminthes; class Trematoda; order Strigeidida; family Schistosomatidae; genus Trichobilharzia; species Trichobilharzia szidati. Next base: position 32,818,329 of record OX235273.1, read on the forward strand.
CATTCAGCGAAAAAGGCTTCAGGGTCGTACATCTAAGGTGCAGTTGCTAACAGAAGTATCGGTGATTTCAGCCACCAATTGTTTATATTGCATTATTACCCAATCGTATTTAGGGCACATACCCTCCCACAACTACCTGATTTCATTTGTCGATGAAAGATGAATTCAATTTAATTGTGACAATTTACTCAAGGGATTCTTAAACATGGTGTCGAAAAAGACACTGATTTTCTGTTTCTATATTCGACAAGTGTGAGTGATATCTTTCAGTATACAAAAACTACAATTAGTCGTATTAGATGTTGTCAAATGAATAACGTCACCGGAGCATCGAAAATAAATAGATATATGAAAAGGCATCCTGGCTAATCATGCAACCAGATTTAACATAACAACATGTTTATACATCTTCTCATACGAAAACCAAGAGTTTGTGTCCGTTATTCATACTTGAAGGAAAGTGGTGTGGGACAACATCCAAAATAAATGATGTGAACTGAAAGCATATCAATCAGCTAAATAACAGTTACTGTTTAGACATTCCACAATGCAGAAGCATGTTGAAAATCTGTGCTCCGAAAGCGTTTATACAAAAATCTAACTGAACTTAAAGAAAGCATCATTGAATTTCTTAATCACTACGAGATTTGACCATTTTGAATGTTGCAAGCAGAGGAATCTGGGACACGGCTTCTGTCATATTCACCATAAACAATTCAAACGGGAACTCAAACAGGCATATAACTAATACTGATATATCAAATGCAGATACAACAACGAGATTTAAAACAATCGAGGAAAAATTGACTGATTAGTCTACGACGGCCTGTACAGTGACCGCTGAAAACAAGACATTTCAGGAAGCATTCAAACTCCAAATCTTCCATCAACATATTCTCTCAGCTCACGTGCCCATCAATCATAAAACTCGTGGGCCTCGTGACATGAAAATTAAAGCTAACTAATATTATGTATGTGGAAATCTCTAGCGTAGTAATTCTTCAGGATTTTGGGATAACATTTTATAATCACAACTCGAATGATGCTTAAATTTCACAATTTCAGACAGGCACTCAATTAAAAGTTAAGTGGAAAAGTATCAAAACTTACTTAGGGTACTACCGGGGTTAACCATAAGGGCGAATAAGCAGAGAATAAGCCACAGTAACATTGCTAGTTCTGTAAAATTGAAGAAAAATAATGTCAGCATTATGTACACTTTTGACTATATATACTAAGTCTAAAACGGTCATCGCGTGACAATGTATAAAAATGATCACTTTAAACGATTCTTACAACTGAATGTAAAGAAAACATTTACTGCATCTAGGTATGAATTCAATAACAAAAAAAGTAGTCAGTTAGCGTAAAAAGCAGACAATAAGAATAAAAAATTTCATAGATTTGTACAGTTACAGATATCTGAAGTTTCGACTTAAACGATGATATTGAAAAAAGCATGTGATACAGACAGAAGATTTCACAAATCTCGCGTGATCATACAGACAAAATATCATCATTCTTATATCTCAAAAAAAATCATCATTTATTATTAGTAACCTTTTTAAGCGATTTATGCATTTCTATTGAGAATATAAAACATCGATTTGAGAATAGAGTTTAGACATTCTGTACTTCTGTAAGAACTACTTTTATTCTTTATAAAGTTGTTCAATATATCACTCACTGTGTTCTACCAAGTAAAGATACTCTCGTAGAATGTAAAACCTCCTGTTCAATTTGGTAGCATTGTGTTGTTGATTTTCCTTTGTAGAATTCATCCACAGTGAGAAATTGTTAGAGAGACGAGATGTTTACAGATCAGTCTATCATTCTGGTTTGTGATAGAATCTACTTCGAAGATGAATGCAATACTCGGCATCCATAATGAAAGCTAAAACAAAGCTGTGATTATTCCTTTTTTGTCAACTGCCTAAGCGCCTAGAATGATGTTAGGAAATCCGTTGATGAACATGCCTAATTATACACCCGATTTACTGACTTTGTGAAAGCACTCAAACCGAGAGGGAAGATCTTTATTTTCTAAACGTAAATTTGGAGTGGTCTTGAAAAGGTAGTGTAACTTTTCCTCCGTAAATGCTCTCAACACTGCATTCTCAAAGCATCTTGTTATTATTTGATAAATGTACACAGAGTTTAAAGAAGTACATAATCGGAGTGCCTTTAAAGACCTTCATTGGTAACAGAGAATGAACTTGGAATTTCGAATTAGGAAGTAGAATAAAGCCACAAATATTTATGCAATTTGCATATCTCAAATGAGTTATGAAATAGAGATTGATTATCTCTTTGCAATATGACTGAAGTATTCATTTTGTGTATTGCATCCGGAAAGCACTTAATGCTGGCTCAACTGGTACTTTGATATATACATCGCTTTGTTATTGGTCACATGACTCAGAACAAAACTCTGATCTATACCACTTTATTGCTTTTAGTTTATTTGTATAGCACATGTATCAGAGAACGAGTTTGCGGATTACCGTAGATACAGATATGTATGTGTTTACACGATGAAAATCGAGTATTGCTTCTAGAAATGACATTTTCTGTTGATAAAAAGATCGTTAAGAATGATTTTACTAAAGTTACGGATCGCAACCACACGCCTTTGTTCTTTAGAGTGGAGACCTCAAACTTAGTTGAGTATTTTTCTCTGAACGCTCTAGAATTGAGTATTTGCTTCGTGACTATCAGCTGCAAAGTCCAAGTGAATTCAGGTAGGAAAGACAGTACAAGTGCATATACCAGTCAAGACAACCTTGACAGAATTAAGAGAGCAGCGATAATAATTAAAAACTATAAGCATTCCTAGTCTTCTACAATCCCAAAATCAATCACTTCAGAGTGAAAACCGTAGGTATACTTACGGCGAATATACAAGGAATAAACCTGCTAACTCGAATATTGTGGAAATGTGGACAAAATCAATAAACTGAAATTGTTTTCGAATGGAAAAATAATCGTCTTGTGTCACGTTATCATCGCAAATGCCTGGATAAATATTTGATGATTGGACGCAAACCAAACGTTGATGTCATGAGTAATAAACTTCATGAAAGTGTTGAGAGCAAAGATTATCACGGCTAGTTGTCAAACGAACATTGAAATGAGATCTCCGTTAGCACTCAAGCCGATTGGTAGTATATTGAAAGGAAACTTGTATAAACGTAAGCGGGAAGTAGTGCATATTATCACCATGTGATGAGTTCTATGTCAGTTTTAACGATATTCATCAGTAACAGTGGATCTCATAGTGTATCCATCTTCGATGTAGATTCTATAACAAACCAGAATGATAGACTGATCTGTAAACATCTCGTTTCTCTAACAATTTCTCACTGTGGATGAATTCTACAATGGAAAATCAACAACACAATGCTACCAAATTGAACAGGAGGTTTTACATTCTACGAGAGTATCTTTACTTGGTAGAACACAGTGAGTGATATATTGAACAACTTTATAAAGAATAAAAGTAGTTCTTACAGAAGTACAGAATGTCTAAACTCTATTCTCAAATCGATGTTTTATATTCTCAATAGAAATGCATAAATCGCTTAAAAAGGTTACTAATAATAAATGATGATTTTTTTTGAGATATAAGAATGATGATATTTTGTCTGTATGATCACGCGAGATTTGTGAAATCTTCTGTCTGTATCACATGCTTTTTTCAATATCATCGTTTAAGTCGAAACTTCAGATATTCGAACTGCAGAAATTTATGAAATTTATATTTCTATTTCCTTTAAGTTGGTTTGATGTATATGATTTTACAATCACTTAATGCTCACATTTTTGTGCCTCTATATTCTATGGTGTATCTAGAATAGTCTCCGCCGGATAGATTGATTAGGCTGGATACTGCATGAGATGTTTGCAGTCAAATGTCTCATCAAATGTGCATCGAATTTTTCAAAATAGCCATTTGAAATGAAATTCATAGTCTTCAGATGTAATGGTGAATTTGGTCGTGGAAATATTTGGTAAATTTTCAAAACTATTCTCTAAAAGCGGAGACGAATTTAAACATCATCGTACTAGGCTGTTTCAAAGAAGATGGTGGTAATAAGTGTTACAATAAAGCATGCATGCTCTTCAGCATTCAGTTTCCATCAGCAGTCAAAGATGATGCGAATGATAAGTTAAAAAGTAAACTCTGACTGGAATAAATTCATGTGAATCATTTGAAAGTGAAAGCATCCTTGACGAGTTTAATATTCTAAATAATTTGGATCACGTGAACGTAGACATTTGAACTGCACCAAAGCAGATGCAAGAATATCGCTACCTTAACAATCACCTCAAATTTACACTGTTTCTTCAAAATCAAAAACAGGTTTGATATCGAGGAACTAAGATTTTGATCTGGATGGTGAACACAATTTCGGTATCTAGATTTTTATTGAGGGAACCCTTTTGCCTGAATGATTTGGGAGATTCTCAATGAAGGACTGATTCGCTGGACAGAACTCCCTATTTTTAGTGGTTCTCAATCTGATGTCAGTCCAGTATTATGTCCTTCTTGCCAACATTTGAAAATAAATTTATCCCTATTTCCGAAGTCACTTTATTTAAGTGAAGTCAGAGGAAGTAAGTGATGTTGAATTACATCACTGAGTTGACAGTCACTATTTCATAAGTGGTTTTCTTGCCACCACCATTTTTATGTGAATAGTACCATTGGTAAATATCTAATCATTACTTCTCATCAAGTGTCAAGTTATCGTGTTTTCAGAATTCTTGAAACCAATACTTTGTATACTCACATCCGTATAGTTGTCACAGACAGTCGGGCTGACTACTCATTCTACATATGTGACAATTTGTCGCTATAAACATACAAGAGTTAAATACTTCAGCTTATGAAATTCGTTGAAGTCGCCTTATAACTCAGATTGACTGAGTACCATTGCTTTATCTGACTTGACGCAAGCTTACGTGCATTGTTTGGTAGAATAATTATACAAATCAGTACCAAGCGACCCTGTATCACATTACACAACTCTCAAACTTGATCGGTGACAAAATTTCCGATAAACTATCGGAGAAACAGTAATTCAGTGAAAATGAATAGACTTCCATGTCGATATCAGCAAAAATTTGGTCATTTTATTACGAAAAAATAGAGGGCATGTTGATAATATTCAATTAAGCATCACGGTTTTAAATTATCGTTTGGAATTACGATAGACAACATATTTGAAACGACACAACTAATAACCTCATTTCACTCCGTCTTATTTCCAAGAAACAGTGAATCGTAAATGAAGTCAACTAAATCAGAATTTCACTGGGGAAAGTGGGGAATTAATTTCAGGAAATATTTGAAACGCGTGTAAATTATTTATACTTTCAAATATTACAGACTTACGCAGATGACTGAGAAGTGTTATCATGAAATACAGTGTACAGTCTTCGTTATTATAAATAACCTCTACCAACGTGCATCATTTCAGCGTACCTTTGTGATAGCAGGTTTAGCTAATCTCTGTATTGCTGTTAAATCCAACCTTGTTGAAATGAAATATTTATCTCTATGAAATTGAATACACATTATTTATTATACAGAATTTTATGTTTACGCCCACCTCATTCAGTAAGTCAATGGTAAATTACCGGTTTAATCACACAGTGAAGTTTCAGATGTCCACCCAATCATAAATGAATATCACGATGAGATTAGTCTATCATTATAATGCCTGTTTACAAACATGAGATGTTCTGTCTATAGAACTGATTCATTCATGGAAACGCCCTTCAACCAGTAGGGTGTGTTGTAAAAAGTTGTGTGAAACATGTTAAAACTTCAGTGTTGAAACATTTACAGGGTTGTGGTGAGGGTGTGGTCTAGATTTATCAACCAAGAGCCCAGCACACAGCTTTTGCCTGTACTCATCTTTTTACAATTATCGTATCTCATCCAAAATGAAAAGAAAGACACGCCATGCTTACCCTTGCTAGCCACCATGAAAAGAAAGATACCTAGGACTATTCCGAATGAATTTCAAAGCACCAATTCCTTTAGCTACATTTTCAAGAAGACTGAACGAACCACTTCACATTTAAGTCATAATGTAATGTATTTAACATACTTCCATACTGACTGCATTTTAGACTCGAAAAGGAAGTTGAAATATGTACAAGGCGCGGGATGGTTTTTATCAAAGGTTTCATTTGGTGTGTTGATTACTGGGTCCAACTACCTTCAGAATAAGAACTTTAGGTTCAGGAGGTCGTGAATTCAATTTTTCTCCCTAATTGTAAACACTGGTCGGTCAGTTGAATTTTGGAAGTATGTAGAAACATCTGAGTGAACCGGGTTTGTAAAAATCAAAACTACATTTAGCAGTGGATACCGTGTTGAGGTTCGTCAATCGAGTGGGATGTCAATCCCCTTACAATACTCACTAAACAGTTGACTCATTACTCTTCACGAAATAAACATAGCTGAAATTCCGTTTTCCTCTTAGCAAACTGTCATAAGATATTCTAAGTATTTCGGTGTTGAGAGAAACCATTCTCAGATAATGTCATCAACTTGTCCTCCGATTGTTCTTCCAACAACCAGTTACACAAAGACTGTTGAATTCACGACCGATTCCTGAATTCATTATCAGATCAAAACAATACAGGATTTCCATATTATTTCTTAAACACTAAAGTGGTAAGCAGGTGGAAAGAAAATGCATAGGTGACTGCAGTCACATCACATCGAATAAAGGACTGTGTAGGCTGAAATCGGATATGAATACGAAAAATGGCCAGTATAAACTGGGAAACGCAGAGAAAATGTTTGAAATATGTGTCGGTAAAATGAGCTGAGCAAAAATTGGGAGATTGTAAGGTGTTATTGAAATCTTTGAGTCCTGTGACAGTACAAGCTTCTAAAGAGTTGATGGGCGAAATTAAACTGTCTGAAACACATTCCTGAGAACATATTTAAAGCAAATGATTCACTTCATATTCAAATTTTATTCAACAGAATTCTAAATTCACCTTTCTCTGTGTCACATTTCAACAACACGTAAATAACCAAATAACCGAAGTGATATTCATTTCTGATGATCTCGGTGAACACGTGAATTAAATGACATAATATTAATATCATAAATCATAGGTAGAAGAGAAATTTCTTATTGATGGAGAATATTTAATTCCTTACGGCTTGATACATATCTCTTGCTGCTCAATTCAGAGTGGGCTGAAATAATTATAAAGCTCGTGCTGTTGGTGATGAAACACTGCGTGCTTCTAGGATTGGTGGGAAGGCTCAAGCCAATATTTTTGTGAGTGATTAGTTCATTGATATGTCAATATCCACTGACGTTATTGCAGTGGACTATCTCCGGTATAATTTAATTATAAGTCGTTTAAGTAGTTAGCCTGAATTGACGTGCGAATTTCTCAACTCATTTGAGCATGTTACACCGCAGATGAGTACAGCCCAAAATTAGCTAAGCAGCCGTCAAGTGTTTAGATTTGGCTATTAGGAACCCCTGGCTGATTCGATTGCTGTCTAACACTGCATCTCGGTTAATCATTAGTAAATAGCACAATGCAGTAAATTCATAAACTCTAAATCAGATTTTCGTACATGAAGTCCATCCTGAAACAGACTGATTTATGATACTCAGTCGGCTAAGCCTTTTAAAAAAATTGCGTTCAACTGAATGTGAAAGTAAAATATTCTAAACAAAATCAGCTGGCCTATAATCGTTCATATAAAGGTATATTTCAGAATTTCGAATGAAAGTAGTTTTAACTGTAACTCACAGTATATGATTGCATTTGGAATTTTCCACACATTTAAGTCGTTGAAACTAAATCATCAATTCATAGAATTATTTGCAAAATAATTTGTTCTTCATGTATAATTGCAAGTGATTTTGAAATTATTTAATTTTGATATTTTCAGTTATTTTGCTTCATTGTTATCCACGACAGCAATTGTCTTCAAAATAAGCATACTGATTAATATGAAAAGCATTAAAATAATTCCAGCTTTCTGGAAGAAATCAAAAGAAAATTTTCCTGAACTATTGGTTATGTAGATAACAGCTACTACAGCAGGATTACTCGGATTTTATTAACTACCAAAATATATAGCTAACAGTTACTTTGAAGTGGACTCCCTTGAAGGTCACTTGTTTGCAGAGTCTTGTGCCAATAAAAAATGCAAACAGTTATCACATACCAGTAATAACTAATTATTATCAAATTATCAAGTGTCGGTTTGCGAGTAACTTATCTCTTTCCGTAATTGGAAGAACCCGCTGGTTACGACGTCTCACAGGATCTTTAGGTAACTTCCTGGAAAGAGTCCATGACGTCGGCTGGTGTTTGCTCCATATATATATATTCAATCGTCAAAAGTTTGAATTCGTGGGCTTCGGACGGCGTTATAGTGGCCCGCTAAAATGTCCAAGACCGGGACAAAACAATTGCCCAAGGATTCCAGACATCCCAATGGTTATCTAACTGATGTCAACTTGTGTTCAAACCTGTTATATCAAACAGTCATACATTCATATTTGTAGACAATTTTAAAAGAGTACTTTTGGGGAGCTGCGTCATCTGCCTTCACTAGGTGCTTTAGAAGTGAACTGGTTTTCGACTTGCATTGTCCTCTTAATTCCCAAGGTGGGTAATGTTCGGCTATGCGTTTGGACGTGTTGCTTTTGGGGGGCAATTATAACTATCTTTGAAGGAGTAAGTGAACTTATAATTATGCACTGAAGTGGCCCAAAGCGACTGCTTGACTTTCTCAGCTATCTGAATAACGCGTTCCTCAGAATCTCAATCAAAGTATTACCTTTACAACCATTATTCATCAACAGTAATTTCTTTAGCGCCTCTTGGATTCTTTCAGATTTCTGCTTAACTTTGATGTACTTCTCGATGCATCTTGTAGGATATCCCTTTTATGAGATTATTCTAGTTTGCAGTGAAGAAATCGAGTTACAAAGATCGACTGAGAAATTTCACTGGAGGCTTAAAACTCGCCACACATTGATGTAATCGCGTCGCACTAAACCCCCTCCCCCCATATCAAAATAACAAACGTAATTCCCAAACCGAATATATATTTCTGAAAATGACACAATATTTTCAAGTTCGACTTCACTAGAGTTAACTTGGAAGACAGGAATTTATTCAAAAAAGGTGTTAGAATGCATTTAATTATCATCAGGACCTAGGAAATTTACTTGACGTCCTTATGAATGAATGCTATCCGCAATAACTTTCTTGACTACTTACTATTATTCAGTAGTATGAACCGTTCTTCAGGAATCTACGTGAAGTTGAAGGCTTCCGAAGTGATCAGGGAATTTAAGAGTAGGGGTCAAAAGAAGTGGTCCTACTTTTATAAGCGAAAATTGAGGTCCTCAGGTAAATATCGATCCCTTAAAGTCGGAAGATAAAGTACAACACCACTAGAGTTTTCATCACACAATAATTACCTTTATGCTGAGCTGTATCAGTTTTCAGATGAAGATTTTGTACATCATTTCTCTATGGACTGTACAAGATTTAGTGAACGATTGAGGTTTTACAATGGAATTTACACCAGATTAAACCAGATTAGTTATCTCCTTAGTGAGGATAGTTAAGCAAGTGACATAGAAATATCAATTTCATACTTAGTATCAAGCACTAGATGTGGATTCGTCACATACATCTAGTCATATTGTAGGTGTATTGCACCCATATCGATCTTCTGAGTGTCGTGATGAAGTAGACGAATGACTGCCCCAAACCGCCAACCCCAACTTGGAGGGCAGTGTTGACAACCACTCACAAAGCATTAATTTAGCTGATAAGGGGATAAATAACGTTACACTTGTTCAAAGTGAAGTTAATTTTGAATGCCAGCGATTAATGGTTGACTGGAGTGTGGTATGATGAGGTAAACAATTGGTCAGTTGACATTACACTGAGTCGATGTTGATGATGATGACTGATCATTATGATATACACTTGTATAGGTGTAATAGTAACAGAGACCTTTCTAGTTACTCATTTAAGTAATTATCACTTATATTCTCCAACACTACTGTTTTCATATGTGAAGCGAGGCATACCACTTTTTATGCTGTAAGTCAAGGTAAATGCTGGAGGAGCTGTCGATAAACATCTTGACATCATAATGGCAACTCGACAATCCACTCAGCATGGAAAGAGTATCTTGTAGTTATGCTAAGTGTCAATATACGTTTTCTTCACTCTTGGAATGATACGCATTTGCTAAGAGTCGAACACACTCAAGTATGGGTGAAATTTGAGGGATTAGACCAACGCCTAATCCTATTCCCCACAACCACCTTTGCCCCAGTATCCTTCAGTTTTTCTTGTCTAGTATGCCAGCTGAACACAATTACACTTGAGAATATGACCAACACATTTCTATCTTGATGTCCTGTCAACTAATAAACATTGGGATTCATTGCTTTAATTGATTTCAATCTATTAAGGGAGAAGTCGAATATTCATAAGCAGTATATCCATACATGTGATATTTTTCAGCGCTAAATGTTTATCTGACTCTAATGGCTACACAGTATTAATGTTTATACTGCCCATCGCCGCTTATATACGAGATGAGCAAATGAAACACGCGTAGGATGTGTCGATAAAGGCATAGTTGTTGATCAAGGTCAGGCACATCACCCAAAAGCAATGCCTATGAATTCCTGTTCCATCAGCTTTCTTCCCAGAAATGAGTATAACGGGAGTGTAATCTGATTATCTTGTTGGCTGCCACATCAATAAGACATAAATATTAATGAAAGAAATTATTTACCGTCACAGATAATCACGAAATTTAATCGAATTAAGTATATATCTCGCTTGTAGTGAATTCCAGCACTATGGTTTCTCAAGTTGCACGCAATTCTTAGGAAAACCAAGAATAATATGACCAGAGAATGGCAGCCGAATTCGGAAGGAGTTATCATTAGTTTGCACCATCAATATAACCGAGTAATGAACTCAGATTGATATGGGAAGGGAGATAAGTGAATGCTTTCATATAACTATGAGTAGCTGATTGTGTTCAAAATGTTATCCATTACTCAATGCTGTATCACTGCACGTTCGATTAAACTAATTCATCCAATGTGAATGTGAATCACTTAAGAGGAACCAATGCCTTCATATTCACCTCGAATCGATCTTCACATGTCACAACATAAAAGCTTTCACGTGCATCAGTCCTAATTTGATATACAGAACATTTCATTTTAGACAGTGATAGAGGTTCGAGTTAGAACAAGAGACTGACACATGGAATCAGTTACCTATGAGATGCATTGTCCTCATTCTGACTACTTTCTGTGTCATTCCTCAGGTGCTCAACATTATACTGCATTAGCTAGATCAGCTGAGGAATGTGCTTCTTTCAGTTATTGACATTGGTTGCAGAAGGTATATTGGAGAAAAACTATTTTCACGTGGAATTTCACTTCCTGGAAATGCACTGACTTAAAAGATTGGAGGATAAATCAAAGGTTTTTTTCAGTCTCTCCATGTATTAGTATTCCGTGTGAGGTTGAATAAAGTGTTCCAGAATTATCTCCACACTGTCCTCACTTGTCTGTCTATTGAATATTGAGCAGGCAGACTGTTCCTCAGTCACCCTTACAGAACAATATAAACACTCTGATTTTGTAGGAAAATGAATCAGTTTGAATGTCATAGTGTATGGCACCCACAACATATTCAGTATTATCGTGTGAAGACTGAGGATACTAGTGGGTTTGTGAAGCTGAAATAGGTAGGGACGAAAAGAGGAATGAACCAGTCACACGTCAGCTGAAAGTCGACTACTCACCCAGTGAACCACACGTCCACAGTTTAAAATAATGAAAACTAATTAAAAACATTCAGATCGTATTTTAATAAATGAAGCGATACACACATTGACTGAGAGCTGATGAAATGACAGCTGTCACAGAACCCTCAAGTCTACAGATGCTTCGTTGCATTTTGCTACTCTCAACAGATCAAGTACATATCACATCACTAGAGATGGAAAGGTGATGCTACATATAAGTTTCAGGACAAACCCCTTACCCCCCAGCCACTCAGGTAAAATCAAATGTTCCGTGATGTTCAACTTCATTAGGTTCATGAACCACATTCACCACCGGACAATTTTGTACTTGATGTGATTACCCACCTACACACTCAACTTTACTGACGTTCTTGGACAGCTCATCTACTCAGAGCTCTTCGAGGTCCATCCTGTAGTCAGTTATCACTAAAATGTTATCAATAATCATAATTCATAAATGAGCATTCCAAAATCGATTGTGACACATATATGAGTAGAAAGTTCATTCACGTTAACTACTCTTCAGTGTGGTTTACTTACCATTGAACAGCATCGATGTACAGTGCTCATTCCTGATAAATTCTGGGAGTTACTGATTGTTACCAGGGAGTCCAATGTGTGCCTATGCTAAACAGTAATGTGTGAATAATGACGAATAACGTGTAACAATAATAATTTTTATTCAAGGTAATAATTCTTATTTCATTCCAACTCACTGTGAAGATAGGCACAAATATTTATGATTGAGCCATATGAAACAAATTTAGGTAGGCGTTACTACTGAAGAAATCCAGGAAGCGAAAATGGCTCAAATTCTGTGGTACCAAGGTGGTTTGTATAAAATGCCACCTTCAACCTTATCAAAGGTAGATGCTTTGGTTGTCTGAAGGGAATGTAAGTGGAATCGCTACTGGCCACCAGCTTCATTTTACCTATGACAAACTTTCAAGTGAAAGCTGTGCTGATACTGGATGACCGCAATAGTAATGTGATATAGCATTTTAGCTACCGACTGGACAGCAAAGCACATCGAGCAGGAGTAGCATCAGAAGAACAAGATAGACTTTCATTAAGAATACGTTATTTATTATTATTATTGTTTCCTTTAATTCCTTCATTGCGTTTGGTTCATTGGCTCCAAGTCTGCCCACACGTTTTCATCTCCTATTCACATGACCTCCTCCAAGTAAACCTTGCACTGACGACCAACTCGCCGCTTCCCTTTCGGGTTCCACTCGAGCAATGGCTTGTTCAGTGATGTCACTTGATGGTTTCTTCAGACTATGGCCAATCCATCTCCATTTCTTCCTGCCTATTTGTTTCACAATCGGTTCCTGCTCGGTTGGTTCGCTCCCAGAGATCTCTGTTTCTGATCTTTTCTGGCCAGCCATCTGATGTTGAGTATTGAGCGAAGACAACTGTTAATGAGGGTTTGTAGTTTGTTTGAGATGCTCTTTATGACGTGCTGGCCAAGCCTCTGATCCGTATAGTAGCACTGACTTCACATTGGAGTTGAAAATTCGGATCTTATTTTTCCTGTTGAGTGCTGTTGATCTCCACACAGACTTGAGAGTATTGAAAGCTTGTCTTGCTTTTCCGATTCTTCCTTTGATATCCTCGCCATTAAGAATACGTAATTTATCTAAATTTTATGACGTATTTGTGCGACATATTTTGTTCATTCAGAGCACACACGTACACATGTATGTAGAAGGCAAAAGAACATAAATGCTCAAAATATAGTTCAAATCGCTTGCAGGTTCAGATCACAGATTCATTAAAATGTTAAAAATTGATTTATCTTGCAAATGAAAACAGAAAACTTGAAAATTAATACAGCGGGAATGAAAGATACTCATTACATCTAATAAATAAAAAGTACACTAACAATATTTTCCGATTCAAACGTTAAGGGAGAAATTTCGAATCTTCCATACATTAGCATTTGTGACCAGGCACATACACCAGCTGTCTAACCTGCGGTTTCACTCGTTATAAACACGACTATAAACACGGCCAGACTGTAGTTCGCTCATTAATATACCCATTTTTATGGTAGAACTTACCTGTCTCACGATTGTCTTACCCGGCTCATGTCTCCACAAGAATCTTATAGGATTCCTTTCGAAAGTATGGAAGATTCGAAATTTCTCCCTTAACGTTTGAACCGGAAAATATTGTTAGTGTATTTTTTATTTATTAGATGTAATGAGTATCTTTCATTCCCGCTGTATTAATTTTCAAGTTTTCTGTTTTCATTTGCAAGATAAATCAATTTTTAACATTTTAATGAATCTGTGATCTGAACCTGCAAGCGATTTGAACTATATTTTGAGCATTTATGTTCTTTTGCCTTCTACATACATGTGTACGTGTGTGCTCTGAATGAACAAAATATGTCGCACAAATACGTCATAAAATTTAGATAAATTACGTATTCTTAATGGCGAGGATATCAAAGGAAGAATCGGAAAAGCAAGACAAGCTTTCAATACTCTCAAGTCTGTGTGGAGATCAACAGCACTCAACAGGAAAAATAAGATCCGAATTTTCAACTCCAATGTGAAGTCAGTGCTACTATACGGATCAGAGACTTGGCCAGCACGTCATAAAGAGCATCTCAAACAAACTACAAACCCTCATTAACAGTTGTCTTCGCTCAATACTCAACATCAGATGGCTGGCCAGAAAAGATCAGAAACAGAGATCTCTGGGAGCGAACCAACCGAGCAGGAACCGATTGTGAAACAAATAGGCAGGAAGAAATGGAGATGGATTGGCCATAGTCTGAAGAAACCATCAAGTGACATCACTGAACAAGCCATTGCTCGAGTGGAACCCGAAAGGGAAGCGGCGAGTTGGTCGTCAGTGCAAGGTTTACTTGGAGGAGGTCATGTGAATAGGAGATGAAAACGTGTGGGCAGACTTGGAGCCAGTGAACCAAACGCAATGAAGGAATTAAAGGAAACAATAATAATAATAAATAACGTATTCTTAATGAAAGTCTATCTTGTTCTTCTGATGCTACTCCTGCTCGATGTGCTTTGCTGTCCAGTCGGTAGCTAAAATGCTATATCACATTACTATTGCGGTCATCCAGTATCAGCACAGCTTTCACTTGAAAGTTTGTCATAGGTAAAATGAAGTTGGTGGCCAATAGCGATTCCACTTACATTCCCTTCAGACAACCAAAGCATCTACCTTTGATAAGGTTGAAGGTGGCATTTTATACAAACCACCTTGGTACCACAGAATTTGAGCCATTTTCGCTTCCTGGATTTCTTCAGTAGTAACGCCTACCTAAATTTGTTTCATATGGCTCAATCATAAATATTTGTGCCTATCTTCACAGTGAGTTGGAATGAAATAAGAATTATTACCTTGAATAAAAATTATTATTGTTACACGTTATTCGTCATTATTCACACATTACTGTTTAGCATAGGCACACATTGGACTCCCTGGTAACAATCAGTAACTCCCAGAATTTATCAGGAATGAGCACTGTACATCGATGCTGTTCAATGATAAGTAAACCACACTGAAGAGTAGTTAACGTGAATGAACTTTCTACTCATATATGTGTCACAATCGATTTTGGAATGCTCATTTCTGAATTATGATTATTGATAACATTTTAGTGATAACTGACTACAGGATGGACCTCGAAGAGCTCTGAGTAGATGAGCTGTCCAAGAACGTCAGTAAAGTTGAGTGTGTAGGTGGGTAATCACATCAAGTACAAAATTGTCCGGTGGTGAATGTGGTTCATGAACCTAATGAAGTTGAACATCACGGAACATTTGATTTTACCTGAGTGGCTGGGGGGTAAGGGGTTTGTCCTGAAACTTATATGTAGCATCACCTTTCCATCTCTAGTGATGTGATATGTACGTGATCTGTTGAGAGTAGCAAAATGCAACGAAGCATCTGTAGACTTGAGGGTTCTGTGACAGCTGTCATTTCATCAGCTCTCAGTCAATGTGTGTATCGCATCATTTATTAAAATACGATCTGAATGTTTTTAATTAGTTTTCATTATTTTTAAACTGTGGACGTGTGGTTCACTGGGTGAGTAGTCGACTTTCCGCTGACGTGTGACTGGTTCATTCCTCTTTTCGTCCCTACCTATTTCAGCTTCACCAACCCACTAGTATCCTCAGTCTTCACACGATAATACTGAATATGTTGTGGGTGCCATACACTATGACATTCAAACTGATTCATTTTCCTACAAAATCAGAGTGTTTATATTGTTCTGTAAGGGTGACTGAGGAACAGTCTGCCTGCTCAATATTCAATAGACAGACAAGTGAGGACAGTGTGGAGATAATTCTGGAACACTTTATTCAACCTCACACGGAATACTAATACATGGAGAGACTGAAAAAAACCTTTGATTTATCCTCCAATCTTTTAAGTCAGTGCATTTCCAGGAAGTGAAATTCCACGTGAAAATAGTTTTTCTCCAATATACCTTCTGCAACCAATGTCAATAACTGAAAGAAGCACATTCCTCAGCTGATCTAGCTAATGCAGTATAATGTTGAGCTCCTGAGGAATGACACAGAAAGTAGTCAGAATGAGGACAATGCATCTCATAGGTAATTGATTCCATGTGTCAGTCTCTTGTTCTAACTCGAACCTCTATCACTGTCTAAAATGAAATGCTGTGTATATCAAATTAGGACTGATGCACGTGAAAGCTTTTATGTTGTGACATGTGAAGATCGATTCGAGGTGAATATGAAGGCATTGGTTCCTCTTAAGTGATTCACATTCACATTGGATGAATTAGTTTAATCGAACGTGCAGTGATGCAGCATTGAGTAATGGATAACATTTTGAACACAATCAGGTACTCATAGTTATATGAAAGCATTCACTTATCTCCCTTCCCATATCAATCTGAGTTCATTACTCGGTTATATTGATGGTGCAAACTAATGATAACTCCTTCCGAATTCGGCTGCCATTCTCTGGTCATATTATTCTTGGTTTTCCTAAGAATTGCGTGCAACTTGAGAAACCATAGTGCTGGAATTCACTACAAGCGAGATATATACTTAATTCGATTAAATTTCGTGATTATCTGTGACGGTAAATAATTTCTTTCATTAATATTTATATCTTATTGATGTGGCAGCCAACAAGATAATCAGATTACCCTCCCGTTATACTCGTTTCTGGGAAGAAAGCTGATGGAACAGGAATTCATAAGCATTGCTTTTGGGTGATGTGCCTGACCTTGATCAACAACTATGCCTTTATCGACACATCCTACGCGTGTTTCATTTGCTCATCTCGTATATAAGTGGCGATGGGCAGTATAAACATTAATACTGTGTAGCCATTAGAGTCAGATAAACATTTAGCGCTGAAAAATATCACATGTATGGATATACTGCTTATGAATATTCGATTTCTCCCTTAATAGATTGAAATCAATTAAAGCAATGAATCCCAATGTTTATTAGTTGACAGGACATCAAGATAGAAATGTGTTGGTCATATTCTCAAGTGTAATTGTGTTCAGCTGGCATACTAGACAAGAAAAACTGAAGGATACTGGGGCAAAGGTGGTTGTGGGGAATAGGATTAGGCGTTGGTCTAATCCCTCAAATTTCACCCATACTTGAGTGTGTTCGACTCTAGCAAATGCGTATCATTTCAAGAGTGAAGAAAACGTATATTGACACTTAGCATAACTACAAGATACTCTTTCCATGCTGAGTGGATTGTCGAGTTGCCATTATGATGTCAAGATGTTTATCGACAGCTCCTTCAGCATTTATCTTGACTTACAGCATAAAAAGTGGTATGCCTCGCTTCACATATGAAAACAGTAGTGTTGGAGAATATAAGTGATAATTACTTAAAAGAGTAACTAGAAAGGTCTCTGTTACTATTACACCTATACAAGTGTATATCATAATGATCAGTCATTATCACCAACATCAGCTCAGCGTAATGTCAACCGACCAACTGTTTACCTCATCATACCACACTCCAGTCAACCATTAATCACTGGCATTCAAAATTAACTTCACATTGGACAAATGGAATCTGATTTATCTCCTTGGCAGCTAAGTGGATGATTTGTGAGTGGTTGTCAACACTACCCTCCAAGTTGGGGTTGGCGGTTTGAGGCAGTCATTCGTCTACTTCATCACACCACTCAGAATGTCGATATGGGTGCGATACACCTACAATATGACTAGATGTATGTGACGAATCCACATCTAGTGCTTGATACTAAGTATGAAATCGATATTTCTATGTCACTTGCTTAACTATCCTCACTAAGGAGATAACTAATCTGGTTTAATCTGGTGTAAATTCCATTGTAAAACCTAAATCGTTCACTAAATCTTGTACAGTCCATAGAGAAATGGTGTCCACAATCTTCATCTGAAAACTGATACAGCTCAGCATAAAGGTAATTATTGTGTGATAAAAACTCTAGTGGTGTTGTACTTCATCTTGCGACTTTAAGGGATCGACATTTACCTGAGGACCTCAATTTTCGCTTATAAAAGTAGGACCACTTCTTTTGACCCGTACTCTTAAATTCCCTGATCACTTCGGAAGCCTTCAACTTCACGTAGATTCCTGAAGAACGGTTCATACTACTGAATAATAGTAAGTAGTCAAGAAAGTTATTGCGGATAGCATTCATTCATAAGGACGTCAAGTAAATTTCCTATGTCCTGATGATAATTAAATGCATTCTAACACCTTTTTTGAATAAATTCCTGTCTTCCAAGTTAACTCTAGTGAAGTCGAACTTGAAAATATTGTGTCATTTTCAGAAATATATATTCGGTTTGGGAATTACGTTTGTTATTTTGATATGGGGGGAGGGGGTTTAGTGCGACGCGATTACATCAATGTGTGGCGAGTTTTAAGCCTCCAGTGAAATTTCTCAGTCGATCTTTGTAACTCGATTTCTTCACTGCAAACTAGAATAATCTCATAAAAGGGATATCCTACAAGATGCATCGAGAAGTACATCAAAGTTAAGCAGAAATCTGAAAGAATCCACGAGGCGCTAAAGAAATTACTGTTGATGAATAATGGTTGTAAAGGTAATACTTTGATTGAGATTCTAAGGAACGCGTTATTCAGATAGCTGAGAAAGTCAAGCAGTCGTTTTGGGCCACTTCAGTGCATAATTATAAGTTCACTTACTCCTTCAAAGATAGTTATGATTGCCCCAAAAAGCAATCACGTCCCAAACGCATAGCCAAACATTACCCAGCTTGGGAATTAAGAGGACAATGCAAGTCGAAAGCCAGTTCACTTCTAAAGCACCTGGTGAAGGCAGATGACGCAGATTCACAAAAGTACTCTTTTAAAATTATCTACAAATATGAATGTATGACTGTTTGATATAACAGGTTTGAACACAAGTTGACATCAGTTAGATAACCATTGGGATGTCTGGAATCCTTGGGCAATTGTTTTGTCCCGGTCGGGGACATTTTAGCGAGCCACTATAACGCCGTCCGAAGCCCACGAATTCAAACTTTTGACGATTGAATATTTATATATATGGAGCAAACACCAGCCGACGTCATGGACTCTTTCCAGGAAGTTACCTAAAGATCCTGTGAGACGTCGTAACCAGCGGGTTCTTCCAATTATGGAAAGAGATAAGTTACTCGCAAACCGACAATTGATAATTTGATAATAATTAGTTATAACTAGTATGTGATAACTGTTTGCATTTTTTATTGGCACAAGACTCTGCCAACAAGTGACCTTCAAGGGATTCCACTTCAAAGTAACTCTTAACTATATATTTTGGTAGTTAATAAAATCCGAGTAATCCTGCTGTAGTAGCTGTTATCTACATAACCAATAGTTCAGGAAAATTTTCTTTTGATTTCTTCCAGAAAGCTGGGATTATTTTAATGCTTTTCATATTAATCAATATGCTTATTTTGAAGACAATTGCTGTCGTGGATAAAAATGAAGCAAAATGACCGAAAATATCAAAATTAAATAATTTCAAAATCACTTGCAATTATACATGAAGAACAAAATTATTTTGCAAATAATTATATGAATTGATGATTTAGTTTCAACGACTTGAATGTGTGGAAAATTCCAAATGCGCTCATATGCTGTGAGTTACAGTTAAAACTACTTTCATTCGAAATTCTGAAATATACCTTTATATGAACGATTATAGGCCAGCTGATTTTGTTTAGAATATTTTACTTTCACATTCAGTTGAACGCAATTTTTTTAAAATGCTTAGCCGACTGAGTATCATAAATCAGTCTGTTTCAGGATGGACTTCATGTACGAAAATCTGATTTAGAGTTTATGAATTTACTGCATTGTGCTATTTACTAATGATTAACCGAGATGCAGTGTTATACAGCA